>JAQQZR010000018.1:11793235-11854791 GCA_030068235.1 Notoglanidium macrostoma | reverse complement strand
CCACACAGAAAGGCACCCTGGGTGACCCGGGGATCGAACCCAGGACCTTCTTGCTTTGAGGCGACAGTGCTAACCACTGCAACACCGTGCCGCGCTGGAGAAAATGCTTATCATATTTCCAGTGGTTTACTATAGGATTAATGTGCTGGCACAATCCTATATCAGGTATATCAGGTATGTAGCTCTGTAATCCTACACTGAGGAGTCACCAAATGTTGACCATTGTTATGTTTCCTCTGGCTTTAATGATTAGGTTGGTAAGAAAAAAGGGATGTAACTGAATGAAAATGCGTTATTTGGAATGAACAAAATGTGTGTATAAATAGAATCAAATACAGCAATAATCATAGTAATCACACCTTCTTTAAGTTTAAATCCGAATACAGGTACTGATATTTGGAGCACAAAACAGATGGCTAGAGTGATAGATAGATACTGATAGAGTAGGATAAGAAGCATAGGGTTGTTGATGTTATGAAAGTTTGTACAGTATGTAGGGCCCCCTCAATGGTCTTCTGTTGTCTTCTAAATGAGGTTTTGTTTGTATGCCCTCTCATTAAACAATTATGTCTCCCACAGAGTCAAGCTGAACTCTTCAGGTTTTTAGACTGGACATGTACTCATTCTCCATCAATGTAATCATACAACCTAGCTTCTTACTGACCTATCATTTGCTTACATCCATTTCTACTGTTGATAAATTCCCACAAAACCTCAGCAACAATCAACATACTGGCTTGTTTACTTCATCTTCTGATGTCTCTGTGCCATCATCCTCTTCCTCTGGAAACTCCATGTCCGATTCTCCAGGTGCTATTGGAACACATGTTGAACATATGTTCAAGCTGGGATTGGTCGTGTAGCTTTCCTCCCTTTCTGAAGTGGTGTGTTTCTCTGCATAACTGCTGATTCTCCTAACAGTCCCATTACATTCAACATGGTTGGTGTCATGATCCTTCATAGTTGCCTGGGCTTGCTTATTCTTTTGCCAGTGTTTGGCCAGGTTGCCATTGAAGAAGTCCTTGATGACTCCCAGGATCCAGGTGAGACCAGCATATATGCGTGCTATAGCTATTTGTAGGTTGTTCATCTCGCCATCCTCCTCTGGAGCAGACAGGTTATCAGAGCTGAAGGAGCTTAGCAACAGAGCCAGGAAGAGGTTCAGAACCTACGGACAAAGAAATACAAAGAGAGATATGCTTTATCCAGTATTTACCCAATGCACGCCAAAACTATATCCACAAAGACAATGCTACATAAATCTTCCTTTGTGGCCACCATCAGTTGGTCCTTGGACCATTGGACCTTGACCATTAAATAACACAGGTCCTTAGAGATGACCCAGTCATAGCAGAGTTCTTCCAACCTCTGTACATAATTATCTAGATACTGGTAACTAGCTGCTTGAAACTAAATATTAGTGGAATCCATATTCTGCGATAGTCAGGATTTTGTCATTTGCCCTAGCCAATGTTCCTAAACATCATCTGGCTGGGAATTTGCCACTCCCAATTCCTCATCATCATGCCTTAGATTTTGATATGCCTCCTCCCGCTGCCCTCCTTCCAAGACATGGTAACTATTCTATTGGCTATGAACCAATGCTATAATAAAATCCCAAAGATTTATTCCTCTTCCTGCCTTGCTCAAGGCCTTCAAATCATCTGAGATGCACAAACTCAAACAACTTCCAAACCACTACAGCAAATCTTTCCTACTAATACAAATTAAGTTTGTATTAAAGAAAAAGTTTTAAACTAAATAATAGAACATCAATAAATCATCATGATTATTGACATGCAAACATACTAATAATATCCTCACCACCAGGTTTCCAATGACCATAACCAGCATGAAGACCAGGATGCAGAGTGGCTGGCCAGCCACCTCCATGCAGTCCCACATCGTCTCGATCCATTCACCGCATAACACACGGAACACAATCAGAAACGAGTGGAAGAAGTCCTTCATGTGCCAGCGTGGCAGAGTGCAGTCTGTGCTGATCTTACACACACAGTCCTGGTAGTTCTTCCCAAACAGCTGCATGCCCACCACAGCAAAGATGAAGACGATGATGGCCAAGACAAGGGTCAAATTGCCCAGGGCACCCACAGAGTTGCCAATGATTTTTATCAGGGTATTGAGTGTGGGCCATGACTTAGCCAGTTTGAAGACTCTCAGCTGAAAAGAGGATGGATGGGTGGGTAGATTGATGGTTGGATGAATTGATGAGGTTATGCTGAAGCAGATTTTGCTGGCATTATTTCTAATAGCTGTGAAAATTGCAGCTGCTCTGAAGTGACCTTACCAGTCTGAATGAACGGAGCACTGATAATCCCTCAACATTGGACAGACCAAGTTCCATCAAACTCAAGCAAACAATAATCCCATCAAAGATGTTCCAGCCTTGCTGGAAGTAGTAGTATGGGTCTAAAGCAACGAGCTTCATTACCATCTCAGCTGTGAAGATTCCAGTGAACACCTAAAAAGAAATAACGAATCAGCAACACATTAGCATTTATATCTAAGTATCTGTTTCATTAATTTGGAGGAGTACTGAGGAATAATATAGAGAGAAGTTGTTAATGGACAGTGCAGCTGTGGCCTTTTAAATAAATTGTATTTGTAGTAGTGTTTTTCATCCTGTTTTCCTTCCACATTTTTTCAGCACATACAGTAGCATTAGGTCCATTATTAAAAAGTGTAAAAAATATATATATGGCACAACAGAAATCAGCGAAGCAAAAGAAGCAAACAAGAGGCTATGAAGGAGCTAGAGATCCAAAGCTCAGATGACAGAAACTGTTACAGGATAACCGTAGCCCAGACACTCCACAAAGCTGGGCTTTATGGAAGAGTTGCAAGCCATATGAAATCACATTTGGACTTTGCCAAAAAACATTTTAAACCAAAGGTTCTCTAGTATTATAAGACCAAAATTGAAATTTCTGGCTTTGTTACAAAGCTCTAAATTTGGAAGAAACCCAACCCTGCTAATCACCTTCTCTGCATAATCCCATCTTAATCTGGTTATTGTAAAAGAATAATTGTTCATCGTCATTATTTATGTGTCAAGAACTTGAGTTTGCACTAAGTCCTGAACTAGATGTTTCATAACATTCTGTGTGGTGCATTCTCACCAGGTTCCCAACACTCAGCATGCCATTAAATTCCTCAGTCATGGGGTAATGCTCCAATGCCATAAAGAGCGTGTTAAGCACAATGCAGATAGTAATGGCAAGGTCCAGGAAAGGATCCATCACCATGACCTTTACTAACTCCTTCAGACCAAGCCATGCTGGAGAGCATTTCCATATAAGATACTTTTTAGCAAACATGTACCAGCAAGAAGGGCACTTCTGATGAGCCTCTTCAAATTCTGAGATACACAAATAAAGAAACATCACTGATTAATATTTATTGATCTGGATTAAGTTCTGCAAAAGCATTGTAGCACATACCATCTTTATTTGGTCTTTAAGCTTCCTGGGGCCCTTTAAAGTATCTAAGAGGCTGCTATAAAATGAGATTTATTGGCTACTGTGCAATGGGACATGTAAATGATATTCTTACAGGAACATAATAGTGCCACAGGCCTTTTGGTCTATACTCTCAAACTAATAGTAACATCCTTCATAAATTGCGTTCACCATAGATGAGAAATCACTAAAAATATGAAGAAATAATTCGGCTTAAATATGCAGTTTTATGCATTGAAATTTGCCTAACATAGATTTGCATACATTTGCATAAAAATAAAAAATGATAAGAAATCAGTAAAAGTTTGAAGCCCACCATCCATGGCATCACTGAAGAAACTGACTGAGCTGAGTTCTCGCTTCCTGCAGGGAGACTGAACTTCTACCTGCACTTGTTGCATGGATTTGCAGACTTCATCAGCATTTTCTTCTAAACATGGCAGCTCCTGTTAGTCACCAGAGATATGGTGTACACTTAAGACATGTTTTGCATTAACAACAGAATATGACTTGTAGCCCAAAATCATATTAACTGTTTTCAAAATCCAAGTAATGTGTAGTAAAGTTTAATAGTGCTGTCCATCTGACCTCTTTGACCTTTTCCATGCTGTGTGCAGGAAACAAAGTAGGTGTGTGTGTGCTGATGCCACCAATTCTCTTCTGGTCTGGCAAAAGTTCAAGCCGGCCGTTGACGGCAACGCTGGGTATAAGAACCTGAGAGCAGTGGCTCCTAATGCTGCTTGTGCGGCGCTTGTGCCATGGTATCACTGTGGATCCTGCCCGGCTCCGTCCCTCATAGAGTGCACTGGTGTGATCGTCAGCCTCAGAGTTCTTGCGCAGATGGAAAGTGAACACACTGCTATTGCTGCCCCGCCGTGTGCTCAAAGGATGGGAGGAGAGTGTGGCAAAGAGTGAGTGCACCAACTAAAAGAAAAGGTGGAGAATGCGGAAGAGTTGAGTGTTGGGAATGCCCTAATAGGTCTGGCAGGACTAGCAGAAGTCTTTAGAAATACTACCTTCTCATCCAGAGGATCATCTTCTGCTTCCTCTGACATGGTTTTATAGGATCTGGATCTGGATCTGGATTGATACTCTCTGGACTCCTTGCGACTAAATGGTGATGGAGTCATCTCTTGGAATGGACTCAGTTCAGTTTCCTTGCTTCTCTTTCCTAAAGTCTGGCCAGAAGCGTTCAACATTATTATTTCATACTGCTTCTAAAAACCACTGACGTGATTGTTTCATAATCAAATTCAATGACCAAGTGCATCCAGTGTCATCTTATTTATATGGTGGCTAAAATATTCAATTAAATACCAAAGCCATGCAAGACTGTTAACTAAAATGAACCTGATCAGATTCATCGGTGAATGCTAAATAGTTTACATATAAACATTTACTGTATATAGAAACTGTTCATAATACCCTCTGCTCTCTGCGAAGCTGCTCCATAGCTAGCTGGAACTCTCTCTCTTTTTGCCAAGCCTCAGCAATGGTGGCCTGGTTCTGTTCCTCATATGCCATGGCCACTACAGCCAGAATCAGGTTCACCAGGTAGAACGAGCCCAGGAAGATCACCAGCACGAAAAAAATCATGTAGGTTTTACCAGCTGAACGTAGAGTCTGCCAGAAGAAACAGGAGCAGAGACGTAAACATGGATGACTTCATTTTCCGCTATAATATTCAATCACAGTGGCTTCATATTTATTCCATCAGCAATAACGAACAGGCTACCTGGTGGTAGAGGTTTTCCCAGTAGTCTTGTGTCATTAGTCTGAAGAGTGCTAGGAAGGCCCAGCCAAAACTGTCAAAGCTTGTGTAGCCATAATTTGGGTTTCTCCCTATCTTCAAACACTCAAACCCATCAGGACACTTTCTGTTTGGCAAAAGTGAGTCAAGACACAGTTATACATCTCAAAATAAAACTATATACCTATCATGATAAACAAACAGTAAAGAAATGATATTATACTGGATAATCAATCACTAAGGGAAGAAAGAACTGCTTATTAATATTGTCTATACACATCAATGACCATTGAGCAATACAGGATAAAAATTATACCAGCTATTGATTCATTTTTTCATTGGGACTCCACAAATTTGAATCCGGACATGGTCATAGCAATCTATGGCCAGGATTCCAAGAGATCTCTGGGAATGATGGCATTACTCTCATATACTCTCACTATATCAATCAGAAGGACACTAGCTAATTGTTGGTATGTGAGCTCATGCACAAGCAACAGTTTGATAACTGCTGGCTTTTCAGCAAGAAAAGAAGCACATGCTAACCTTGTCCTCTCGGGCTATTAGCTGTCATGCAGTAAGGGAGAAATAGCTAGCAGCTGGTAGCTGGCATTTGATAACAGTTAGGAGGGGTGGTACAGTGGTGCAGTGTGTAGTACTGCCACCTCACAGCTCCAGCATTCCCAGGTTAATCCTGACTCAGAATATTGACTGTTTCACACATTTTTCTCTGCATTTTTATGGGTTTCCTCTGAGTTTTCCTGTTTCTTCCCATGGTCAAAAACATGCAGTGAGGTGGATTGACTAAGATAGATTTCCCATAGGTGCAATGTCCATGAGCGTGCTGCCCTGCAATGGACTGGCATCCCATTTGGGGTGAATTCTAATGCATGTTCCCATATCAGTTTCCAGATCTGTGACCCAAACCAGGATAAAGCGGTTACTGAAATGGACACAAGTTATCATATTATGAGAGAATACCTTAAACTACATAGGCCTCATAAGACATCAGCAAGGGCAGGTATTAAGGTTTAAAGAGGATTGTGATAAATTAGATGAGTATCTATTTGCTTTTTAACATTTTTCCCCTTACCCAATGCCCTTATCATCCCATCTCTCTGTTACCATGGCAGCATTAGGTTTAAGTGACAGGAAGGGTGGAGGGTAGAGTGTGAGGCAGGGATCATTTAGTAATGGAGCTATAAACAGTTGGAGAGGGCACTGCCTCAGTATACAGATAATGATAAATCTTTTAGCAAGAGAGAGAGAGAGAGAGAGAGAGAGAGAGAGAGAGCGAGAGAGAGAGAGACAGAGATGTGCACAAGTTTCTGCTGATGACTGGTCAGTTATTACCAATATATCATGCAATCACACCCTGGCACAGATACACAAGGGATTGGATAGGAAATTACAGTATAAACAAAACTTTTATACAAACAACAGGCATTGCTTCAATCAGGTCAGTGAAGAGAATGAGAGAATTAGATCTAAAAATCCATGCAAAGCTCTGCTCTGTCCAGGGTTGCTATGCAGTCGAACGTACTCAGAGTCTCTATAGAAACAGTGACCTGGAGGCGGTGGCCAGTGGACACTGTGGCAAAGTGGCTCTTGGGAGCAGCCTCTCCATAGTAGTGTGTGTTTGTATGAGTCAAACGAGAAGTGCTTTTGATTCTCTGATTGCACTGAGTAATTTCATGCAATTTAAATGTCCACTTCTGAGTGACCACTTTTTGATTCCTATGAAAGCCTGTGCCAATGCTGATAGCAGGGTCAAATCTGAAATAAACTGGATTGAATAAACTTGATTTATCCACAAGGCCATTTGGTTGGACATATCAATATATCAAAAATGTGCTTAATATATAAAAATGAAGACTAGTCATTGGTTATGACTGTTCCTTAAATTCCCATGTGCAATTATATGCATTCATAGACATTACTAAGTAATATTTTTAAGATAAGTAGCTGGGGCGGCACAGTGCAGTGATTAGCATTGTTGCCTCACAACAAGAAGGTTCTGAGCTCGAACCTGTCGGTTGACTGGGGCCTTTCTGTGTGGAGTTTGCACAT
Organism: Notoglanidium macrostoma; assembly: GCA_030068235.1. Taxonomy (NCBI): domain Eukaryota; kingdom Metazoa; phylum Chordata; class Actinopteri; order Siluriformes; family Auchenoglanididae; genus Notoglanidium; species Notoglanidium macrostoma. The sequence goes on along the minus strand of JAQQZR010000018.1, from coordinate 11,847,492 downwards.
TCTCCCTGTGCCTGAATGGGTTTCCTCCCACAGCCCAAAGACAAGCAGATTAGGGCAACCTCTAAATTGCCCATAGGTGTAAATGGCTGTTTGTCACTGTGTTAGCCCTGAGATAGACTGGCGATTTGCCCAGGCTGTACCCTGCCTCTCACCCCAAGTCAGCTGAGACTGGCTCCAGCTCCCCCACAACCCTGACAGATTAATGGTATAGATAATGGATGGATGGAAGATAAATAATATGCCTGAACTTTACAATTAATCTTGACAATTACATGCATCGTTTTATTTCCAAAAAGCAGACATTAATTGTGGAACAAAAAACACACATATTTGTGATGTTTGTACATCACACAGTGTATACAGATTTTATGTACATTAATAGCTGAATGAGAAAGAGAATTTCCAGTTTATCCAGTAGGAGCACAGCATCATGCTAATGCACTACAAAGAAAGCTCACAGACAAACACCTATGAGCGATTTTGGAGTGACATGTTAGACATAATCTCCACCACCACCATCAAAATGTAGGGAATATTATTTGGGAAAACGGTGTTCAACCGTCCAGTAAAGTTCCAGAGACTTTGTTCTGGTGGCTTGTAGTGGTGCTACCCCTTACTAAGACACTTCAGAGAAGGTCAAGAGGCAGAGTGAACAAGAGAAACAAAGTCAAGGGGTGAGAATATGTGTTTGTGTATGCAAATGAGAGAGAAAGAGAGAGAGAGAGAGAGAGCAAGAGAAAGAGAAATGAACAGTACCCATAATCCCCAGTGTTATGTAGATGGCAGCCATTAACAAACCAACACAAGAGCTTAGCAGGACCAGATGTGAGTTTAGAGGGCAAGTCCTCCACACAGCGGTGTCTATGAGCTGTGAGATAATTCTGTATAGGGTAGAAAAATTAGAATCCAGCCCCACAAATGTGCATGAGAAAAGAATGTTAACACACAGTTCATATTACTTCTATGTGCAATATGTTAAGCACATCCCAGAGATGCTTTTCTTTTCCTTATTCTGGTAGGATAATTTGCTGTACATCTGTTCTTTTCTTTCTTGCTAGAGCATAGGTATGCATATCCCAGACTATAAATGACAGCTTTCTGTCTTAACCTCCAAAATAACTTTTCTTCAACATGCTTTCTGCTTCTGGTTCTGTTTAAATAGATATTTGGAACATTACATACAGTATTTTAACACATATGAGTATTGAATTAGCTCTAGCAGAACAGACTTGTTTGAGAGGTACTGGGATTTATAGGATTATCTATAAAGACCACCTTCTGTTGCACTGATCCCTGACTGCTGTTTGTTTCGTAATTTAGTATCTATTTGTTTCAGTGATGGTCAAACATGAAGGTGCATATACAGTATGTAGGTTAACTTGTATATACATGTACAGTATACATATATATGTAGGTGAAACAGGTATATCATATGATATGTAGAGGCTTATGGGTATGTTTGGGAAATGTGCATGTCTAATGAAGAGCATTGAACTGAAAACCTGTTCATGTACTTTACAATGTCAAATGCCATGCAGCCAACATTTAAAGATGTATTTTCTATGCTATCAAGCTAAGATTGCTGAATGCTCCCTTAATCTAATAACTATGTTTCACCAATTCTCAGATGCACACAGTTTAGTTGGCTCAAAAAATGTGTAGTTCTTACATACCCAGCATCACTGCTATATCCACATATTAAGGCGTCCTTGGCTCCTTCAGTTTTGTAGAAGTTTTCTAAGGAGAACGTGGATTTTGCATTTAAGGCCAAGAAAAAAAAAGACTTTCCTGTAATATGTCTAACTGGACATTATTGTCATGATTATAATGATGAGAAGATTTCATTATCACAAACTCCAACCTCAATTAGTATATGCTAACATGTCGCTTTTTTAATCTCTGAATATACGTACATGACATAACATTTCAGTGCAATGAAATGAGCCTGTCTGGTTAAGTGCTACACGAGAGCTTTACTGCTTCACTGTACCTTCACTGGTAATGAAGTCCTTTACAGAGTGCCAGGTCTTGTTGTTACAGAAGAAGCTTCCATTTCCTGGGTATGTAGAGTTTACGCAGTGAGCAGTGCTGCGGACACATTTCTGCCGTAGGACACCCATGAAGAGCTGGAGACCAATCAATGCAAAGACACTAAGGCAGAAGACTGTCAGGATCATCACATCTGCTAGCTTCCTTACTGATTGAATCAGAGCTCCCACAATGGTCTTCAGACCTGGACAGGCACAATGCAATATCATGCATGTAAACATAACACAGTGATGGATGTACTGCTAGAACTGACCATTTATTTAATAGTAAATTTTATATTTTATAATTATAATAATATATATAATATATATATTAGAATTACATTTATTTAATTATTTTATAGTAAAACAGACAGACAATGTAATTAAATGGTCGACATGTGTTGTGGTATACTATTGCGCAAGAGCATGACATTTTGACAACTGGTATCTGATTACAAACTGAACTGACTAAACTTACGTTTATAAGAAAATACAAAGTACAAGCTTCCTCCTCCTCAACATGTTTTTGTGCATTCTGAGATGCTTTTCTGCTCAGCAAAGTTGTCAATAGTGGTTATTTTTAGTTACTTCAGACTTCTTGTCGGCTCAGACCAGTCAGGTCATTCTCCTCTGATTTCTCTCATCAACAAGGTGTTTCAACCTACAGACCCTTACTCACAGGATGTTTTTTGTTTTTAGCACCATCATGTGTAACTAGACCACCCTGGAAACTGCTATGTGTGAAAATACCAGACGTTTCTGAAATACTCAAACCAGCCTGTCTAGCTAAAAACCATGCCACAGTCAAAGTCTCTGAGATCACATTTTCCCACATTCTGATGTTAACTGAACATTAACTGAAGCTCTTGACATGTATCTGTATGATTTTATGCTCTACGCAGCTGTCACATGACTGGCTGATTGGATAACTGCATAGATAAACAGGTGGACAGTTGTTATGTATAGTATATGCACTGTAGGGGATTCTGTCAGTGGTAGGTAAGGGCTCTTACCTGGGATGACGGATATGGTTTTTAGGGCTCGCAGGACTCTGAATGTTCGTAATGCTGAGACATTGCCAAGATCCACAAACTCTGTCACATATCTACACAGAATGTAAATCAGATGCAGATCAGAGATAGTTCCCATCCTCATTGTAATTAGCATGTGAAAACAAGGTTATGGCCAATCTATGTGCAAAATGGTCTCGGTGCAGCTTTCCTTACTATCACTAGACCAAATATTTACCTTTCGTTCTTAGCTAAAGTAATGAAAAGTGCAGAAGTTGCACCATTCAAGGATCAGAGCGTATATATTTTTCCTCACTGTCAGAAAACAGTACTAAACGGTACATTTCCTTGAGGCTGCGGTGATACCCTCAAACGTTTAGCTTTACGCTAAAGACCAACTAAAGCCCATTTATGCACCTTAAATTATTTATTACATTTACCTTATATCCATGTTTATAGGTGAAAAGATGATACAAAAAATGTGCCCTTGAAGGTACCACCCCAAAAGACAAGGAAAATACAGATTAGTACTATTTTTTCTGAGAGTGTATTTCACCTGTAAGTTAAGGGATGCCTCAGGGGTAAGCTCTTGGTCCACTACTCTTTATGACAATGTCCTTAGCTTCAACTGCTATGCTGATGACATCCAGATATATGTAACTCCACTGCCACCACTCCACACCAGGAATTGGCAAGTGCTTACTGATGATGAATGAACGTAATATTCTCAGTCTTAATGATGCTGAAAAATGCTGCTTCATGTCTTCATTTTCTCCCATATTGATTACCTTCCGTTCTTTTTTCCTTTTTTTCTTTTTTAATCTTCCTGCTAAATCCCCATCATTCTCTTTGATTTACATTTCTTACAAGTCTTGGCAATATACTTTTCACAAAGCTTTTCATTCTTAAAACTCTCCTCATACTTTAAATACTTCTGGGAGCTTGACTGTAATCCTCCTCATTGGACTTCCTCTATGGGTGGCTGGTCATCCAGTGCTATTGCTCTCTCTCTATCCCAATCAACACTACTCCTCTCCATCTGGTTCATTTTTAAGCGACTCCAAATCAAGTTCAAAATTCACTGTAGTTAAACTTCCAAAAGCTCAAAAGAATTTTCTTACAGTAATAAAGTGGCTACAGTTATTGAAAAGATCTATTATTTTCTAAGACTGTCTCCTTTGTATTCTCTTTCTCTGTCTCTCTTCTTTCCTACCATTTTTCTAGCAGCTAATCCACATCTCTAATTTGGTCAAGCTTTAATGCTGCATATGTAGGTCATCTGAAAAATGGCTCACTGGCTACCTGCTCTCTCTCTCTCTTTCTCTCTCTCGTTCCTCAAATTCTCTCACTCTCACGATTGTTCACTCTCCATTTCTTTCTTTAGCAAAATGGCATAATGTCTCTCCATGTTGCCATTATCCCCCTCTCAGTTAACCATCACTCACTTTTCATTTCAGGCTTGGGTTTTTTTTTTTTTTTTACTGTTTTACATTTTCCTTTTTTGTGAAGTGTTCATGCATGCCACTGCCTCCATTTTGTGCAGGTCACATTTTTCAGCACGGCTGACAGAAATGACATTTATGAAACAACATCAGACTGTTATTACTGCCAGATTTTCAGATGCTGTTCAAAATGCATTATGTTAGCAGCCACTGTGGTCAAATCAGCAGTGAATAATGAATGAGAAGGTAGTTTAGAGTGGTACTCTAACATTGTGTGATTTGAAGCATGCAGTACTTTTCTCTCTTTTATGGCATCACCCTTCAGATGGTTAAACCTGAACCACTCTGGATATGATGCACAATTATTCAGAGATTTATGAGCAAACGTTATATAGAAGACATTACATGAGAATACTTACGCCATAACAATGACACTGAAGTCCAACCAGTTCCATGGGTCTTTGAGGAACGTGAAGGGTCCAATACAGAATCCTCTCGCCAAGATCTTAATGAGCGACTCAAACGTGTAAATGCCAGTGAATGTGTATCTGAGCATAAACAAGGAAAGACAAAGGAAAAGATAAAGTAGACGTTGATACCAAAATTGAATGAACTGACAAAATGGGGTGAGTAAACTAAATATAGCAGACCAGTGTGAGATAACTAGTGACAAATTTACTTTTATTTATTTATTTATTTCTGAATTCCTCGACAAAATCTGACATTCCTATCTATATTCATTTTGCAATATGACATTTTTCATATAAAAACATTTCCAATGTATCTCTCTGAAGTAGAGTATTGCATTCATGTGAATTAATTTTGTTATAAAGGTTCAGAGCCTTTTTTTTAAATTATCTAAAGCATGCTTCAAACATTAGCTCCTAGTAATTTGGAAGGTGTATGGAAGGATGTTGGGTGCTAGCAGATCAGCATGCTGCATGCCCAGTCACATTCTCTTCCACCTCATCAGCATGCACATGTTCATTAAAGGCCAACGCATGTTAAGCTACATCTATACATGTAAGCAGTGAATAGAGCAACTCTATTAATCTGTTGCAAATCTAGCACAGCACATGCCTGAAATACATGGGAAATGTACTCAGTGTGATATATATTCATTCATTCTCATCAGCCGAACAGCAAGCACATGCACTACCTAAGGCAAGACACTACAAGACAATATGAGTTTTTTAAAAAAGATATCGCAAGCAATCTTTAACAATTAACTGCATATCCATTTTTTGTTGATATTTATTTCTTCATGGTTTAACAGCACAGCTTGATTTGTAAAAAATGGCTAGTTTTCAATATGAAATATTACATAAATCCAATAATTGATAATAATGCAACAATTCAATAATAAGCAATATTTTGGGAAAATTCTCTATAATATATTTCTACCTTAAACACAATGCAGGTCATCTAGAGATTTTTATTTCTGAGTATATATAAAACAAATGTTGATGTAAACAGTTTTAAGAATACAAAGTGACTTCAGATGTTTCCACCCCAGTAAATGTGGTTTATAGGATTTATGAAGAAAATTGGCATGTACTATATAATAATAGCACATGGATGGGTGGAGCATAAAGGCTTTATTAATTTTTAAACAATGAAGTGGACACGAGTGGACACAAATTGTGTAATAAATGCTACAATGATATTGGTGTTAGTATAGTTAAAGAGAAGACATATTCCATATTATGTTTCTACTTGTAGTGTCTTGCCTGAAAGGTTTTTTTTTAAACCTTTATAATATAATAAGTGTATTATAAAAAATTAAAAGAAATAATAAAAAAAGGTCCACTATGTAGGATTCAACCAACTGAATGCTCCTCCCTTGTACCTCCCTTTCCAAGAGTGTATTAGAACGTACAGTTGTTGTCAGGTGCGCGTATCATACTTCCGTATCGTACGTACATTCACACCCCTTGCTTTTTTTTTTCTGTGCTAAATAATAAGTATAATTCAAAATCTGGCTTCTCAAACTGCACCAGCAAGCACTGATTCCTCTTCTTTCTTCTTCCTTGTCTTCCTTTCTTCTTCTATGTCATTCTTCCAGTGTTTCCTTACTGATTCATGCTGCCACTTGTAAAAACACTAAGCGAGGAAGGTTCTCTCTAGAGGTTTGTCCGTTCTGGGCTACTGTAGCAGTGCAACATGGCGGGTCCGAAGCTTACGAAGCACAACAATTTGTAGTTAAAGGTAATTATACACTAATGAAAACATACTTACGAATTCTAAAAGCATATTATGGAGTATATACTCCAGTTTTGCTAATAGAGACCCGTAAAATCCTACATAGTGGACCTTTAATAACAAATGTCCTGCAAAATATCCTACAGTCACACATTTATTTGCAGAAGACAAGCACAAACGTTGATACTGGGTTTTTTTTCATATACAACTTGCTAAAATGCCCACACTCTCTAACACAAGTGGTCACTAAATTGACAGAGATCAACACTGTTTGAGTTGTATTCACTTGATCAATTCATTTAGGATAAATGCATTCATGCATGTAAATTATATCAGAAGGTCCTTTACTGATTCACTCTTTCAGCTGAGCATAATCCTTTAATGAGATATCACTAATAAGTGAAGGTGGTGAATACAGTTTGTGGCATGACAGCGAACGAACAAACAGAAGTTTTCATTCGAGGGCAGCATTCCAGTTGCAGCACACAATGCAGTGAAAAAACGTCTTACCGAAACAGTGTCATCCAAGCAAAGCATCCCATTGATGAAAACTCAGTTTAATATTACAAATAACATTTTAGTCAAAATATACAGTCTCTACTTAGAGTATACTTACTCTACAGTCTCTTTAGAGTATACTTACTCTATTTACCACTTACATTACTTGATTGTCTTAATCTTACTGATAGATCTGGCATTTTAAAGATTACCTTTTTGAAAACTTTGAGACTAAAATGTTTTTGTTATTGCAAAAACACACAGATGACTATTTGTTATTATATACTCCAGCACTTACAGACGCATCCTTTCCCAGCCATGTGACTTTTTTAGTAATTTATCTTAAACATGTAATATAAATAAATACTCACTCCAGATACTTGGTCCATTGAGCAGGGTCCGACATGGCCATAAAGAAACAGTTGGTCAAAATTGTGCACATAATGAACAAACTAAATAATGTAGAGAAAAGTTAAGGAAGAGTGAAAAACCTGACACTTATTAAGGTATTCATCATATGATTATAATAGCAACAACAAGTGATATCATTTCATTTGACTCCAGCTTGTCATTTTGGGATATTTGCCTTTGTGTCAGGCCTGTTTAATGATCAAATTACAGGTTCAAGCAGCAATAAATTTCCTGTCTTGACCTAAACTCAGGAGAAATCTTTGAGCCAGTGGGATTTGAGGTCTCGGTAAGATAATTCTGGCCGTATTTGACTTATCTGGTGTCCTGTTTGCACAGAAGTACAAAGCTGCAAAGCCTCCATCTGTGCAGGGAGATGAGAATGTGTATTAGCACAGGATGGGTCCAAAAAATAGATTTTGAAAGTTCAGGATGTGCATGTTCAGGGAAAATTGAAGAGGCTTATAAGTTGGCTTTAGATGAATAAACCAGGTAGCATTTTTCACAATAAATAATAAATAGTCCTTACTTTTTCTCTTATATAGTTGGAAAAACATCTATTTTTCATATTAGACTATGATTTCAAGCCTCCTAAAGGATCCAATAAAGCTTAACTCATTTTCATCAATTCTTCTTCTTCTGTTATAGCTATGCGATAAAAAATGTGTAGACCTAGTGTTCTGCATCATCAGTCCTATATCAGAAAATTCTGAAAGAACCTTTGACCTTTGCTCCAGTTATATTTCTTTAGTCATTTCAATATTCAATTCAGTATTCATATTAATAAACTTAAATGCCAGGAAAAGGATATGAATGGACTAGTATCCTTATGGCGATTCTTCTGATGATGTGAAATGGGCTAAATATGTATATTGCGGATGTAGCGTTGAAGCGAAAGATGGCCTTCCCCTTATTTAGCACTATAAACGTCTACAAAGAAAGACACAAAAACAGTTTAGGAGCTAGCAAAGCTTCATTAAAAATGTGAAACCAAAAACAGTAAGGGAGAATTTAATGCTTGCGAGGTTTAACTCACCTTTTGATTGTTAAAGTAAAAAGGGTCAATGTCTTCCACCGGGACTCCTACCAGTCCTGTAGGAATGTCACCGAAGATTCGAGGAAGCACCTTCCCAGCTTCCAGGTCTGCTTGGGCTTTGGGATGCTCTGCTTTCGCACAGGACTCTGGGGAATCCTTGGAGTTCTTGGCCTGCTCTTCCGCAATCCTGTTCTCAATGCCCAAAAGGGACTCGATAGTGAACGGGCGCAAGCCATCAGAACCCGTTGGTAGCAGTATGGTCGCCATCTTTTCATCCTGATTGTCCTGTGGAATTTACTCCCTTCTGAGAATATATGCAGGAACCAAGACAGAGATGTATTACTTTAAATATTAAATTACATTTATACTCTTTAAATAAGGGGTTTGTTTAACTTCGTTTTACAAATGCAAACTCACGTCAGTCCGCATCTACAACTCCCAGATTAGCACACTACAAGTCCTCCATGGGCCTCAATCTATGACATCATAATGCCTGCAGTCCATTATATTTACTGCTTATCCAACAGGGTGGGGGAGAAGCTAAACCCAATCCCAGCTGACTTCAGGTGAGAGGTGGGGTAAACCCTGGGCAGGTCGCCAGTCTATCGCAGGTCTAACACAGACATCAACAATCATTCACACTCACAATTATGTGTAATTTAGAATAGCCCTGTGACCTAGTCTGCATGTCATTGTACTGTTGGAGGAAATCAGAGCACCCAGAAACAGCCCATGCAGGCACAGGGAGAACATGCAAACCCCACACAGAGAGACCCCAATCAGCTGGCAGGTTCGAACCCAGAAACTTCCTGCTGTGAGGTGATAGTGCTAACCACTGCGCCAGCATGCCACCCCAAGAACAGAAGCCTCTGAGACCATAAGCATGTGTTCCCATGATGTAGCAAATTTCCTGGCAATATATTAATCTGTAGCTGAAATATTGCCTCCCTTCCTGTTTTCAGTAGCAGATTGTAAATGAATACGAAATTTAGTGTAAATGCCCTCACTTCCTGTTCGGTGTCTTCAAAGTTTTTCTGCATATTATGGACTTACTGTCTATAGTTCTGAACTGTTCATGAAATCAAATGGCAGAAAATGCAATACAGCAGAATTTTACCGCAAGTATTCACTGAATTTGGCACTAGAGTGTTTGAGACGCATACACCAAAACTGCCGTGTAGCTAGCTGAGGCTGAAAGTGTACAAAGTGTTCAATGACATTCTGCTATAGGCTTCCATGTCAAATAATAATAATAATAATAATAATAATAATAATAATAATAATAATAATAGAGTGTCTACTGGGTGCTTGGCCCCTAATTGCACAATAAGAACATGCTAAATTGAAAGATAACATAATAACATAAAAAACACTGCCAAAATGTGCACTTATTGATTCTATCCCAATCCTCAATACCACTGAACAAAAATCAAGATGAAAGTAAGCATTATCTATATAAATTCAAACTTAAACTTGCTGGCCAACATGCCTAGTTAGGCTAACATTACTGCACTTTACATTGCATACGGTAGCAACAAAGCCAGACAAGGTTGTACTGCTAAATAATTTGTCACATGTTATTATTGCAGTGTAATATAGTCATGGTAAAAGAAATACCAGGCTGTCTACAGTACTGACCTTTATTTTTTTCCTATAGAGCAGTTTTGCTTTCCCTTTAACACTGTCCTTCTCAAAGGAATAATTATACAGTTCAAAACAACTCCTCACTTCACGTTGAATGGCTTCCTTATAGGATGTGAATCATTTCATTAAATAATCTTAAGATTAATAAACCAAACCTTTTTCTCTCAGACATCCTGACCTAATTCCTACCATACAGATGTTCCCTAACAACGGGCTCATGGAAGTATTTTCCACATTTCATTGAAAATAGTTTATGGAGTGCATTAGTGCATTAAGAACAAATAGATAGAGCAGGTAAAGTATGAGTAAGAGCCGCATCACTGATTATGAAAAGAACGACACTGACCTTTCTGTTCCTCTGCCTACTCATCATTCTCCTACAAGTACTCCAAACTCCATCAGATTTCAACTCATTTTCTTTTTAATGTGATTAATTCCTAATACTATTACATAAGCCTGGTCAATTTAGGGAGCGGTAGGAAGGAGCGGCAGTGTTGAATCTGACATTAGGGATATTACACGCATGATTTTACTTAACTAGATATTTTGTATTTAACATTCGGAGATTGATTCACCTATTAACACAGAAAGGCAATGGAGGGAATGGAAACTATTAAAGACTTCACCCAGAGACCAACATGCAGACGTCTCCCAGAAAGTAGGACAGATGAGCACCTTGGTTATGAGATTAAGAACGACAGCCGTCTCTGCGTTACAGTTCACAGCCAAGGACATTTTTAATGCACATGCTACAGAACCTGTGGATAAAGTGCTTTTTGACTTTACCGCTTGTAATGATCTTCTGGAGTCCAAATATTCAACATTTGAATTTTAGATATGATTATACGTGTGGTTTATAAGCCCTTGTGCTATACAGTATCACTAACATTATAAACAGTAATATTAAACAGTAACCTAATAATTTATAACAAAATGTCAGTCACTATGCAGCATATACTGAGTACAAAAAAAATGTTTCCACTCTGTGTGTGTGTGTGTGTGTGTGTGTGTGTGTGTGTGTGTGTGGATAAGTGTGTGTACCTGCTGCTGCATTGCTATGACTCTTAAACATTATAAAATCTCCAAATCCTTCTATTTTGAGAAAATCAGTGCCTGCTTAGTTAGGGGATTTTTGTGCATTAGTTACTGATCCCTCTCTGGTTTTATGAATGCTGTGTGTGAAGTTTGCCCCACTTCCCTTAATCTGTTTGACTTTATCTTCATCTGTACTATCTTTCTCTCTGTGCTTCCTACATGAAGCATATTAGTTGCGCAATAGCTGCACTATAGTTTTGCTATAAAAATGTCAACGAGATGCCTGGATTTAATATTCAATATTGAGTTCTGTCTGGTGACTTGTTCTTGCTGATGACACAAATTTGCTGTTCACTGACAAAATCTGAGCCACATTCAATGAAGGGCGAAAGTGTTTATACTAGTAGGGGAGCTAATCCCGCCAATAAAAGGTTTTCTACAAAGGTCATAGATTGTACTAAAAATCATAATAGGTGGTGGCAGCTAATCCATAGGGGCAGGTGGAGAAGAGCCCCACCATTTATATCAGCCGTTCGGAAAATGAATCTTCAAAATGTTCTCATTTACAAGTCCATAAATGTTAAATTTGGCTGAAATACTAATTACTTCTTGTAAGTGATCAGAATTGTTTGCTAATTTACAGATATAAGCTGGTGTTCCTGTGATTTAGCTGCCTCTATAGATTTTGTGTTCTTACTGCCAATAAGCTGTTCTTACCAATAAGCTCCACTGAGTTATGACTTCAAAGATGGGAACTGTAGCAAGTACTAATAGATACCCACTTAGGAAGGGCATCAACGTTCAATGCTTTAGGGACGGTACCCAGGACAGTAAATGTGGTTGCCAGATTGGACTAGTTTAAAAATACTTTGCTGCCATTAAGATCATGTTTTATAGCAATAAATGTAAAAAAAAAAAAAAATGCAGACAATGTATGTATGATGTATAGAACCGTTTTATTATGAGATATAGCGTATTGCAAAGATTGGGAAAAGGGAAAGGTGGATTATGGAGCGGCTAATTTTTGTTCATCAGAAATGCGTGTGCACAACAGTGACGTTGTTTTCCATGAAAGAAAAACTGAAAAAAAAAGAGAGGCAAAAAGTGTTTATCTTTGACAATGCCCAAAACTCTAAGGCTAATTAATGCCCAATTCTATTCTGTTTTACTGTAACTGAATCTATTAGTCTCAGCTTTTTTTTTTGGAATGGAGGAAGGTTACATATTTTATCTTTTTAACTAATTTTTAAACATTAAGGTAGAGATCTGTGAAGTTTTCCTCTATGTGGGTTAAAGGAAGAGCTGGGTTAGAAGAATAGAAGTTTCACATGCACACGTTCATGCACAAAGTTCACACCAAGTAACCTTTCATTTTAAAATTCAGTTATATTGAAATTTGATCCATTACCTTCTCAGACAAATCTTGCAGCACAGAACATATTCAGACATCCTAGACTTGTCTGTGTAGCCTAATGTTGTCCCAGTCTGACCTAAATTTGGATAAAGCAAATAAGTTTAACTCACGTGTAAACTCTGACCATCACAGCTATCCTCATGACCCTGTCCTTCAGCTTTTCCATGATCCGGTCGCCATTCCAGAGCCCAAAACCACATTCATTTATGTTGGATAATAATTGATTTGAAATGTTTTGATCCCAGCCAAGAAAATCTCGTTCTGCAGCTCTACAAATCCACCCGGAGCTCTCCAGACAGACGCAGCAACGTGAAGTGCGTATTTTTACGCATGGACTTATTTTGTTGTTGTTTTTTGTCGGGCTTTAAAATGCACCGGCACGTGTTTGTAGCAGCCAAGAACAGATGCATAGTTTTGCCGGAGATGTTATTTTGCAGAAACAAAGGTGTGTGTGTGCGTGCGTGTGTGGAGGTGTGTGTGGTGGGAGGGAAAGGCGCGCGGATGTGGAGCTGCGCGCAGACACACTGTGGAATTGAGCTATTGTACAGGATTTATTCATATTATACGCAAAGAACAGCATTTCCCATCATTCCTCCAGCTCTTTTCATTACATTTCATTACAGCTACAGCCCATGTTATCCTGTCTTTGCTATACACAATATCCTATTCTGTAAGTGGTTATCCTTACAATGTAGTACAAGAAGGCTGTGGGGGATTAAAGAGGTTTTGAAACATGCGTTGTAGTTATTACACTGCAGTTCTTTTACAGTGCTGTCATTCAGAGAGTATATCGTGTATAGAAATATGACTATTCATTTAGAGTTGCTCCATTCATGCAATATGAACAAAGCACATCCAGAATTCATTTTTCAATGTTTTGATTTTTTTTTTCAGCAAGAGGAAAGTAGCTATCCACCTATTCATAAGGCGACCGACATTATCTAAAACTTCAAATAGGCCAGCACCTAAAATATTTTTTTTTCATATTCATTTCATATTCAACTTCATGGTTTGAAGTTTTATTACAAGTGGCCATTTTCAATATTTCAGTATTTCATTTTCTTTCAATTCTGTCTAAGCTTATAGGTTACATTCTAGGTTTAAAGGGAGTTCATGCAACTGATAAATGAATCCTAATCATACACTATATGGGCAAAAGTATGAGGACACCTGACCATCACACCCATATGTGGTTCTTCTCCACACTGTTGCTACAAAGCTGGGAGCACAATTGTATGTCTTTGTGTGCTTTATATTCTGTAGCTTAAGATTTCCCTTCACTGAAACTCACTAATGCTCTTGCAGCTGAATTAGCACAAACACCCTCAGCCGTATTACAAAATCTAGTGGAAAACCTCTTCAGCAGAGTGGAGGCTATTATAACAGCAAAGCCAGAACAAAGTCAATATTAATATCCATGGTTTTGCAATGGGATTTTCAAAGACAGTCTGGGATAACCTTTGGCCGTATAGTGTAGGCGTAATGGAGAATCGCTTACATGTAAAAGAACATGTATTAAGTAGGGTAATTGCCCCCTCCTCTGACTCTTACAAAGCGTAAACCATTCTTGCAATTGCCATCTCTGCCTACAGGTGGCAGTAACTATTAAATTCTAGTCGGTACAAGTAACATCTGCAGACGAATAAGAATGAGACGGAAGTGAGGCAGAATCCCGAATCTCCTTATTGCAGTTTTTAAGTACACTTCATAGGGCTATTATATCATACTCTGAGATATACCCTTATAAAGGGAGTAAACAGTGATTTGAGACTTAGTCCAAGTCGCAAGCTTTATTATTGCTTGTGTTCGTGTTTCTGATCAGAGCTAAGTATGTCGGAAAGAAAAGTCTTAAACGTAAGTTATTTCATTAATATTTTCTTTGTTTTCTTAAAAATCTCCATTTTGGCTGATAAGCCTAGAACAAGCTATTACTGTTTCAATATTTTATTTATTTTTGATGACCTGTTAGCTAGACAGTAAGTTGGCCAGCTTGCTACCGAAGACGTGTCGCTAGCTAGCAAAGTAAAACTCCACTCTGAAACGCAGTTAAAATATTTATATCAAATTATTCGTGATGTGTTTAGTGATGTAGCTTCTAAGTTGCTAGTTGATGCTCTATTTGCGAGATTCCTGAAAGAAGTTAGAGGCTGTGTCCCGCTTTGACGTCACAGGGGGACACGGCTCGTGCGATTACAAGGATGTTTAATGGCAGAGGAAAGTAACTGATCTCAAACATCATTGATAATGGGCAGGTTTGCGTCATGTGAGAGCATAGTAGGAGTAGTGCAGACAGCAAACATCAGACTCGAAATCCCAGAATGCAATGCAGCAAAGTCTCTGCTTGGCTAGTGATTTGAGGTGCAAGCACAGTGGCAGTAGCAGAATGAAAGTTGAAGTGGATCTGTATGAGCAGATCAGAGGTGGACAGACTTGAGGATTAAAGCGCTGCTGCATCACTCTTTTTACGTTGAAGCATGGGATAAACAGTCAAATGGCATTGTGGGTAATGTAGGAAAATGTGAACCAAAATAGACCAAAATATCATTGAAAGAAAAGTCAACTCTGAATATTTTGTTACTAAGTAAATCTGTTGAAGATCAAAGATTAATCATAAAAACTAATATGCAAGTTATTCCTTTAACTGCTTAGTCTTGGTTAGAAAAACTGAAAACTCTAGCTTATTGCTTACACCGCTGAACAGTGCAACGGCTATATCATCATCGTTATTACTTTTCTAGAAATACTATCCCCCGGATTTTGATCCATCCAAAATCCCTAAACTGAAACTCCCTAAAGATCGCCAGTATGTGGTTCGATTGATGGCCCCGTTTAACATGAGGTAGGTGTCTTGCTATATGTTCCTGTACCTGTCTGCATTAATTTGTAGCATTTTATGCTGCTGTTGTGTGTAGACATGATTATAATTTTATGACATGCTTCTTTCAGGTGTAAGACATGTGGAGAGTACATATACAAAGGGAAGAAGTTTAATGCTCGCAAAGAGACGGTACAGAATGAGCTGTATCTGGGGCTGCCCATCTTCCGCTTTTATATTAAATGCACAAGGTGTCTGGCGGAAATCACGTTTAAGGTAACTTGTTCACGGTTCTGATCAAGCCTTACTGGTAGTCCCTGTTATTCTTGCAGCTAATATGTTTTCAGACTGATGAATGCTTTTGGGCCACTTGAGAGATTATGCAATGTTCATCTTTACGCCTTGTGCTCTCTTGTCAAACAGACCGACCCAGAAAACACTGATTATGCTATGGAACATGGTGCGACACGAAACTTTCAAGCTGAGAAGCTGATCGAAGAAGAGGAGAAGAAAATCCAGAAGGAGAGAGAGGAAGAGGAGTTAAATAATCCTATGAAGGTAATGTTGAGTAAAGCACCTGACTGCGTAGCTCATGGTTTGAATTCAAATTTGGCGAGTAGTTCTTCGAATCCATTATAATTCTATAAGAGGCATTTCTGCTAACAAGACCACTCAAATTTTGGTCTTGCGACTGATCCAGAATACTTTAATCAAAGATAGGCTTCAAATAAATATTTAAGTAATTATTTATTTCTAAGTATTTATTTAATAAGTGCTAGTACAGGTCTGCCACTAGGGTCTTCCGTCACTCGTTCCTTCTGGTTTGTGGATTTCTCCCAGATTTAGATGTAAAGATTTTTCAGCTGCCTAAATGTTTCCCCAGGTTTTGGAGAACCGCACAAGGGACTCGAAGATGGAGATGGAAGTTCTGGAGAACCTGCAGGAGCTGAAGGAGCTGAATCAGCGGCAAGCTCAGGTAGACTTCGAGTCCATGTTGCTGCAGTACAGAGAGCTGGAGAAGAGACAGAAGGAGAAAGAACAGGAGGAGGATGAGAGGGAAACCAAGTATGCAGATCCGATACACATAATAATACTCTCTAGATACACTTACTTTACTTTATGTATTTGTTCTTGAGATATCTACCATCAATATGTCATCCATAATCATCTCATGTCTCTCTCTCTCTCTCTATCTATCTCTGTCTCTCTCTCTCCATCTCTCTGTGTCTCTCTCTCTCTCTCTCTCTCTCTCTCTCTCCATCTCTGTGTCTCTCTCTCTGTCTATCTCTCTTTATCTCTCTGTCTCTCTCTCTGTGGTCTGTCTCTCTCTCTGTCTCTCTCTCTCTCTATCTCTCTCACTCTATCTCTGTGTGTGTGTCTCTCTCTCGCTCTATCTCTGTGTGTGTGTGTCTCTCTCTCGCTCTATCTCTGTGTGTCTCTCTCTCTCGCTCTATCTCTGTGTGTGTGTCTGCCTGTCTCTCTCTGTGTGTCTCTCTCTCTTTCTCTGTCTCTCTCTCTCTCTCTCACTGTGTGTGTGTCTCTCTCTCTCTCTCTCTCTCTCTCTCTCTCTCTCTCTCTCGCTCTATCTCTGTGTGTGTGTCTGCCTGTCTCTCTCTCTCTCTCTCTTTTTTTTTTTTTTCTGTTTAGTGAAATGCTGGAGAGGGCGTTGGTGAAAAGGCTGAGGGACTCTGACTCTGACTCTGACTCTGATCAGGAGCAAGAAAACGAAAAAGAGCAGCAGAAAAGTCACGCTGCTGAGAAGCCCACAGACATCCTGACTACAGACAAAGGAACAGATACAAAGGTACAGAGGCCAGGCTAAAACTCGCATTCCTAATGCACTTGTAGTTATTTTCACATCACTAATACCTTCACTGAATAATGTATGCTTTAACCACTTCAGCAACCTCTAAAATAACCTTCACAATAGCAATTTATTATTACTAACTGTATTATACTGTATTATTACTAACTAACTCGTTTACTAACTGTTACAAAAATGATTATCTTGGATGCCTCCTGTCCTTATGCTGTCTTCTGTTTGACAGTCTTCATCTCAGATGCTACCCAGCCTTTTCTAAATGGTGCTAACTGATTCAGAGGGACTTGTATGGTGGACGCGTGACAATCACAACCTAACGATAAACAGATTGAACATTTTTGTTGCGGAACATTCAAGAAGTTATTTTTGTATCTTTTTCTCTTAATTAAAAAAGAAGCTGTTGTGGAATAACTATAGCTGGTGTAAAGTTAGTGTTAAGACTAAGTAAGTAACGTTTCTGGATGTGCCGTTATAAAATGATGGGCTGTGTCCCACCACAATATTGTTGATTATTTTCCTATAACAGCATGCCCGTCATGTTTTATTTCTTACAGACTGGCCTCCTGCTGACTTAACCTTTCACTTCAGTACCATTTGAGTGGAAAGTGTATTTTTGAGCCGGCATTCAAGTTCTCTCTTACTGATTCATGTCATTATGCACCTTTCCTCTGTCTCCACAGGGTGCCACTTCATCTGGAATAAAGCGTCAGAAAGTGGAGAGCTGGGAAAAGAGCGTGGGCGGGTTGGGAGGAAAAAGTGCACTAGGGTCACTAGTAGTGAGGAAGAAGCCCGCAGTAACGGTTACAGCACAGCAGCCTGCAGCTGGAACTCAGACAGGTACAGGTGGCGTCTTAGAAACCCCTTTCTTTTTTTTTTTCATTAAATTATTTATCGAATACATTAAATGTTGAGGAAAAGTACAGGAAGTAAAACCGTAGTTACACATGAAGTTAATGTCTTGTGGTGTCATAATGTTATTTTTGTTGTTGTTCTTCTTCTTCTTCTTCCCACCAAAAAAGCAGGAGACCCTAACAGCTGTTCTCTCTTCACTGCTGTTTCGTGAATGGAAACTGTGTTGAATTAGTGTATGCATTATGTGGTCAAAAGTATGTGGACACCTGACCGTCATGCCCATATGTACTTGTCGAACATCCCATTCCAGATTCCGTTTCCCTTTGCTGTTATAATAAACTCTACTCTAGCCACAAGAGGTCAGGCACTGATGTTGGGTGAGGAGGTCTGGCGTTCAGCCAGTGTTCCAGTTCATCCCAAAGGTGTTGAGGTCAGGGCTCCGTGCAGGACACTCGAGTTCTTCCACTCCAACTTTGGCAAATCATGTCTTCATGAACTTCATTTTGTGCACAGGGGCAATCTCATGCTGGAACAGCTTTGAGTCTCTTAGTTCCAGTGAAGGGAACTCTTCAATTTACAGCACACAAAGACATTCTGTACAATTGTCTTCTTCCAAATTTGTGGCATCAGTTTAGGAAGAACCACATATGGGTGGGACGGTCAGGTGTCCACATACTTTTGACCATATAAATGTGCAAAATGTGTGAGGAGAGAGATTTTGTTCATAAAGTGTAGTATCTGGGTTGAAGCATTCCTGTTTAAATTATAATTCTGGCACAGTATGAGAGGAGTCATACACACCGTCTACTTCAATCACTTTACACTCGCCAAAACGACTCTGTACTCCGTAGATATCGGTGCAGATTTTATCCACTTTAGTAGTGTTAATTTCCTGCACTCATGGTCACGTGGTCCGTCAGGGTAGTTTAATGAAAGTCGTGATTGAAAATGATGTGCAGGTTTTTTTTTTTTGTTTTTTTTTTTTAATGCAATTTTTCAGGACATGAGATCACAAGTCACCTATTTAAAACAGAAACATATGTAAATAGTGTTTGTAAACATATTTTGTGTGTAATTTCTAAATTTCTGTGACTAATTGTATTAATGTTTTAAGTGAATTAAACCAGGGCTTCTCAAAAATGGATCCCCTCAGCCCAGATATACAATAATATTCTGGCTATGCATTGTAACCAATGAGCGTTTTCTTTTTTTTTTTTTTTTTTTTTTTTTTTTTTTTTTTTTTTTTTTTCTCTTCTTCACACTGCCAGAAAGCATTAGGTTTAATTTGACATTATTTCTTGGTCTACTTATTTTTGAGTTACTGAGGTTTGTATTACACCCATTTAATTCATGCGACCAGTCAAACTGGATAATAAGAACTCACTAATATAACTGACAGCTTTAATAATGGTGGGTTTTGATTTTCCACCAGAGTAGCAGAAGAAAGGCCCCCAGGGAGTGTTTTCATGAATCCTTGGCGGTCACCAGTCCACGCTTTGAAAACCACTGGTTTAATGATATACCTCTTTCATCACACTGTTGTGAAGCATTTGAAAAACGACATGTAATTTATGCCACTGTTCCCCCCCCCCTTTCTTTCTGCACCATTCAGATGTAAATCCTGCCAAAGCTACTTCCACTGCAAGCAGCAGCCAAACAACTAAAGTCCAGGATGGTTCCTCTCTCAGCCTGCTGGGGGCGTACTCGGACAGCGACGAGAGCAACTCCGACTAGTCCTGTCATGGGTGATGGAAACCATGTCTGATGTTAACTATACATGTGCAGGGACAGTCTCAAGAAATACATACACAGACTGCTGGTTTTTAGATTGACTTCCAGTTGTGCCTGCTGGAAATGTAATTGTGTATGATATTTGAGTAAAAATATATAATTCTGACTCTTGTATATTTTTCATGCTTTTTGATTGGTATTAAAGTAGGTATAGCCTTTCTCACTTGTTTAGCCTGTGTTCCAGCAGTTCTGAGCAGTAAATATAAAAAGGTTGAACTGTGAATGACCCTTCTGCTGTATTAATTGGAAGGTTTTGAGTTTAAATCCCAGAGCTGCCATAAGGCTTTGAGGCTTTCCTTACCCCTGACCTGCTCAGCTGTATGCTTGTACAGTAAGTCGCTTTGGATAAAAGCATCTGCCCTGTGAATAAATGTTCATGTTAATAATTCATGACAAAAGACTCTAGGTATCCCCCTCTCATAAAATGTCACCACTCCCATTAAACAATTTTGAGCTCCTGACAGAGCGCTTTCGTTTGTGGAATATCCCATGTCTCAAAGGTTAATATCAGATCAGTATATCCACGTTGTTGCGTAACACGTTTCATTTGATCTGTGTTGCCTTATTGCGCAACAAGATTATGCTGCCGTTGTGCTGTATAAATCTCAAAATCCATTTTGATTTATTTGACATGTTCTGCCTGCATCGGTTTGGGTTTCTCTTGTTTAATCCCACCTCCCAAAAACAGCCCTGGGGGTGGATTGGCTAGGCCAAAATTGCCTGTTGGTGTGAATGGTGTGCATCAAGGGTGTATTCTCACCCCAAGTCCAGTGTTTCTGGAAGGATAGGCTCGGGATAAACCATGAGCCAGACCAGGATTAAGTGAATATAGATAGTTTTTAAAGATATACTATATACATATTAACAGATGAAAATACATATTAAAGGTCGAAAACATGTTCGCTTGGTGGAAGGAACCGATGCATGTAAAGGTGCAATTTGGTACTTTTCTTTTTAATAAGTATAGGAGGTATAGTCAATATGAATTACACAAAATAAATATAGATATCCATGAGAGACTAGTGCTAGTGCTTAGGCTCACTCACAGCCTTTTAGCCCTAGACTAGGAGTGATTAATTATACAGCCATTAAAAGTGTGAAGTATTTTTAGGGAATTATAAATGTCCTTGCTAACGCATACCGTTTACTTTCTTAGTCACAAAGGGAATGGGCAACAAAGAAAAACTCATAAAATTGGGAATACCTGATGAATATTTTATCATATGGGGTACAGTTCAGAACAAAAGCGAGCCTGTGGGCTTTCCTACAAGTCCCTGCCTATTGCACTGAAGCAGCTGCCTGCCATAACGCGTTACTCATTACACCACAGGCAGACGCTCAATCATCCTCTCCTCTCCTCTCCTCTCCTCTCCGGGTAGATGGATATCAGAGTTCTCTCAAAAATGTTTTATTTATAGTTTTCTTTTATTCATCGCCAAGGCATTGGTAAGTAAGTGAAGTCTAAGTGCCTTTATTACAAATCTAACGGTAGTCTAATTGTAGGCTGGGGGAGGTCTAACCTTTCCACAATAGCGGATTCACGCTACATTTTGGGAGCGAGCTTGCTAATGGTAAATGTTTCCAGAAATAAAATTTTATCTGTAAAATGTATATTCTCTATCTGTTCTAATTTTTTTTTTTTTAAGTCATTTTTTTTGTCGTTTCTATTCTTTGTATTTCTTCGGGGAAGCAGAGCCTAGTGCTGCTAGCTTGTTGCTGCCTGGCTAGTATGTGGTATGGAGGTGTCCTGAGAGAATATTATCATGTTGCTAACAGGCTAGCTGGACAGATAAGTAGTTACACTTTGAGGATATTTACTAACAATTAAATGTCTAGGAATGGTTAAAAATTGAACGAAAAGGTTGGAGGTTGTTATCACGGGTCAAGGTGCATTTTAAGTTGTTTTGGTTAGCCTAGCAGACTAGCAAGCTGGGTTTACTAACTTTCTGCAAGCTGGGTCATGATTGGGTTTTTGTTGTTGTTGTTGATGTGTTTTATTTTTTTACTGTTCAGGACAATTTAAACCAAGTTCAGAAAGCAAGGAATACACACCAAAGAAAAAAAAGAAGAAAAAAAAAGAGAAGTCAGCACATAGCGATAAGGAAAGAATGTACAGGGTTGGGCTGAGCTATGGAGGCGTAGTCCCTCATGGATTTAAGTCAATATAGAGTGCTAAGTTTTTCCTTCTTCCTCCTTTTATTTTATAGACGAGCACAAACTGAGGGAGGTTAATGTTCTGAGGCATCGATGAATTAAAGGTAACAAACCTTGATGCACAACACATTCACTGCAAACCAACTGTTTCTAATGCAAACCATGGAATGAGGACTCTGTGTAATGGCAATGTTTATGAAGCTTATACTGCTGTGAAAGAAACAATCAGCCTTTATATACAGGGTCTGATTTATTTCTGATTGATTCATTTAGTTTTTTATGAAAGTGTAAATAATCCGTGGTTTACAGTTTGCACAATAATATGTGTTGTGTGATTCGAGCTGGGCATAAAATGTGTTTTTATGTAAATTTCGACCAGCGCTGTTGCTCGACTCTGATTGGTCAGATGATTATTGTTAATTTTTTTATTTATTTATTAGCAGCAGATGTTCCACAACATTATATCTAATTATAAGCAATGAAAAACCACGACGTGTTATTCTTTAATCAATTAAAAACTAATTATTGACTTGTGATATAAGAGGAATAAATCATTTTGGCTAGTGAAACTGTGGTCAGAGCTGCTGTTATAGTATAAGAAATATATGGTGGACCTGTTATTGGAAAATAAGTTTCATACAACCCTGGCAATGATTATTTAATATATATATATATATATATATATATATATATATATATATAATCATTGTTTCATATAACAATGTTCTGTATTTGTTTTGAAAGCATGTGACCGCTACCTGCTAGCTCTCTGTGCCGCTAAACCAGCGCAAATTCATGGTTGGTGATGCCTTCAAAATCTTGAACATTTTTTTATTTGTCATACGCAGAAGCTTTGAACAAAACATGCCTTATATTTTCTTTCCTTTGTGATGGCCAAGGCTGGTTTGGCACCATTATATACAGAACATCCGTAAGAAAACGGACTGAATCAATCGAACGAATTTCAAATATTGATATTTTTGACATAATATTTTCAACAATTTAAGACCTACGATCTAGAACGTCACCAGAATCGTTTTTGGAATAAGGATGGCTTGGAAAATGGTGACTCGCTGCTTAGAGCAGAGGATTCTGGGAAGGTTGAGCCTGCCCCTTTAATGCCTTCATTCTTGAATGTTAATGGAATATAAATAGAGGAAAAAGTATGATGTTTTAATTAATAAAGAAATTGTTAGCGTTGACAATTTGCTGCGCTGTAAGAGCAATAACACACTTCAGGACATACTGATATTGGAAAATAATTATTTTCAGAGTGGTATCAGCCCTCTGATTTGTATAACACTATTTCTTCTTTGATTTATTCTCCTATAACAGCACGCCTGGTCGTGTTTTATTCCTTCATTTTGCCACACAAGATTTTACAAGCCTTTATCTGGACATATACCAGCAGTTTCAACACAAGTATGCACAGTGGCATAAGCTAGAAAATATGTGCTAAAATACACAGTGATCAACCTGTATGAACAATGACCTCTCTCTGGAAAAATCTATCTCTCTCTCTCTCTCTGCACAGACCCATGGCAAAGTGGCTGAAAGATTACTTGAATTTTGGCAGCAGGAAAGGACCTCCGCAGCCGCCCAAGCCCGATTACACAGAGAGCGAGATACTTCGCGCGTACCGTGCCCAGAAGGAGCTGGACTTCGAAGACCCGTATGAACCCTCGAACCGAGTAAATAATGGCTCGGGGACCTCTGACCCCTTTCCTGCATTCGGAACAGTTCTGTCCAATGGCATGGAGGTCAAGATCATCTCTCCTAAACACAGACTGATAAAAGTGGAATCTCAGGAATTCAACCGCTGCAAGGTCCCGCTGGGCATCGTCTCATTCGAGGAGCCTCACGTCCCTGTACGTCCTCATTTTCTTATTTTGACACAATGCTTGGACTGGCCTCGTGCAGCTTATTAGGAGTTGCTTTGAAAGTTTCTACAATGGAAAATAGCCTTGGTGAAGTATACATCAGCCTAATGATAGCGCACAAGAGCTATTATGGTTGAAGCACAGCCTTAATGTAGCTTATAAATTACATTTGTAATGCATTTAAACAGGTTCTTAGTAACAGATGTGATGTAAAAGCCTGCAGCAGTACACTCGCACTGATCGTGGTAGCTCAGTCTGTGTTGTGCCTGGTCTTCTGACTAGAAGGCTGAAGGTTATTGTTCAGTTTTGTGTTTTATTCTTTTCCTCACTGGGCTGCTTGACCCAGGATGCTATGAAATGGGATTTCTGGTTGAGACACAATTCATGTTTTTTTTAATTTTTTTATACGACAGTGTAGAGAGCTATATCCACTGTGCAAAAGTATACTTACTGAAATTACCTAAAATGTGCCGGGACCTGGTGCTCATCCACTGTTTATGCAGGGAAAGTGTTTTTATGGTCCACAGGAGAATCTTGAGGCACACTTCAAGCAAACTTCCTGAACTTTAAGAACAATTAATGGGTTCTTTAACCAGACAAGAACTACACGATTCCTGGACGAGTTCCTGCTTTGCACTTCCACAATACAGCCGTGACTGAGCCCATTCATGTCCACATTTTTGTTCTCCCCCAGCTCCAAACGCACACAAAGCAAGTTCACTCTTTTGAGCTTTTTTGCCTCTTGGTGTGAGTGACAAGGCACTAGAACCTTTTTTGCCTATGTAAATGTTTGACTTTGCCGTCATGCTGTGCCACCTCTGGTTTAGTAATCACTTTGTTAGCTAAGCTTTTCCACAAAAATTCTGCATGAGAGTCATTCTGTACAGCTTGTGGTGACCAGTATGGCAAGCTCAGCCCTAGTAATTCTTGATCTGCAGATAGAAACCTACACTGAAGGAGTCATTTAAATTAAATTACTTTCCAGTGTTCCTGAAAAAGTTCCTGTGGTGGAAATGGGGCCTCACATGGGAACAGGTTTACTAGGATTGCTCTGTGTTTGGCTCCATCCTGTCTTGCCCTCAGCCTTGACCAGTTTCCCAGTCCCTGCTAACGAAATGCATCCCCACGGCGTCATGCTACCACCACCATGGTCTTCTCCGCCGTGATTTTCATCAGAGAGGAAACAGTATGCAAACTAGGCTTGTTTATTTCAAAATCAGGAGCTCTATCAGGGCTCCCATTTCTGCTTTTGAATTGGACCAGATTGAATGCGTGAACTATGGCCAATATCTAGCCATAACAAATGTGCTCTCTCTTTGAAGATTATGCATAAATGCACATGCTTTTTCTTTTCAGGAGCAGGGCACAGCAACAGTTTCGCAATATGCTGGGTTATTTAGTGATTATCCTTTTGATGGCAAACGTATATTGAGGCTGAGAGGGTAATTTGTTTTTAATTTCGCAAGCTGTATTTAATCTTTATGCCTCCAGAACTCTCTTGCTCATGCGCACATTAGATCAGTTTTCCCTTCGTCGCCACAAAGGCCCTGTAATTCACGATCGTTAGACCTGGTTAGAAAAGTTAACTTTAGTAAAACGTTGACCTGAATTAGTCTTGTGAGTGCTTAAGATATAAAAGAGTCACTCGCATTACTAATTTTTAAGACCCAGGACAAGTTGATGCTAATTCTGTGTTTGATTTAAAGCTCCTACTAAGGAAAACCAAAGAAAACACACCCCACCCCCAACCATGGGGGAAGGGTCAAGGGGTAATGGGTCCTCAACTCTATGCTTAGGGTTGCTGTTCTGTTGGAAAGTGAACCTCTGCCTGAGTCTCAAGTGTCTCAGACTGGAATAGGTTTCCTTCTAGACTGCTTTTTATTTGGCTTCATCTTCAGTTCAAATCTTTAACATCTAATCACCTGCCTCAAGTTTATATTACGTCATATATAAATCCCCCAGTAGCATTTGCTTTAGATCAATCCATAGTGTGGAGAAAGTAAACCTTTATCACAAATGGCAGCAAGTCAGCGTGTCTGAGCTCTTGAAGCTCGTAGTCCGAACACTCCGAGGTCATAAACGAAGCTCCGACTTCTGAATGGAGCATCGTTACTGGTTGTTGTGAAGTCAGGCACGCACTGACCTACCGTCTGAGGCTGCTTACTCGGATATCAGAAATAAGGCAAGACTAAATTGTTAGAACAGAAGCCGAGGTTGATGAGCAGCAACAGCAGCCTCTGGCTTAAACAAGCATACGTTTGAAAAGTGGGTAAAAACTGGCCCTGAACTCTCAAAACAAGGCTTAGGCACGCAAACAGCTTGTCAAGCTCTTTCAGGCAGAAGGCAACACTGGAGCACCACATCAGCATCAAGCACGGACGCTGATCAACCTCTCTCGCATCTTTTCTTTTGTTAGTAAGCTGTACTTAACAGTGCCGTCGCACTCCTGCTACTCCTAGTCATTGTGGCTTTTTAAAGCCAGTAATAAGCAGTCTAACTCCCAAGACTGAGAATGCCCATTTTCTTTTTACCTTTTGTGTTGATCAGCTATCCTCAGGCAGCGCTTAACCCCCACCCCCACTGTCTTCTGTTCTCCCGTCAATCTTTTGTCCACAGACAGTGCTTAACCTCTCCTTCTGCCTCTCTCATCCCCCTAGGTTGTTCCATCCGCTCCAGCGGTGGGGGACACCGACTATTCAGACCCATTCGATGCTCGTCCTGACCCACGAGCCCATCTCGTCTGGGAGTCCGATTCTGTAGAAAACAGCAGCAGCTATATGGAACCGTTCGAGGCTCAGAGAGTCATCACAGGTGAGCTACTTTCACTATTGCACATTCCCTAGGAATTCTGCATCATACAGAGAGCACGGAGAGGTATGTTGGGAGCCATTAAAGCACAGAAATGCATTACTGCAAATAGCATTTACGCAGGAGAGACTTGGCAGAGCTGTGGGAGGACGCCAGTTACGAGAACACTGGTTATTTCAATCGGCTGTACAGGCTTGGATTGTGCGTTAAGAGCTTTTTGCAGCATTCGTGTCAAGTTGTCCGTTTAATTTTGAGAAGAAAGACTTTTTATGGAACTTGAAGGGACTCCAATTGAATTTCCAATTGTAAATTACTGTTTAACTGTTTAGCGAAGCTGTGAAAAGCCCTGTTTCTTCGCAAAATCTGTAGAAGAAAGATTAGGTGGCGTTTTGTATTTATAAACTTTATTACCAGACAGTTTCTTTGTTGCGTAGTCTCACGATGGTTGTGTGTAAGATAAGCACAATTAAAGTGTATGTTGGCCTTAAATCAACAGTGTTACAGTGATAAAACTTCAAATTACATCATCAGTCACTTTAACTTTCTAATAAATGATTCCATAAATGTGTAAATAAGATAAACCCACTTCCTAAAGGCATTCTTAAAGCTGAGGAGCTGGTTATGTTTCCCTGCAGAGCTGCAGCACGGCTCGGAGCACGGCCACACTGTCTCTCGGGGAAGCCCACAGCTCTACGACAGTCCATATGAAGAACGTGGACACTACAGGACCGGTTTCCCAGATGACGAGAGGGAGAGCCGATTACCCCAGGACGACGAGAGGCCTGCAGATGAGTATGACCAGCCCTGGGAGTGGAAGAAGGAAAACATCTCCAAGGCATTAGCTGGTGAGCCCTGCCATACCCAGGAGCTATGACTCAAAACGCCAAACGATTTGTAGCTCTTCATCACCAAACATTGTCACAGTTTGTCAAATCCAGACTGTATCCTGTTTCCTGTGCGAGCACATCTCTCCTTTTCCCATCGCATAATGCTACTCATAAAAGTTTTCCGAGGTTATCAGGTATAATATTTTGCAGTGTTAACTCATCCTTCCTACTGGCTTATTATGTTATTCGTACTGTTTCTGTACTAGTGTCATAATTTGACACATGGTCAGACACCGGTACCATGCCGCCTCTCCTGCCCTCAGCTCAGTAAGCAGGCAGTTTGCCTGTCAGATCAGGAGTGTTCAATCAGTCTGACAGTCTTCCAGGGCCATGGCTCACAGCAGGATCAGGAAGGGACTTGTCTAAGGACTTTGTAGTATGGATGCTCTGTTCATGGACTGTGAATTTAGTCTGTTTGCTGCACCATTTTTTGGATTTATGTGTAAATACAGTGTACATTCTACATTGAATGTTTCAGCCACATCGTAAACATCTCTACTTTAATGCCTTACATGTGTTTCAGTGATCTATAAATAAGTAGAGGAAGAGTTGGGGATAGAACAGTGTATTTCTGAAATAAATTAGCCTCTAATATTAACGCATAGACCTAGAGAAAATGTAAAGCCTGTGAGAGACAGGAAAATGAGGTACAGATGGGCAAAAGGGGTTTTAAAAGTAAAACACGGATAGAATGTCACTGATAGTCTGTCGGTCAGGATAGATGAGCATCCCAGCTAGCCCTGGGGATGAACAATAGCCGTAATGAGGGAGAGAAAGATGACACGATCATCCGTCAAAAATAATGGGGTTTATTAGACTTGATTGCTGCTCTTATAACGTAAATGGCCTTCACTTGGTCACGTGTTTGCAGTAACTTTTTCCCCCATGTATTTTTCCTTTGAAATTCAAGACGTGTCGTCTTATTTTCTTTCTTTCTTTTTTTTTTTTAACTTGGCTGAATATGGTGGTGTTTGTTGTCTGTGTGTCTTTAGTACAGTTTGATGGTGGCGATTGGGAGCTCTCTACACTGCCTCACACGGACCAGCACAGGAGAACTGCGGCGTCCAGAACCAGTCCTCCATCCAGCAAGGCCACCAGTCTACGCAAACCCAGTGACCTCCACACCGTCCTGGGGGAGAGGGTGGACCCTGTATTACCTCTGGAACAACAAGTGTACATATTACCGTTTATTTTTTTTCTTCTCTTAGAATTCTAAAGTGAGATCTAGAAATGGGCTGCATTGTGCATGTCCGTGTGTTGTAGGTGGTACCACGGTGCATTGACACGCTCTGAAGCTGAGAGTTTGCTGACACTGTGTAAAGAGTGCAGTTACTTGGTGAGGAACAGCCAGACAAACAGAAACGACTACTCTCTCTCCCTCAGGTACTTCATAGCTTTTTTTTTTCCCCCCACTCCTCTCACATACCTGAGATACCATACCTCGTAGTGATTAACTATCTCATACTACAGTAACACTAGCTCAGTGCTCATCCATCTCCTAATATACAACCTTTTATACGCTAGAGTTACATTCTCAGTGGATTAATGTGCTCACAGTAACAGCTCTCTCTTCCTCACTCTCAGTTCCTATCTTGATTGACTCATGAAGGCTTAGACCCCTGCTGTTATTGCTTGTTAATCATCACATATCCGCTAAAGCACCAGTTAATCCCGTCCAGACGTTCACAAAGCAGCAAGGGCATCTGGAGCCTTTTTATCTTGAGCCTTGCTTTGTTCCTTATTGTTTACTGTGTCAACGTGGCGTCTTGGCATGTCTTCAAAGCTGCTTAGGTTCGTCAGATGTTCTGTATAGTCGATTGAGGCTAATTCAGTGGTATCATGAGGTTTTCTGTAGAAGCTGTAAAGTTTAGATGGAGAGGTCTGTGGTTTAAATTGAGCAGTTATGCATGGTGGTTATTATTGAGGATACGGACTGTCTGAGTTATGACAGATCTGATGGGGGTTAGAAAATTAACATTCTTCACACCCAGAGTGCGGTTATGTTTTGTCGGGGCCCGTTGTGGCATCATTAGTAGTCTATGACCGATGACTATTCTGTACTAGTCTTAATGTTCGTTCACTTAAAGAAATGTAGTTTATTAGCAGTTTTATTTATTTATCCATATGTCAGTTCAGTGTCTAGAGCACAACCCTGTAAGAAAGCGCACATCCTTTTAATACAGTTCAGTATTTTTATGCGCAGATTGACACCCGATGATGATTATGATTTTAAATGGTGTTGGGCCACTGATCACGAGTATGATAATGCTATCATTAATCATATCCACAGATAATAACTGTGTGTTTTTGTTTTTTCTGACATCCATGGTGCTTTTTAAAGGTATATGATATAAGAGTCTGGAATTTCAACCTCTCTAGGAAAAGATCACTGCGTGCTACATGCAGAAGAATATTTCATAACCTGGGTTGTGCTGCGTTCTTTACACCCGGCAGTGCAGTACTATTATTTAGCAGTACTATTTAGTATGGTAGTTTGGGACACAACCCAACCAAAGGAACCTAACATCAACCTCTTAACAAAAGGTTAAAAAGATAAAGATCATGTCAAGGTCGAGTTTGAAATAGAAATATGAAGAAACAGCTTACAGTCTCACGTTCCCTCACTCTTTCTCTCTGTCCTTATTGGCTGTGGCTCCTGCCAGTCACCATGATGGCAGACTTCTTTTGTGTCTAAGGCTGATGTATGATGACATTTGACATATCCGTTGCATCTCTCCTGCCTTAGTAATTGTGGGATTTTTTTTCCCCCAGCAAAAGAAAATCCAAGGTGTTCTCGCTTAAGCTTAAAGAGCAGTAGAGCTCTTTTTAACGAAATATGTTTCAAATATAACCTGCAATAATTAAAATTTAAATTAGCAATCAATTTAAATATACACCTTGGTTCATTTAATCTTCCACAGCGATAAAATAATTCTCCGTGCCTGCTTGCCATGCAAAGACCATTCTAGTCCTTGAAAACGAAACGCATGTGTATGACCCCTGGCTGACCCAGTAAGATTGTGTATAAAATCATTAGTTGGCATTTTTTTTTTTTTTCCCCATCCATCGCAGCCTTCTTCCACCCTCCCTCCTTTTTCCTCTGTTCGACCTTGCTTTCTTCTTCTCCTCCTCCCCCATTTTCTGCACTCCCTCTCTCCATGCCATCAACCCACCGGGAGAAAGATAATCCTGTAAAGCTGCTGCTCGGGAGAGCCAACATTCTGCTATTTGCTTTAACATTAGTCATCTCTTTTTGTTTATATAGCACCTATGTAGTTAATGTCTTCAAAGCGTGTTTTAGCGCGTTTGGGTTTTCTTGTCAGCGCTTTACACCTGAGCCGATTGCTTATAACTGCAGGCAAATTCCATACAAATTATTTATAGAGACGAGTTCATGGGCGAGGTCCTGTCAGCCACGCGTCTGTTCGTCATTGTTTTTGAATCTTTCCTCTCACTCTCCCTTCCATCTGTTTCAGTTTTTGCTGTTTAATTATTCACCAGTGGGCGTTGTATTTATTTTTACTGTCTTTTCAGGAGCTGTCATGGCTTTATGCATATGAAGTTTTCTCAGTCGCGCGATGGGAAGTACATCCTTGGCGAGAACAGTCCCCCCTTCGACACAATTCCAGAGGTCATCCACTACTACACCACCCACAAGCTACCCATCCGGGGCGCAGAACACCTATCTCTGCTCTTCCCTGTGGTGGTCCAGACACTCTGAGAGCACATGCACAGCTACACACTGGCACGCACACACACAGGCCTGGACTTATTTTTGCTTAGGACACACACACACACACACACACTCACATGTTCATACATATATATAAATACACTCAGGGTCTAATCTTGGTCAGCTTGCAGTAGCGCTTTGTATTTGATGAAATGTGTAGTTTTGTGTGGTTTTTAATAATGGCTACCGGCGATCTTTCAAGAATTGGTTGGAATCTGCTCTGAATCAGTTTGGAGTGTCGCTGGAATTTAAGCGAATATTCACGCGAGTGCTGAAATGACGCTGTAGGTTATTTGAATACGTTTCACACTACACGCTTCGAATGCCCTTTACACTACGTGACTTGCACAAAACCGTGTCCTAGAATGACTTTCCTGCACTGCATCGCTCGCCTTTACATCGAGTACTCCATTAGGCTGTCTCTGCAAGGGCCTCGTCAGCATAACCGAGTTTCCCTAAACGCTAGAATTATGGAGTCTCAAGTTGTACTGTGCTCTGTCAGAAATGCCTGTGTAAACTGACCCTGATCTCCGCATGTCCTACACACCATCGAGCTCTAGATTCTCGTACTGTACCTTCCATACCTCTGCTGTAGGCAAAAGCAGGACCCGATAGAGGAATATTGAGATATCACTAATTATGGCTGGATCAATATTGATACTTGATGCTCTGATAGTATGTAACGTAAGCCTGGTGTACAAAATGACCGCAGTCGGCAGGTATTTCACAAACCATGATCAAAGCAGAACAGATGGAAATCTGTGTACTGGGAAAGTATCACAAAAAGGTCAGAGTACTACAACATCTTCCTACGATACATGTAACATGATCAAGCATGCGGTTGCTTTTAAACGGTATCTTTTAATAACAGAGGCTCTCTATATTAAAGGTACTGTTTAAGCACCGTAAATTAAACTCCTCACTAGGGACATGTTAGTAGGAGCAGCAACCAACGTAAGGTTCCATGACGCTCCTGAGTACTAAGTATTGTTGCTCATTTCAGGATGTTGGTATCGATGAGTACAGACAACATGTACTCGTAATCATAAGTGGTATTGATTCATCTCTATCAATAATTCTAGGGGATGTAGATATAAATATAAATATCAAGTTGCGTATATGTTAATATATGAATGCCAATATTCCATTTGTCTTTCTGAGCTTTTTGCAGCCGCTGTAGTTTCTTATAACGAGCTCGTAAGACGTACTGTTAAAAGAAACCAGGCAACAGCTGTGGAACGTGTGGAATGTCCTTCCCTGGCACAGCTGAGCACTCGAACACATCGCTGCATGTGCCGGAGGCAGCGACTCGGGCGCGAGTTTAGAGAGAGGTGAAAATTGGACGAGAAATCTTCACCTCGCCAAAGCTGAGAAGCACTCGCACCCACACGTCGTCTGTACGCCAACAGTGCCACCGTTTCCGCAGGGCTGCGCTTCATCAGCGGTTGCCATTCACAGCCAAGGTCACACTTCCACTGTTCGAAACTACTGACACACACGAGCACCAAGAACACTTCCTTTGTTGTGATTGTACGGTTTACATTTTAGTCGAATTTCTTTGTAAATAGGAGCAATAGAACTGATGAGCGATGAGGGCATGTGTACGAATACACCGTTATGAGACTCCCATTGAGTACTATTCACGCGTCCTCATCTGACGCCGTTTCCCCTTGGGTGAAACTGAGCTTCGTTTTGGTTGTTTAAACATGGGTTGCATCTGAAGCCTACAGAGAAGATTGATGTGTTTTTGGTAACATGATTCGTGTTCAATCAAGTACGTTCAGGCTTCAGACTGAAAAAAGCCAGAAGATGACATCCGTCGTAGAGATGTAACGATTTTTCCATTTTTCAATCACAAACCCTCATCGCTGTGTCGTTAAAGGGATAGATCAGTGTTTTTATAGCTAATCTCTGTCTGCTGCATGTGTAGTATGTGTGCCATTATTATAGGCAAGAATTTCGACAGAAAACTCGTTGAGTCAGAGCTTTAATGTAAGACAAATCTGTCAAAATCAACTGCTTAACTATATAAAGCAAATTCTGAACTACAAGCTTTACAGTCGAACAGTAAAGGTACTGTGATAAAACTACTTTTATCTGCCATTTATACAGTAAAAAGTCATTTTTGTTTACTTACCGCTGTCCCAGAAATCATTGTATTGGACAGAAATGACCTTGGTAATTTCTTCCCATTGTAAAATTATGAAAGAATAAAGATGAAACGGTCATTATTTAAGCAATATTGCAGGAGCAAGAGTACAGTTATAGGCACAGGGCACAGGGCGAAGACATGCATGCAATGAAATGTCCCAGTAGAAATCATTGAAATAAGTGTTTTGCACAAACGGTTGTCAAGTCCCTGAACAACTGCCCTTAGACATCCATTACAAGTTAGCTTTCTGTTCTGTCAAAAATTCTTGTCTAGTGTATGGCAACCTCACACAGGCTACAGATGCAATAAAAGATTACATTGAAAAACACTGGAGTAGACCTTTCAGCTATTGGAGCAGTGGCACACGCTAGCATTATCACAAGATCTACTCTGTTGCAGAGTGTAATATTAGAGAACTACACTGTAGTTGTTCTTGATTAATGATGACTGACTACTTTTACTGACTTTCTGTACTTTGTTTCTTTTGAATAAACTAAGCTTTTGTTTTTGTTTTGTTTTTTTTTTTAAAAAAAAAAAAGAAAATTGGAGTCGCGTTGTCATTTTGCATCATCACACACTGGATTGAATGTAATGCAGGGGTTGGATTTTTAAAATATGCAAAATGGATGTTCTAGCGTTTTCTTTCTAAGCAGAATCAAAGACTGTTCCTGCGGAGCTCCGAACAATGCATACAGAAAAATAGGTCATGACTCCCATGTGTGCCTGGTTCCGTCTGCTGTGCTCTTCTGCTGTGCTGTTGGCGTTCTGAGCTACCGGGGTGTGTGTGTGTGAGCGAAGGAGAGAAGTGTGTGGATTTAGTGCACTGAAGAGATTGCCTCCTTCCCCTCCTTTCACCCAGACTACCTAAACATTGTTGGAAATTGTTGATATGTGTCACATCCTAGTATTGTTCAACCATCATTGTGTCCTGAGGTTTGTAATCCAAAGTGCCTTCATGACTCGAAATGGCAGCTGAGACCAAATTTACTCAGGATCCCTGTACAGAATCATGGAAGCAGCTCATTTTTTTTTACAGAGGTATGATGAAGCATGGGTGTGGTGGTATAATTGTGTGTGTGAGTGTGTGTATGTGTTGGCTGCCTGCTGTGGGAGAGCAGGTGTGAAATGTAGAGAGCACTGAAGCCGAAAGAGCAGGAACATTTCATCAGAGATGGGTCACAGAAAACTCCAAAATAACCATGGAAGCAGCTATGGTTACTATGGCAACAGTAGCATCCAGTCCAGTCCAGTGTTACATGTTTCACAAGAAAACTGATTTAAAATAAATTCCGTATTATAACTTACATTACATGTGATATTGACGTTGAAGGTGCTACTATTCAAAGCCCTCTTACGTCTCTAATGTTACAAAAATTGAAAATAATTGATCAATTAATCACATCAGATTGCTGTGTTAATATAGTCCCTCTAGAGAAAGAAATAAAAACAAATGAAACAATTGTTTGGAACAATTTCTTTTTCCAGTCTTCAGCTGTCCTGGTTTGGCGAGCGTGTGCCCATCCTCACTTCCGATTCCCATTTTTAAGGATTTCTGAGATGCTTTTGAGTTATCATGGTTGCAAAGAGTGGTTATTTGAAGTTCCTGTCTGCAAGACCCAGTTTGACCATTCTTCTCTGACCTCTCTCATCAGTGCCGTTCCACCTACGGTGGGTTTTCTATTTTCTCACCATTCTGTGTAAACTCGAAATACTCTTGTGCATGAAAATCCCAGAAGATCAGCAGTTTCTGAAATACTCCAAAACCAGCCCGTCTTGCACCAACAACCACGCAAAGGTCACTGAAATCGCACTTTTACTCAATTCTGATGTTTAATGTTGGGAATATCTTTTGGAAGAATGGTGTTTATCATTCCAGTATAGATTCAGAGACTTTATAGAGTTATGTTGATGGATTTACTATTAATGGAGTGTTGGATTCAACTGTCGCCATTGTATTCTGTAGATGTTCTACTCATAAAAATGAAAATTTGTGGGGAAAAAGCTACCAACTTTAGTCAATCCTGATCAGACATTTTGGAACTTACAGTACCACTGAATTAATAATCTTAATGGGTAACCCTGTGTTGGTTTCAGAAAACCCAAAATAAATTCAAACTTGTGCACCAAATTTTCTATTAAAGATGTATGTTGTGCAATCATTATTCCCCTGAAAAAGAACAGTTCAAAGAAAACAGTGAAAGCTGGAATGACATTCATGTCCATGCTGACTGTATATAAACTTCGGACCACAGTTGTATATAAGATGTCTGATTTGTCCAGGAGAATCAATTAGGCACTAGATTATGGCAAAATGACCTGGAGTATTTGGAAAACAATGAGAAACGATCTTGAAGTAGATGCTTTGAGAGGAAATTGCTGTTCATAGAAATCGCAATGTGGTAGAAGAAGAAGAAGAAATAAGGAACAGCATGCATTTTCAGCTGTTTGCAATGAACAACAGACTCCAAGACCTTCTTCTTCTGTTTCCTTTAGACCTTTGACCTGGTGGCTTTAGGTGAAGCTTCAAATTTCATCTGGCACGGTATCAAGGTCAGGGCTGTTTCAGAAGCTTTTTGGGAAACCCCCATCCCCATTCGCCTGACCATCAGCCCTACCCCACCTACCCCAATCATACTGCTCAAGTTGCAGGTTACAAGAGAGTCCCTGTGAACATCGGAACCATGGTGACAATCATGGGTTTACCGTTCCTTATGGCCTATAAATGTAATATTGACTGGAATTAAATAAAATGAGCATAGAGTGTTGTTTGAACACTTGAATACTTGATAATTCAGATTATTAAATGATTATTCAGATTGGTGAAACAATAAGAGAACTTAAATTACAAAAGCAAGCCTAACACAAAGATGAATATGAATTATTATTATTATTATTATTATTATTATTATTATTAACATGATGGTGTGGGTTTTTTTATTTGTTTGTTTATTTATTTATTTATTTATATATAATTTAAAAAAAAAAAAAATTTTGCCATGGAAGAGGTCCAGAGCTGCAAC
Source organism: Notoglanidium macrostoma (assembly GCA_030068235.1). Classification (NCBI taxonomy): domain Eukaryota; kingdom Metazoa; phylum Chordata; class Actinopteri; order Siluriformes; family Auchenoglanididae; genus Notoglanidium; species Notoglanidium macrostoma. Next base: position 11,810,859 of record JAQQZR010000018.1, on the reverse strand, counting down.
ACGTTTAAATATCTTTGGCTTAAATAATCACAGATCATTAATCAACCTGAAACGGAAGCTTCACCTGTGCGCGTGACTTTATTACCATAGCAACCAAGACACCCACCGTTAGCTCTGGTAAAACCCAATCTATCAACTATCAGGTAGGTCAAACCGAAACTTCTGCTTTAAAGGCTGAAAAGAAAAGAAAAGTAACAGAAAGGGTTGGATTAAACGTTACGTTTCTTTGTAAACCACATCAGAAATTAGCTTTAATTCGAGGTAACGTTACACTTGGTTTAGTTAGACTATTTATAGTTCCTCCATTTTGTCTATGCTAGTCCTGCTGTTGTATATGTGCTAATAATGACATATTATATGAATGAATTTAATATAAAAACTGTTAAAATGTAGTTTTTCATTTCATTGTGTATTTGAAAAGCTATTGTGTAAAGAAACCTGAGCAAAGCCTATTGTCAGGTTGCGTTTTGCTGCCACCTGCTGGTCGTAAGTCGTCTCGCATTCTTGTCAATACCCGGGCAAATGAGCAGTTAGATTAGTTGCTTAATTTGATCCCGATCTGAATATGTCATATTTCATAGTCTTAGCAAATATTCCTTTGAGTCCTTTGTTACTGGTCAGTTGTATATCATAATGGGTGTGTGTTAGATTGAAATATAAGTTTTTGAAACTGCATTTTGTCTAAGCTTTCTTTCAGTTAACAAAACCAAATACAACAGTACACAATAAATTTATAAAATCCTCAAGATGTTTGATATCTACATATGACGATAAATGTTTATATCATATTCTAAAGCAGGATGGTTGCACTTTTGGCAAAATTGACTGAAAAAACACATTAATGTTTGGGAATCTTATGCTTCTTTTATTACAATGGGGTATTTTATGTACAGTACCATGCAGAAGTCTGTGCAAAGAAATGTCTTAAAAAAAAATGAAATTAAATGTTTCTACTGTGCCTTTAAAAATTACTATAAGCGGTTATTCAAATGTGAATAAATGAATATGTTTTTTAGATACTGACTTTGATTGATAAACAGAAATGTGCTGAGATATTAAGCAAAAATGATTAATTGCTGGCATGCTTTTTCAACTTTTCTATTTTTTTTTTTTTACAGTTTCCTGATCATTTCCGTTACTCATCAGGTACGTGGAACAAGCCCTTCGTGAAAAAGGAGCTAAAATGAAATATTTTTCGTGCAGAATGGTAAAATAATCTTTGAAAAGATTTTATGAAATCAACTTTTCTAACGCAGCCCTGCTTCGTCCTCCTGAATCTAGAACCCTAAAAAAAGAAATTAAATGAATTGTATAACTGATTATAGACACATTATCTACACTGAGTCGTTTATTTTTCAAGTGGAGGTGGCATTTTTGTTCATTGTTTTGTGCTCCAGAGATTATCTAATAAGGTTCCTTATGTGAATGAATTTGCATCCTCAATAAATGGATGAAGTCCCTTCGGTTGTATTGGTCAAATGATGCTATTAGAGTTAGAGTTAGAGTACTCAGGGTTTTATTTAAGCAGACATGAGTCAAGGTGTATTACAGCAGATTGCCTTGTCTGGGCAATACCTCAGCAGCATTCAAGAGTAAAGAGACACATGACTTGTCAAATAGTTGAGAATGCAGTGCTGCTTCAGGAAGTCCCAAATTGCTTGTAAAGGCATATGATCTAGATATGAGCTAGCTGGTTGAGATAAGTTTAGATAATGCAATCAAGAGTCATGAAGAAACATTGCAACAGGAAGGTTAACGGTTTCCTCCACAAACATATGTATAAACATTACAGACTGATAGACTGATGAACCGATAAACTCCCAGTGGTGGAAAGCGAGCAAAGCACACTGATCTTGTTTTGAGTAGTAATACTGCAGTAGTACTGTTTACTGTAGTAATAATTCACTTGCGTAAAAGAAGTAATCACAGAAAACATTCATTCAATTTGAATCACTCATTAAAAAGATTATGAAATGCAATTCTTTACAATCTGCACACTTTTAATTAGCCGACAGTCATTTTTGACCATGATTATGATTTAATTGTAAAGTTATGAATCTTGTACTGAAGTGCTGTAATGAGAGTTCATGTAGTTTGTTACATTCCTCCAATATGGTCCTGTAGTATATCAGAATGATCAGATCATCCAGCTTTAATAAAACCCCAAGGGGTTCGCACTCCTGCTTGTTCAATTCATTAGTCTCAACTATAAAGATACACATTACAACAGCAGTGTTACAACTTTGTGAATGTGATCTGTCTTTTAGCACACCTCTGGCTGTTCAATGGCAACACGTATTGAGAGTCTCGCCCGGCCCAAACCCAACCTCCTCAAATTCCCTGACAGGTAGGATTCCCTGACAGATAGGATTCCCTGACAGGTCAGTGAATAATCAAACTCGCTGTTACAACTCTGGTTATGAGGAAGAACTTGGTTTCCTTCGCTGTAGCTTCAAAGGCAAATACAAGCTCCTTGTGAGACTTGAGTGTATTAGCCAGGTTGTTATCTTTAGTTATATTGCAACTTTGGAGTATTGGCAGGGCGCGCAGTGGTGCGGTGGTTAGCACTGTCGCCTCACAGCAAGAAGGTCCTGGGTTCGATCCCCGGGTCACCCAGTGTGCTTATAGCGTGCTTAGTGTAAAAGCAGCCTAATAGCATTGGTGTATACCATCTGTCAGACTCCGACAATTACTGTAATCAGCAGGATCCCAGTGTATGTAAGGTGGTTTGTGTGGTTTTTTATCACTTGTATCCGTCATGATGGACCATGGAGTTCAGTGACTTGCTGTAATATGTATTGGGAAAAAACATAACCTGGTCTTTATCTAATCTTCATCCATTCAAATTTTGATGATCCTGTGTGCACTGATCCCTGATGATGACTGATGGCACTGGAGCCTGATGTGGTTGTGCCTTCTGAGATGCCTTTCTGCTCACTGTGGTTGTAAAGAGTCATTATTTGTGGAACGTTTTTCAGTAAAAAAACCTCCACTCACTAATTGTTTTTTGTTTTTCACACCATTCTCTCCCAACTCCAGAGACTGTTATGTGTGAAAACCCTAGATCAGCAGTTTCTAAAATCCTCAAACCAACCTGTCTAGCACCAACAACCACCGAGGTGTTTCCTCATTCTGATGTTTGATGTGAACATTAAATGAGGCTCTTGACCTGTATTTGCATTCATTTGGAATTGTATGTCTATAATGGTCTCATGTATTTGCAGGCGCTCCGTATACTGGTTGGATGAGCTTCCAGCAAAATCAAAGCGCTCCACCGCTGCCTTTGGTAAAAGCATTTCTTGAAGCATTTACTATTGCAGTAATATACAGAAATAAGTTGCCCATTGTTCATTTAAAAGTCATATAGAAAAAAGTGGCATCTAATAACCTTAAGTAGGTTCATGTGCCAGTTTTCCCAGATCAATTAAACAAAACCTACAGGCTTAACACATAGCAAACGACTAGTTTTCACTTTAGAAACCTCATTAAATAAAGTCCGCATCTGGGAAATCATCTTTAACCAGATTATTACTGTATGCAAATAATGGTTGTAATGTGTATTTTGGACATTGTGTCTCTCTCAGCAGAGCTCACACCGTGCTGGTCCCGGTTGTCAGAGAGGAAAGACATTAGCACTCACTATGAGGACAACAGGTGACTATATTCTGTATAATGCATGGAATTGAATTAAATTTAACGTCATTTAATTTAAAGTAAGGTTTGCTTTAAAGTAGGATTTGACTTGCTAAAGAGTGGAAAAGATTAGTGTGTGCTGTTTTCAGAAAAGCTCCTGATTATTAAAAAGTGCTGACACTGCAGATTCCTTCCATGCATGTAAAAAAAAAAAAACACATTCTTACTATGTCAATCATGCAACCTAATTCAATAAATATACGATTGGTTTTGTTTGTTTGTTTTTTGTTTATTAGTAGGCTTATATTATATGTAGCATCCCTGTGAATGAGCTGTGACGATAGAAACGATAACATTCGATTTAGCACGTTAATATAAACTTATTAAGCTTTGTTGAATACTTGATTCTGATTGGTCAATTACAGCCTTCTACGGTCTGTTATTTCTGAATAGTAGACCAGTGCTATGAATAACAGACCGTTGCTATGGACACGGTTCTGATCATAGACTCTTTAGGACCACAGCCAATCATATCAATCTGCAGAAATGTTTCTGCTTTAATAATCAAATGATCAACGTCAGCGCATTTGCGACACGCTGCGGCATAAATTGTTACTCCATCAGAAAACACAATGGAAGATTTTTCTATTAATTTTAATGTTCAGTTCAACATGAATTATAACGCTACAGAGTTTACGTTGCCATGGGCGCAGTTCCAACTGTAGACTCTATCTGATTTTTTTTTTTTTTTTTTTAGCAAAAGCTATTAAATAATTTTTAAATCAATATTTTGTGTCAAATTAGTAGCTGCATAATAAGCGGGATGATGCACAGCAAGCCAGACATTATTGCGAAATAAACTCCTTCAGGTTCCTGCCTCACCCTGTCAGTGTTTATTTCTCAATAATGATCGCCTCGCTGTACATTATTCTTTACTTGTGATCATCCAGAACTACTGACAGAACTGCTGTTACTCCAGGAAATTAATCAACACCTTCTGATAATCAGATTTGAGATTTCAACATTTAGCTATAGGATAAAATAAATTAACAGCTAAATGTTAAATACTGAACCATCGATACTGTGTTTGGAAAAGCAGTTTCTACAGTTTAAACAGTATGTGCAGGTAAAACCACAGACTACCATAGAACTGTAATTATGTATTTGCATATTTCATGACCAAACATTAGTATGTAGAAGGAGTAACTGCACTAACAGCTGTTCTATGAAGGTAGCTGTAGAGCAGGAATACGGTTTGAGGCGAGAAACGGTTTCTATGTTTTAAGGAAGAGGAAAGAAAATGAGTAAAAAGTAATGGGAGGGATCATGAAAATCATATCTGCTCCAGAGCTTATGCACATTCAGGGTTGCACAGTTGTCATTTGGTGGCCTCGGTGTGACTGCACATCACTGCATACTCCTTTAATGATTTTGTTTATTTCTTTACAATTAAATTTGTGTGTAACATTCAACAGATTTTGCTTAAATAAAATGTAATAAATCAATAGACTGATGCTAACCATTTTGCTTCATGTCAAGCTCATGCATTCCCTCTTTATGTCAGATCATATTACTTATTGACTGGTGATTATGAAAAACATTATTCTACTACTTTATGCAGAATGAAAATCCACCCTGAATGATTTGTATATCAGTATTTCTAATCAAAATGATCTTCAATTATGCCAAAAGATTTATTTTCTGATTAAATACTGAGCTGATGCTTTTGGTATAAATGTCTTTCATCAAACAGTTGGTCTGTTTCCACTTTATTTGAGGTTTGCCCTTGCTTAATCTCTACCAAAAGAGAGCAGTGCAGCAGAGCTTTAGTCCTTTATTCTGTCTCACCTCTTCATCTGTACTCTCTGCTCAAAATGATCAGCTTCCAAAGCTTCAACTTTCATACCAATACCACCATAAACACCATCATACTTGTCATCCTGTAAATCACATATAGCTGTACTGCATACTGGTAATGCTTGTCATCTCATCTTCTTTGATGTAAGATATTTCATTAAAAGACACTGCATATTGCTGTAAAATGGTGAGTGAGTAAAAGAAGTTCTTGCTCTTTTTGTTCTTAACAGCGAAACATGAATGGGATCCCTTATGTTAGAGATCTTTGAAAGGATTTGAAGCACCATTTCTTGTGATTGGGCTAGCAATGTGCCCATAATATCAAGCAACAAATTAACACCAGAATCGCTAATCATATTACAAATATTTCAATATAAATGCATTCAGGGTGAAGATTTCTTTAAAGTGGTGTGAATACATTCTTCTACATAGCACCTGAATAAACTACTCTAAACTGCTGTTTAATATATTTTTTTAGGACAAACTTTACACCCTGATATAAACAGTTGAACTTAGATACAGCTGGTGATTGCACGAGTTTGTTTATTTTTGCATGAGAGAAATATATGTGGAAAGTGTATATGGAAAGTGTTTTTTTTTTTTTTTTATCAGAGAAGCTTGAAATGCTGAGTATCTGAACATATACACAATTCACAATAAGCAATGTATCTGAAACCTTTTTGAAGAAACCCTGCTGCTTTAGAACAAACCTGAGCTTTCCACCTCCTAATGATCTACTCATTTAATGTCACGTCTAAAATAAACTATGTCTCTATAGGCATCTCTTTCTCTCTCTCTTTCTCTCTATCTCTCTCTCTTTGTCTCTCTCTCTCTCTCTCTTAGAGAGTCTCCTGAGTGGAAGGTGAGCACAGCAGCATTAAAGGCTCATCCCTCTGAAAGAGTGTGTTCACTTGCTCAACCCCGGCCAGCTGCAGTTGGCTGGCAGCCTGATCGCCCCCTGTTGCCCACAGTGAGTCCTCGCAGCTATTTATACTTCTTATATTTATTTATAGTTTGGCTTTTCACCTCCTTCTACAACCCCTCGAACTCAGGATCAATAATAATTATAATAACAACAACAATAATAATAATGATAATAATAAAAATATTAATAATATCATCCACTATTATTATTATTATTATTATTATTATTATTATTATTATTATTATTATTATTATTATTTACAAATGGATAATACATTATAACCCACCACAGTTTTTCCTGTTTTTAAGCCACACTCACTCACTTTATAGCCTGTCAGCTAGCTGGCTAGCTAGCTCACATTGATCTGTACATTCCTGTTAAAGGTGTTTCCGGTATAATTGGTGTCCCTTCTTCCTTTTCAACTTCAGCTGACAGGCTTTAATATTTTAAGTCAAAAGTTAGATTCCTGAAAAGTATCGTTTGCCATGTCCACTGATGATGCCACTAATACTACTGTAGTAACAGTTTCAAAGTAGGAAGTGGAATTTTACCTAGATGAGGGCAGTGAAACATCCCACTGCTGCTCGGAACACTGCTCGACCAGTCAAGTTAGTGGAGCGGAACTAACAGTTGTATAAAAAGATTTTAATGTAGATGCTGTAATTAGACACACCCAAAGACTTTTACATCACGCATACACCTGAGAAAGACGTGGCCTGCATCAGAGGTCTATAAATGATGCAACTGTCATATTTGGTACATAAATTTTCCAATAGGTTTGCTATTGATTTTTGTGACATTTTAATTAGCTCTATATTATTCTCCCACAGGACATAAACATCTAAACACGGTAGCTCATAAAGATATGCAAGGTTGAAAATAAATAGTTTTTACTATATTTGCATTTCTTTGAACAGTAAATTTACATCAGTCACTTTATCATTTGAAGGGTTCTTTTTGTGACCTGTAGGCAGTGTTTGTTCTTTACACCTGTGATCAGGATTTACAGTGTATGTTGCTAGAAAACAAGTTGTTTGGGGAGGAGCAGCGATGGCCATTAATAAGCAGTTAAATGGGATAGGACAGCAATGCACAGACGAATCACACACTTTACATTTTAGACACATGGTCACCCCTGGCATGTTACCACCCCAAACAAGACCCAGGATCTCTATATAGCATGCTGAAATGTTTACCTACAGTGGATGAAGAAAAAATGCATTGGTTGTTTTTTTTTGGAACTTCAGAACTGACCTAAATATGTATCAGGGTATAAGGAAAACATTGGTTTATTGGATACAAACTCCAGATGTAATGAGCCATCCATTATTGAGCCAGCTTAAACTGACCTAACTTGAAAATGTCATTATTAAATTTGTTGGTAGGTATATTAAAAATATGAGACCACTGATTTCCCAATCACTCAATCACAAACAATCAGATACTTTTTGTAATATATGGTGAGCTTCTCCTCACATCTGCCAATGCCAATAAAATGTGTGCTCAGAGGAGGAACTCCAGTCTGTATGGCACCCCAGGCAGTAAACAGAAAAAAAACAACAACAAATGACATGATGACATCTCTATTCGTTTGTTAATAACGTTGCATGAGAGTTCAGCAAGCTTCCCCTCTGGTACTAGCATTCAGGTGATCCAGCTTAGACAGCATGCATGCGTGGGTTTTGGGGACAGCTTTAAAGAGAACACGGAAGAAGAAGAACTCGTATTTGTTTTAATACTGACAGCAGGCAATAATCTGCCTTCAGCTATGCAATAACGAAATTGGAAAAGAAAATAAGATTCAGTAGTTTTGACTCTTGATGTACAAAAGCACTGAACAGCTGTGAAAATATTTTAAAGTGTTTTGGCATTATTCAGACATATGGACAGATTATTGTTAACTATGACGATCCAGAAATGAACGGAAACAGTGGTTTGTGTACGAACCCGATCCAACTGCCAGGCTTTTACTCTACAGACCAGCAAGCATTAATTGTGTATTCATTATTTTTGGCTTAGACCTGCATTAATATCTTTTAAGTTACAGGGTTATATTGCATTAATTCATAATCACACATCTGTCTGTGCTGCACTTTCCTAACCTGCAGGACTTTATCAGATTCAACAGATGACACAGGAAATAAAAAATACTTTTTGAAATGCTATATTTATTATAGTACTTTGCAAAAGTCAGAGACCACCCTTATGTTTTCCAATCAAGTGGCAGCCTGTTAGCCTGTTTGTCAGTCATGTGTGAGATTAGAAATTGTGACGTCGGTGGCCACACAGCCCCGTCACCAGGACCGAGCAAGCGCTCCAACCCGTCGGAGTTCACCGGAGAAGCCCGAAGGAGACATGCCGCCCTTACACCGCTAACTACCAAGGGGGGGACCGGCCGAGAAAGCCACTAATGTTTCTCTCTCTCTCTCTCTCTCTCTCTTTGCCATTTCCCCTAGCAGATTCACCCCAGGAGGTCAGCCCGGCGCTTGGAGGACATTTACCTTTCCCTGCCGCCGCCTGCACACTCGAGGACCGACGCGGGACGAGGGATTCTTTTCCCCCGCTGGACCTGGAAGCATGACCCCAACCTCACTCTACCCATGAGCGAACTTTCCCCGTGCGCGTACATTCAGTCCCCACCAACACAAACTTTGCACACGCACTCACAGAATCCAAAATAAAAACATTTTTTACTCACTGTAACCGCTGCTTTCGGTGCCTTTTGTTCTATCGCCGCAGTATACCGCTCACACTGGTAGAAGGTGGGCAGGCGATGAACAACCCAAGCCGATGGAGGTAGCGATCGGCCCAGTGATCCAGCGGCTATTGGAGGCCAGCCTGGAGCTAGCCCACGGCGTTAGCACAACGACCCGGAGGCATATTTAAAGACGTTTGAGAAAACCACGGAGCGGGAGGGATGGCCCCGCGAGGAATGGCCACAGCTCCTTCAACCACTCCTCATCGTTGAGGCGCAGTGCGCGTACCACGCTTCTGCCGGAAGAGGCCGCCCAGCACATGAGGCTGAAGGAGGAAATCCTCACACGCTGCGGACTCTCCGCGAACCGAGCCGCGGCCGCATTTTACCGCTGGACATATTGGCGAGAGCGCGAGCCATGAGTACAGGTAGACGAGCTTCTCCAGATTGCACGGCGCTGGCTACAACTGCGGCTGACGAGGTTGCCCGGCGGAGCACCGTCATCTGCTTCCTGCGGGGCCTTCCGGGGGAAGAACAGCGTGCGGTCGGCTGGGCGCGACCCACCAATCCTAAAGATCTGGTCGAGTCACGGGAGGCCACGGTTTCCACGCTGGATATGGCGCGGGAGCGGCCGAGGCCGCCGCACTTCAACACTCCGCCGGCGCAACTGCCTCCAATACCCTGCCAAGCCTTCTGCCCTGTTGTGGAACGTGCAACATCCCCAGTGCGTGACGCCACAATGGACACCGGTCTCCGACACGCCGGCTGAGACGTTGATCCTGCCACCAGAGATCCACAGCATTGCTGGAAACCGCCCTGACAAAACCCGTATGACCTCCTCGTCATCCCCAGGACCAAGACGACGACAATCATGCACCTGGCCCACACCCACCCGTTGGGAGGCCATTTGGGACCAAAGGGCATGCTGGAGAAGGTCCGCGACCGGATCCATTAGCCGGGGATGGTGGCGGAGGTTGAGCGCTTTTGTAGAGCCTGCCCGACCTGCCTGAAAACCTCCCCGTACAAACACCGGTGCCACTCATCCCCCTCCCAATCATCGGAGTCCCCTTTGAGCGGGTGGGAATGGACCTCGTAGGACCGCTGCCTAAGTCTGCCTGAGGCCACGAGTACATTCTCGTCATCGTGGATCACGCCACCAGGTATCCAGAAGCCGTGCCCTTCCCGAAAGCGACGTCCCCAAACATCGCCCGAGAGCTGGTCCATCTGTTCAGCCAGGTGGGGATCCCGAAGGACATACTTACCGACCAGGGCACCCCGTTCGTCTCCCGTCTCATGCGGGACCTGTGCCGGCTGCTGAAAGTCCACCACCTCCGTACGTCTGTATACCATCCGCAGACCGATGGCCTGGTGGAGCGATTCAATCAGACCCTTAAGTGCATACTCCGCCGGGTCGTTGAAGGCGAGGGCCGGAACTGGGACCTGCTCCTCCCATATGTGCTATTCGCTGTCCGAGAAACACCTCAGGCCTCGATGGGGTTCACCCCGTTTGAGCTCCTGTTCGGTCGGAGGCACCGGGGACTGTTAGACTTCGCCAAAGAGGCGTGGGAAGCCCAGCCCTCTCCTTTCCGCTCCGTGGTGGAGCATGTTGGTGGGATGCAGGAGCAGATCGCGAAGGTGGGTCCATTGTCTGGGAACACCTGGTGGTGGACCAGCAGGAGCAGAAAAGGGCCTATAACATCCGAGCCCAGTCACATGAGTTCCAGGTGGGGGATAAGCCCGGGTGGACCCACGTGGCCCAGCACCACATCCGGACCCAGTCTGGAGTCGTCATTCAGCAGTGGCCCTACCATGTGCCGGAAGCCCGGCGTCAGGCTATAGAGGCGGAAGTCACAGTACCTGGGCTACAGCATCGGATGGGGTCTGCTAAAACCCCAGGAAAAGAAAGTGGAGGCATTACGACGGTTTCCGAGACCCCTGACGAAGAAACAGGTATGTGCCTTCCTCGGGCTGGCAGGGTATTACCGGTGGTTTCTCCTCTATAGCTGCCCCCCTCTCAGATTTGATCAGGAAAGGCGAGCCAGAGAACGTGCGGTGGACCCCGACCGCCAAACACAGCTTTGAGGAACTGAAACATGCCTTCACCAGCTCCAGAACCCAGATTTTGACCACCCTTTCCTGGTCCAGACGGACACCTCCGAGACAGGACTAGGAGCCGTCCTAGCACAAGATTTCGACGGGGAACAGCATCCGGTATTGTACATCAACCGGAAGCTGAACCCCGCTAAGCGACAGTATGCGGCAATCGAGAGGGAAGACCTGGCCATCAAGTGGGCCATCGAGGAGTTGCAATGCTACCTCACAGAACGACATTTTATACTTATCACAGATCATGCACCCCTCCAATGGCTAAACCAGATGAAGGACAAAAACAGTAAACTAACTCGGTGGTTCCTCTCTCTACAGGGCTTCTCTTTCCAGGTGCTGCACCGGCCCGGGGCGAGCCACGCCAACGCCGACGCTCTTTCACGGCATTACGCCGACAGGCTCGGAGCTTGGGGAGGGCACTGTGACACCTGTGGCCACACAGCCCCGTCGCCAGGACCGAGCAAGCGCTCCAACCCATTTGTATATATTATATATGTATTCCAGTTCCTGATGCGGTGTGAGGAGTGTGATGGTGCAGCCTCCTCCCCCGGTTCTGCTCAGTTTGCTGTGAAGGCCATGTGTGAGTGTGAGCTGGCACAGCATGTTCAGAGGCGTGTGCCCATCATGTTTCGGTGCTGCTGGTTGATGTCTATTAAATCCTGAGGATCAAAACAACGTGTTTGTATGAGGGAGAAATGGAGTAGAAATGAAACATTTTAGAAAAATGCTATTGTAAAATCTGAACATCACTCACGTGTTTAATTTAACAGATCATGTTGACTTCATCATTAATAGACTAATTTCAACAATACTTTTGTTCATCTCCTTCAGCTTTTTTCACATTTTGTGTGGTGCCCAAGTATATCCAAGTACTTACATTCACACTCCCTTGCTTTTTTTGTGCTAAATAATATGTATGATCCTCAATTTGTCAAAATGTGGGTTCTCAAACTCGTTATTCAGCACCAGCGAACACTGATTCCTCTTCTTCCTACGTCCTTGTCTTCCTTTCTTCTTCTTTGTTGTCATACTTTAAAACCAACCAAGGATTTCAGTCTGCTCTCTTCTGTGAATGCTTAAATGAAATATTTGCCATGACTGCCTATGTTGCTTATTCATCCTGAATGATGTTTGATTAACAGAATATTATAAAACAGAGTCCATCTGTGATTTTTTTTTACTTAACTCTTGTGTCTTTTTACTGAAATCTTGTGACAGTAGAAATAACACAGGAGAAGAAAGTGTACTCCAGTGGTGAACTCTCTATCTCTGTCTCTGTCTCTCTCTCTCTCTCTCTCTCTCTCAGTTTGGTATGGGGGTGAGAACTAAAGCTAAAGCGAGTCCTCGGATCTGCCAGCTGGCTCATCCAAAAAAGACAAGAATGGCATTGAATCCATCACTCAGCAGCACTAATAGCTATGTGATGCTTCCTACACAAACCAAGCCTTCTTCTCATATACACCTCCTGGCCAGTGAGTTACATCATATAATGCCTGATCATGCTATTTTATTCAAGCTCTGTCACTTTATTAAACTTAAACTGCTCAGACAGGTTTATATATTTGACAACAATGTTTGTTGATTCCGCATACGTTCTGCAGCAGAGAGAATATCAAAGTATGTTCTTTAACATCTGAACGAAAATATCACAAACTATGATTTCACGTGTTTTCAAGCGTCGCTCACTGATAGAAGTTCTCCCTGTAAAGTAAAGGGAGAGCAGGGCATGCTGTCACACTTTTCACGTTTTCTTACAGTTCTTGAGCATGAAACATTACACTGAAATAAGTGTCATCCCAAATGAAAGAATAATGCTTCAGGCACATTTTCTTTTTATTATATGTGGCCCATCACATCAAATCAGGTAATAAGTCGCATTTTGGGTGATTTGAGTTATGCGTATTTTCAGATTCCTGGTTCAGTAAGCTCCATTTTGATACCATGTTTATTACTGTATCATGTCCATATGTTAACATAGCAACAGTGCGAGTTTGAGAAGGGTCACAGATAAACTCTTATTATTAGTATATTTAAATGATTTCATGATGTAATACAAAAGAAGGAATCCTCAGCCTCATTTTGACTCCTGGATTATCTGCTACTCATTAAAATAACCTCAGCAGCAGCGTGGTTTTATAGCGAAAAAATGCACGCTTTCTGTCCAAACTAGAGCAACCAGTTTGGATAGTGTTCACTAAAGGGCTTTAAAATTTCAGGATCAGGAAGATAAAGTACTTATCAACCGATTTTTGCCAAAATTGAAGACTTTTTACCTACTTCACCTTATTGGCCATAGCGTAAAACTAACCTGTGTGACTTAATACATGACTTGATATGAACGGTCATATATCTTCATATTTTTTATCGTGCAGTTCATTTTATTAAGCGGTTATAGACAGCTAATTAGAGGAGGTATACTTGTGGCAATTTGCCTCATCAGTGGGAAAGATGCCACACTGGATAGTTCAAGGCTTAAGAACACGTCTTGTTCACCGATGGGGGAAGATCTCTAAGGAAGGGGTGGCATGAATCTAGAAACCTGCATGTGCACATGTACATAATTAGTAAATATACTGTATATCAGATAATAATATACTTTATATGATATGGAAATATATAATTGTAATTTACAATAGCATTTAATACTATAATCAGAAAAACAAATAACTATATCACTGGATATGATTTTTCAATCGTGAAAAAAAATTGAAAATCAACATGACCAGTGACTTTTGAGCAAGTTTCATGTGTCAATTTATATATCAATTCAGGTTGTCAGATATATGATACACATATGATAACTTACCCCAAAACCTTTGTTACAACCTACCCTAAACTGGCATGTGATTATATCTCAAGGCTAATTTAACATTGGACTGCATCTAAAGCATCACTTTATTCTTTCCTCTACTCACTGTAAGAAAAATAGAGCATTCATATCTAAAAACCTTTTATTATATAAGATGTAAACTGCCATTTCTTTCAAAAGTCATAAATTGTGCTCACCTTCGATTAGAGTAACTTTGACCACATGTGAACAGGAAGTTGACCTCAAAACATGAAGTCGTAACTTTTAAGGTCGGACCCACATGACAACGTACCCGGCTCGGCCCTAATGATGAGACAAATTCTCAAATTTCCCATTAACAACTTCACAATTTCTGTCTCATTTTTTTTCTCTTATTTTCTGCTAGTGCCTAAAATGGAGCATCCTCTTTATCGTCCAGACCGACCTGTCTCATCACACGTGCCAAAGTTCGCCCTGGAAGCTGTAGCCAGTGAGAGGCTGCAGGTACTGGCCAGACCAAAGGCCCGCAAACCTCTTTTTGAGGGATATGACCCCTATAAAGTGAGCTCATCTGCTCGTGCTGCCACTGCATCCCCTAGAATACAGGAACTATCACAGCCCCTGCCACGCAAGTGCAGGATGAAATCAGCCCAAGACGAATATAAGCATAAACACGTGTGAAATATCAATGCAAAAAAAAAAAATTATTAGGATACATTTGTTCTCTCTGTCATATTAATCAATGTCAATGCAGTTATTATTATAACAACAATAAATGCATGAAATGACACCAGCAGTTATTTCACTCTTTGCAGTCATTGCACTAAAGGAACATCAATGTCTAGGCACAATTTTAATTGGTACTTTAGATTTATATACACAAATGAATTATAATTCTGCATTGGGACTTTGCCAAGTAAGAGGAGTGAGTGAGAGATGAGGTTTATTTTCTTTGGACTGGAATTGGTCCTCAGAGAGCACTATTCATTAATTGTTTGCAATCTTTCCAGTCTCATCTAGGCTTTTATACAAAAAGATATGGTCATAATAAATCTGTTCATGAAAAGAAGTATGAAAAGAAGACCACGGATTTAATCATATGTTATTGTAAATGTGAATTATTAATCATGTATTATTTAGCATTATTTTACAGCAAAATCTGAACCTCTGGTTATCTTATTTAATGTATTATGTCTAATAGTGGGCGGCACGGTGGTGTGGTGGTTAGCACTGTCACCTCACAGCAAGAAGGTCCTGGGTTCAATCCCCGGGTCACCCAGGGTACCTTTCTGTGTGGAGTTTGCATGTTTTCCCCATGCATGCGTGGGTTTCCTCCGGGTGCTCAGGTTTCCTCCCACAGTCCAAAGACATGCAGATTAGGTCAAATGGCTACTCTGGAATTTTTCTGACTTTTTTAGTTTTCATCATGTTGGTCTATTGGCACTTTGGTTAATGGTTTCCTATGCTGATTTAGGGATGTAGCCCTTGCTTCTTCTCTACCTAAAGTGACTGATGCAGCAGCGCTTTAGTCCTTTAGTACAATTTCGGCCCTGTATTGATTTCAGGAAACCCTAAATAAATTAAAACCAAATTCTGTGCACCAAAGTCTTTTTTTTTTTTTTACCTAATAAAGATGTACGTTGTACAGTCATTCTTCCCCAGAAAAAGAACAGTCCAAAGAAATCATTTAAAGCCCAATATTGCCATGACATTCATGCCCTTACCACTTCTCTTCTTACCACAACTGTGTATGAAATTTATTGAACATTTTCAAAGCTACAATTCTGCTTATTTGCAAAAACATCTTTCCTTTTTTTCCCTATTATCAAACCATCAGTGAATTGTCATCATCTGTTTAAAAATGGCCGATGTTTAAAAAAAGAGCCAGGTGGACACAAAGCGTTTAAACATCTGGATCTCAAGGCAATCACAACAAACTCAAAAAGTAAGCAATCTGTGGACTAAAAATCATAACTGCCTCAGGTGCAAGGATTACATGCACAAGCTCTAACAAAGGACCAAATGTGATGTAAATGAAGGGCACTCAGACGGGTGATAACACCTGGATAGTCTTCCTTTATATGACGGTAAACCAGATATTGTGAAGCATAGAATAGCCTCATTTTTTAGAACAGCACTCTTAAAAAATGTCAAAAGATTTTGATTTTGAGACATCAAATCAATGAAACAACAACACAGCTTTTATGTATACAGTCTAATTTCTTTGTTAGAATACTTTGTTAGAAGCTCAATTTAATGTTAGCATTTTATCTAAAAGGAGCATGCATGGGATTAGACATAATACAGCCTGTAATACTGATTAAAAATAACAGATTGCTGTTTCTTATGAATCATAGATGTTTTAATTTTGTTGTAATAGTAGTAGCTTTGAGTTCTGTAATATAATATTATATAATATTAAACCAGATAATTAGGCAACATACAGTGCCCTGCACAATTATTGGCACCCCTTGTAAAGATTAGTAAAAAGGGTTAGGAAAGAAATCCACTTTTTGGTGAAGTAGCTTCATCTCAGCCAAAAAAATAAGACAATCTAACCTTTAATTGACATCAGTTTATTCAGAGAAAAAACAAATCCCTCAATAAGAAATACTTACTGTCAACCAAAACACACACCACAATTTTTGGCACCCATGGAAATTATTGTGAAGGCAATGTAACTGAAGCAGGTTTCCCTTTTAAATTGTACATTTTGAGTTGACTGGAGTGTGTAGGAACTTTCAGGCTGTAATCCATGACTTTCTGATTAACTGGGTACAAATATGAGATGGCACAGAGGCCACATTAGTCATGCATCAACATGAGAAAGATAAAGGAACACACAAACCAAATGAGGGAGAAGTGTGCTGACCTTCATAAATCAGGGAATGGTTATGAAAAATAGCTACTCAGCTGAAAATGCGCATTTCTACTGTTAGGGAAATAATAAAAAAGTGAACGTCAATTTGATCTGTTGCACTTGCCTGGAAGAGGATCCAGGTTTACTTTGCCCATGCGTTCAGTGAAGAAGATGGTAAAAGAGGCAAAAAAAAAAAAGGATCCTTACCCCCTAGGATCACTGCTGGTGAATTACAAGAAAAAGTAAAATCGAAAATGTAAGCAACTGGAGTTGCAAATCGTTACTACATCTCTGACTGGAACTGTGTTCTATGGAATGATGAAACAAAAAAGGATCTTTTTGGCAATAAACCCTCAAGGTGAGTTTGGCTTAAAAAAAGGATGGTTATAATGAAAAGAGTCTTTATACCAAGTGTAATACATGGTGGAAGTTCAGTGATGCTGGGAGATGTTTTTCCTCCAACGGCCCTGTAAACCTTGTTAGGGTACATGGCATCATGGACTCCATGAAATACCAAGATATTTTAAATCAAAATCTGGCTGCCTCTGCCAGAAAACTAAGACTGGGTCGTCATTGGATTTTACAGCAGGACAATGATCCTAAGGATATGTCCAAATCAACACAAAAATGATTAGATGTTTCAGGATAAAATGGATACTGATGATGGTGGGTGTGTGGTGTGGTGTCGCCTCACAGCAAGAAGGTCCTGGGTTCGATCCCCGGGTCACCCAGGGTGTCTTTCTGTGTGGAGTTTGCATGT
>JAQQZR010000018.1:11750215-11778064 GCA_030068235.1 Notoglanidium macrostoma | reverse complement strand
CCCTCTCTCTCTCCCTCTCTCCCCTCTCCTCTTTCTCTCTTGCTGTTCAGCTCAGAACCATATTTATGAGCTTCTCAGTTCCTATCTGGCGTTGAATGGTGTGTTGATCCATCGTCCGGCCGAGCTCGTTCTCACCCTTAACTCATCCTCAGTCTGACAGCTCAGTTTTCTCCTTAAAGAATAACAGCTGCAAATGTGTGCCCCTTAACCCCCAAGACACTTCATCCACTGAAACATGAAGCAGGTCATCAAAGAGTGTTGGCTTATCGCAGCAGTTTATTCTATTGGTCAGCATTTTGGAGGAAGTGTTTTGCAGCACAGACTCGGGTCAATAGCAGTTTAACCCAAGTCACACGTGCAGAATGGAGACGTTACAGCTGCAGGATACTGACCCTCATTTAAAATTATTATTATTATTAATAGATATTTAGTTTTTAGTAGCAGATTTTACCCAGCAGAGCAGTTAAGGTAGTTATCAGGGAATGAAGAGAAAGTTTGAAAAAGAAGCAAGAATAAAAATCAATCGGGAAATATAAATTAAAACGGATAAAATTTAAATAAAATGGGGGAAAAAAGGATAACGAAGAAATGCATCTAATGTGAATTTTTTTTTCACTGTTGTACAGTACTTAATATTGAAACTTAATTTTTCAATGACTGAAAATTGAAAAATTGTAGTGTTTAAAATCAAAACCTTTTAAGATTTTAAGCAGACAGCACAGTTATTTTGGTGATTTTTTTTTTTATTATTATTTTTTATAATCCAGGTAGTATACCTCCTATATGATTTTGACTATATTGCCAATTAGCTGCTATACTGAATGCCATTCTCGGGTCCAAGAACGTCGAAACTGTCATATATAACATGTCAATAAAGACACACTTTAAGGAGGAAACATTTATGTGGGGACTTTTATTTTCCTTTGTCCTTTTTATTCTTAACCACATAGTAAATTTTTTATTATTTTTTTTAACTCTTTTTGGTTTGGACCCACATAGATCTTCAATCGGCCCTGATCTCCAACGACAACATGCTTAATCTTCATCCTTATGAAGCAGCACTGAAGTTCCAGTGGAAAGATTTCTTTTCATGATACTCATGCACCACAAGAGCTTTGACCTAACTGACTCGCTTCACTTGTTCAACCAGGTCTGACCGTTTATCATGCTTGTGTAACTTTGTTCTGTATTTAATAGAAGCGAAATTGCTCCAAACATCATTTTGAATTCGGATGTCTCTGTTGAAAAAGCCCTGAGAAGAACCCGACTCGAAACCCGAAATGGGAACCTGTCCTCTTCTGGGTTACACTGGCTCATTTACTCTTTTACGACTGTATACTGTAAGGTCAAACAGTACTAAATGTGCAGAAAGGCTGTTCAGTGGGAGTGTATTGGGAATACAGGCACCCTGTGACGCTTGCACGACAAAGGTGACCTGAAGATATGTGTGTCGGAGCGTGGCAGTAATTTAGAAATTGTTTTACAAATTTGCCATGGCAAAATTTTCATGCCAGTTCATGCGCGTTACTGAGGGTCACTGCCTGGCATTGCGTGCCTCCGTGGGGCAATATGAACACCTGTGGAATGCAATAGCACGTATAGACACGCATATGTTGCGCACACATTGCACATAGTTTCCTCACGGCACGCAGTGGAAAGCAGAGGCCTGCCCCTTCTTCTTTCCTTCCTCCTCTAATATCCGCTGATGGCCAACAATCATAATGCTCACATATAAACACTTTTGCTGAATCTTGTGAATTCACCATGTCTCTTCTCTCACTGAACACTGACTGCGTGAAGCTTTTGAAACCGTGCCTTTATATATACTATCCTGACACGTGACCGCCGTAGCATTCCAAGGCATGGGCCGTCGCAACCCAAATGCCCGCACAATGACTTCACGCACGTGAAACTATAGCACAGGTGTGCCTAGATGTGACATCATCGCAACTTGCATCCGAATAGTGCATGCCCGTGGCGCAACAATGCGTAATAATAATAACAATAATGATTGATGGTGTGCCATCGCGTGTGTCACGTGTTCGGGGCAGATGCGCACCTAGTTCGTAACTTATGAGTGATCGATGGCACAGCATTGTGCAAACTATGCTAAACTTTGTGGCGATGACGAGCTTCATGCTTCTTTTTGACACGTGTTGGCAGACCTGTTCATGACCAAAACTCGTGCGAGTGTCAGGGCTGCTTAAGAGAGATCTTTATGAGTAGAGCAGCAGTTCATGAGCTACAAGTCTGTTTTTGGGAAGTATGTCTAGGTGGGATCGTCCACAGCAGCCGAAAATGAATCGTGTCCAAACAGACGCCAAGCACTAGGTCTTTAACGCCGTATAATACAGATGTGCGAACTCTCTTCAGTTCAGTCTGCAGCTGAGTCTTCTCAAAATGAGCCACTGTTGCTCGATGTACTCGATCCTCCTCATGACCACGTGACCCCTCGGTTTCTAAGAATGCACTTGACCGCTGTTGTCTTCTTGCGCAAGCGTGGTCACCTAAGGACTTACGGTTTATTAAAGTGACCACTAGCTTTGAAATGGAGAAGCTTGCGTGTTAAATGTACAGTCTTTGTCTGAAACGTTGCTTCTGTGTGAAAAAAGGAAGGAGTCTGAA
Organism: Notoglanidium macrostoma; assembly: GCA_030068235.1. Taxonomy (NCBI): domain Eukaryota; kingdom Metazoa; phylum Chordata; class Actinopteri; order Siluriformes; family Auchenoglanididae; genus Notoglanidium; species Notoglanidium macrostoma. Next base: position 11,775,439 of record JAQQZR010000018.1, on the reverse strand, counting down.
AAGGCAACAGAATACGTGAAGTTCAGAGCGAGGTCTTCCTTTCTTTTCCCAGCATTTATCGGTATGCTTTGTTTTCTTAGCCTTGATCGTGCTTTGTCTGTGTTTATACGTCCCTTCTGTTCTATCTCTTTATGGGAGGAAAGCGCAGTACTCTGAGTCATTGTACAGAGGTTCTTTTAAAAAGTCTCGAAGCCTCTGTGTATTGCTCAAAGGTCATAGAAATCAGTTTTTGTAAAGAACAAAGGAAACTTTCTACTCCTTCCTTGAGTTTATTGAAACCACCATGATGCATATTGTACTTTAATAACGATAGCGTTATTTTTATATGCTTCGCTGGGCTGTTAGAACAGAATATATTTAGAAAGAGAAACCGGGATAAATCTGAAGTGCTCGAGCAGGCTTGTGCTGATGATTAGGTACATGGTGCTCATCCTAATGTTCTACTTCTGCTTGGAAAGTTCTGCGATTGTGACTCATCCTCTGCTGTTATGCATGATCCCACATAAAAGCATTTTATGCGCAGGGCTCATGCTTCAATAGATAATCTGACCTGCATAGAATACGTTTATACCTGAAGGACTGCTGCTGTAATCAGAAAGACTGTCGGTGCCTTGCAAAAGTTTTCACCCCCCTTGGTGATATTTTCCGGTTTCTTTACATCTCATCCTTGGAATTAAAATGAGCAAAAAGCCCGGTGGCTGGATGTGCTAAGCTAATAGCACTTTTTTCATGGACGGGTACTGAACGAGGGTACACACAAAGAGACTAGCAGCAATGTGATGACCAAACACCGTGGAATGTCAATGAAATTTGGCAACTTGTAGCAATGATAACTGTTGGCGACGTGAACGGGGCAAGTGCTGAGTTAAACTAATCTCAGCATTGAGGTAACGAGATTGAGGCGACTACCAATGGAAGTGAAGAATACTGTTGGCTGACCACTAAATATACAAGCGGGCTAGGCAACCAGAGCCTGGAATGTCCACTAGCAACCAACTGTCAGCTGTAATGTGATGAGGAGATACTATTGGTAATATCAGCTGCGTAGTCAGGAAATGCTTGCTGGCAGTGGCAATTGCAAAAACTCAGCTGTGTGGTGGATATTTAGATGATTTCTATAGTACTGTACAGTAATATCCATAACGGGACATTTCTTTATATAATTGTTTAATGTCCACATAGTTCTCTGTTGACCTCAAAAGTGTTTGAACGTGTCCGAGCACTGAATGAGACACGAGAGCAGAAAAGAAAGTGCATATTGAATTACACTGTTCTATTGCACAAGCCTAATACCCATGTGTAAATAATAATGCTTGTTTAAAGGTGGCTTGATCAGATGAAAAAACTGAGAAAACCGAGTCCTCTGTCCTTTCAGCCACGTTACAGGGTGTCGCTTGTCTTTTCCTGGAACATATCAGTTTCCGATCGCACAAGAGCATCCCGGAAATTTTCAGAATTAATCGACCGTCGTTTATACCTAGCTTGTGTCAACTTAATCATTCAGCTAGAGATTTTCCACACACACACACACCCACAGAACAATCCATGAAAAGGACGTAATAGGTCAAATCACATGAAACTTTATGAGGGCTTTGTTTAAAACCATTTGAGTTCCAACATCTGCGAGAGATACATTTTGCAATCGGACCTCCTGGCTGCTTTCTTTGGCTTGTCCATTCTTGAGTTGGTTCATAGCACGCAGTGAAAAATGTTTCCGAAGAAGGACAGGGTCTGTCCCTACAAGCAGCAGAATGGTGAGAAGTAAAGAAACAGGAGCTTGAGTTTTACATTCCTGTGTGAAAGTCGCATTTTCCAGTTTATAGGCTTGGATTAGTAGGGGATCTTTTCAGTATTGGTATTTCTCACTAATATACATGTTCTACAAGGAACCTCAAGGCCTGGGATTTCTTTAGGTTTTCTAGCCTGAAAATGCAAGAGGGGATATTGACAACGAAACTTTCAATGAACTCTGTCGAACAATGCTGTTTTGTTAATAAACTCAACACGAAGCACAATTTTTGGTGCCTTAGTTTTTCAACATTACCACTGAAGCGTTGTGAATGAGTGACACTGCTAGATAAATAGTAGGGTGCTAAAACATTCTGTACCACACTGGGAAGGGTTTAGATTTGTGTGGAAGTTTGAAAGGAAAGTTTGGTATGCCACACTGGCATTTATCGTTTTTTCTGCCCTCATGTCGTCTTTCCTTCCTTCCCATCTACAGTTCATATCTGGAATAGCTTGGCTCGTGGAGATGCCCGTTGAAAGATTGCAGTGGACCACTGGGTTTATCTCTGAAAGAGCCTGGGAAAGGTGGCTTTCCGGAGGCAGCGCTGTGATTAACGCTTTTTACTCTTTGAAATGACGCTGTAGTGAGACCTGGACACAAAGCTGTGTTTATCAAAGTCGTTTTCTTTAAGCTGTGGGGTTAAAGACAAACACGGTTGCCTTGCGGACTTTGATACCTCAGCAGTGGGCCGTTTTGGGGGAATCTCTCTGGCAGCTGTTACATACTGATATGCTAGTGATACTGTGTATATTTTGGCAGTGTCAGGATTTGGAACGACAAATAGCATGAATAATTCCTCACTTCTACTTTTCGGGCCCTGGGAAAGCAACTCGGAGTCAAAGGCCACGAGGAAGTGCGGCACGTCCAATTGTGAGTTCTGGCCTGTTTATTTTTTCAAAGGCATCCAACTTGAAACTTCATCAGATGAGGCTACATGTGGCTTAGGAGACAATGGGTGTTTTTTTGTTTTTTTTTTATTCCAACAGCTCATATCTTTGCTCAAATGGACACAAAGAGGTCGTTGGCTTGGCTCCCTATCACTCAACACAATAATAACCTAGAGACATGGCCTGCGTTCCATCTGCTCTGTGCGGGTGTTTAGGGAAAGAAGATGGTGAAAGATAGTCGAGCTTTTGCAGTTTGGCTATAATTAGACATTGCTGAGCCGGAGGCATACTGAGTGTGTACATAGACAGACTTTGACAAGGGGCCAGTAATCTTGATAAAAAAAAGATTTAACTTGCATATTAGTCTTTATTACCTCCGTCAAGGAGGTTGTTTTCATGCGGTTTGTTTATTTGTTTGACTTCAAGCAGGATTGCACAGAACCTACCAAACTGATTTCCATGAAACTTGGCGGCAGGATGTAGCATGAGCCACGGAAGAACTCCTTCAATTTTGAAAAGGATCCAAGTCACAGGGCGGCACCACGAAATCAGTATCGCTTTCCATAACGTTGCAAAATACAACACCTGGCATTGATGGACGTCAACAATCCATATGCTCAACAATGCCATGCATCTTGAAATCCAGTAGATAGCGGTAAAGTTCAATAGTGGCAAAACATAGCCAATGTAGAAATGTGATGACTCCATTGGAAACGCATCCAGACATATAAAGTGGCTCCGGCTGCAGATTATCACAGCGTCATCATAGAAGAGTCGACCCCAGAGGCAGTTGAGCTACCTTCGTTTGAGATCAGTTGCACCAGCAACGTCACGCTGTGAATTTACTGCTACAGACAACCGCTAACATCTCACAGGAATAACAAAAGCTTATCAACAGCCAAGAAATTAGCACCAGAATCACGAAACACATCACAGATTTTTCAATATGAAAATATTCAATGTGTTTCAGGATGGACTTTTCCTTTAATCGACAGCCGAAAACTGATAACTTAAACTTGTGCTTCGCCAGATTGTCAGGTCACTACTGCCAATAGTGGTTACTTTCAATTCATATAGGTGAACTTTGACCTATGATTTCACAAGGCTTATCTTTGAGAGCAAACAGAAGATAAAAGAATAGAAAAGCCGGTCGTTAATGAGAAGCAATCACACAGGAAATTTGCGTCACTGCCGCTTTACTGTTACGTGGTGGACATTTTTAAAACCATATCTTGTTCAGGTGTGGATGAGCAGAAGACAATTTAACGCTTGTCTAGTTTTGTATCTATGAAAACTAAACATCTTTAGGGGAGAAATGGGAAGAATTTGGAAATCACCCAATTCGGGAAACCTTCATTTAAAATATGTATGTGAGATACACAGTTATAAAACAACTGCAAGAGACATGGTCACTTCATGAAGAGCTGTGGTGACTGGTGAAAATAAGAAATAAAATTTTTCAAAATTAGTCTCCTCATTCGAGGTCTGAAGAGGAAGTGGAGGTTTCCCATGAAAGACGCAGACCATTTCTGGATTCCTGTTGGATTCCATTACGATGCTAAATCATCTCGTGATGGTCCGAACTGCCTGTACTTGTTTATTATTCCGCGGGTACATGACCCGTTCTCGTTTAACAAAAACATCCATCATATTTGATATCATCTTTCCCCCTCCCACTATTCAGACCTGGGTCCGCGTACTCGGCCATATTTTCTTTCCTTACTTTCCCGAGGCAGAATTTCCCGCAACACTGTTTTGTTTTGGTTTTTTTTGGAAAGCTTTAGTGTTCCCATGTTCCAGATTTCCTGAGGGATGGCCATGCGAGCGCTACTGACATCTCCAGTGGAAAAACCCGAGAGCTGAATAAACCACTGAAAGAATACTGGCAAGGCTGAAAGTCGATCAGCGATGGCATCATTTCCGTTCCGTGCTCCATTTGCTTCGGTGGATGAATCATGTGGAAAAGAAGTGCACACAGCATCTTGGAATGTTTGGTTTCTCCACCTTCGTGGTTAGTTGAAAAGGCAGTTTGGTGTGACCATCTGAAGCTTTGAAATAAAACCATATTAGTGGCCAAGGAGAATTCCAGGAAAACGCTGCAGTCAGCTTGTACCAAATTTTAGACCTCCAGACATCCCTAAGTTTCCGCTTGCCTGTTACTGTAAGCAGAGGTTAGACTGAGACGCGAACTCGCCGCCGCTGCATAGACATACATTTCCTGATGGCACAATGAAGCTACTGTGGCCTTCATACGTGACATCACGCGTTAGGGTTTTGAAGAGCAACAGGCTGTTGTTCAGCTTTTTCCTGCATGAGCCAGGTGCACCTCCTCAAATGTCTCTGGACTCCGTGATGGAGGATGTAGAAGTCGGCTGAGATTCAAAAAAAGACCGTTTACTTAATTGCTCGACAAACCACATGAAAAAAAACATGTCGTTCCTGAGGTAAACATTCTGCTCGAGAGCACTTGGCGCACTAAATTATGCAGATCTGCCTGATAAATTTCAAAATGGAGCTCTCGGTTTAATCCTGACTTCAAATCCGGTCCTCCCAAAAGCCTTTGGATCAACACTATTTGCCTGAAAAGCCATATCATTCATTAAAGTGAGGAGTGTGTTTACTTGAAACTCACATCTGGAACCGTTTTTGTTAAAATGGCTTTTGTTTACTCGGCCAACTCTTAAGTCTCGCTGATTAATTAGCAAGACGCAGTTTGTGTCTCTGTCAGATCTTGCCATGTGCCAGATTTTAACTGACTGCCTCCTCTCTCCACAATTCGAACTCGAAGCAAAAGCCTGCAGCTCCCCAGCGCTTTTGTTAAGAAGGTACAAGGCTGTGTGTGTACCAGCTGCACTCTTTGCTCTACTCGTGTCACAGATGGTGCATGAAGGATCTCTCGGTTCTGCAACAGCACGGCTGTTTCTGCTTTCTGGGTTTCGCATCAATGAGGAATGCTTCTCTTGGATCAGAAACCTCAGAAGCTGTTGGACGTGTGCACGCATATGTTCTCTCGCACTAACCTGCAGTATTTTGTGTATTCTGTGCCAGGTTAGAATTCGCACGATGCGAAGATAGACCGACTTGATGACCTTTCTAGATCTTCTTGCTCAGTTTGATAGAAAGCTGATACAGAAGTCAAAAGTTTTAAATTAGCGCTGCTAAATTCTCTTATCTGACGGTTAGGTGTTGATTCATTTTCTATAACCGTGACGTATTTTACGAGTGCTGGTTTATATCAATGCGCTGTTGATGTAAACAAACGGATCGCTGCTGATATGGGGAAGTTTTCCGTAAGCAGTTTTGGAAGGAGTCTCCAGTGTCGGTGCCTTGTTTCTTTGTATCAGTCAGAGGTTGAGCTGTTCCTTTAAAGGAGCCTTCCCACAATCCAATGCATTGTTTTTGTTGGGAATGCATGTGCCGTAACCACTACCTGCTAGCTCACTGACTAGCAAAACCTCCACCGATTCACCGTTCGCGATCCCTTTAAACCCATCTCGAACTTTTTCTTCATTTACATGTCATACGTGGAAGCTTTGATCAAAATATGCCTCATCTTTTCTTTCCTTCGCGGCTGTCCACGAGGTCAGTTCGGGTCCATTACATACAGAATAACCACATGAAAAGGAACGGTTTGGTGGAATGAATAAAAAAAAAAAAACATACTTTGAGGAAACATCTTCAATTTCATGTTACAATTTAAGATCTATTGCGGACTGTTTTTGGAATATGGATGACCTTGAACATGCCGACTTGCTAGTTGGTGCAGAGGATTCTGGGAAGGGTGAACCGGCCCCTTGCATGACCGGTTTTACCTTTTTAAGACCGAGAAAAAAAGAGGGGCTGACGGTTTATAGCCGTCAGACGTAAACCTGTTCCTTTATTTTTCCACAATGGGAAGTCTTCATAGTCTTCAAGACGGATAGCTTTGCGGAAGGAAAATGACTGTGGGAGGGAGAAGGAATTTGTGAAGGATTGACGGTTATTAAATGTTACGTGATACCAGGAGCTGACTTGTTTTGTGGACGTTCCACAACCAGATAAGGTCATTTTGGTAAATTGCCATTGTGTCGGAGGAATAAACACTTCAGAATGCGCCGTCAGTTGGAAAAAATGTCTGCAGTCCGACATGCTTTTCTGCTCGCCACGTTCGCAGCGAGTAATTAGTGCTACCATTGTCTTCCTGTCAACATCTGTCTGGCCTTTCTCATCAACGAGGCGTATCTGTCTGCAGAACTGCCTCTCGCTGAATGTTTTTTGTCGTGTGCATCATTCCATGTAAACTCTAGACACTGTTGGGAGTGAAAATTCCAGCGGATCAGCAGTTCCTGAAATACCCCAGCCTGTCTGGCACCAGTAACAATGCGACAGTCAAAGTCCCCGAGATCCCATTTTGCCCCATTCGGATGTCACGCTCTCGACCTGTATCTGCCTGACTTTTTTTTTTTTTTTTCTTTCCTCAATGCGCTGACATCACTGAAGGTCTGCATGTCCGTATGAGTCATACTACGCCTTTGTGTGACCCCACCCCCTCCTTCCCTTGAGATTGTTCTAAAGAGCACCCATTCTTTTTTTTTTCACGTTTAACGATTTCCCGAAACAACTCCTAAAACTTGTCCATTGTTCCAGACATCATTTAGCGAGACAGGTTTATCGTCACACACTCAGCCAGAATGAGCATGGTTCCCACTACCATGGTGGGTTGTTTACGAACTCTGGAGAGCAGCCAGATTTCCTGATCTCCTCTCTTCGCCTTGGAAGCTGTAAATATCCACCAGGCCTTTGTGTCTGGTGAGCCATCCCTTTAACGGAGGCTACATGGCCAATGTGCCGATATGATCCAAGCTCTTGCTGTATATAAAGAAATACACCGTTTCTGAAGTCAGAACATCAGCTGTTCACATGTACATGCCAAATATCCATATCGGTATCATTTAGAGCACGTTGTTGAATTTATTTTAAAGACCGGACTTAAAAATTCACTTTAAAAAAAAAAATCTTTTGGAAGGGATAAGCATACCACCTCCCGTAGTCACACTCACGCATCAGCTCCTTTGAAACGATTAGACCCTGGAAAAACTTGCTGCGAAAAGCACCAGTAATCACATGCTTCAGCTTTAGCTGGAACCACAGTTGGAATCAAATTTAGGACAGGGGTAAGATCTCTGCACAGAGAATAAGCCTGAGTCGGCGTAATGTCGAGGCAGCGGATTCATTTTTGTCATACCTCAGTGCTCTTGAATTCACGTTTGGCTTTTGGTGAGAAAGGTTACATCCCGTTAACGCTCCCGTTTTTAATACGTTATCGTTTCTATAGTAGGAGCTCAGTCACGGAGACTCCATTGACGGACGCATCATATAAACATACAACATTCTTAGGGGGAGTGTATATATAGAATATATATTTTATTGAACATTTAAGGAAGGAGTCTCCAGTACCAGTCCGAATGAAACTTTTCTGTGCCGTCCAATTCTTTAAGGATGTCGCGGTTTCCAGTTTCTCTGTTGATTTTTTTAAAAAATTTTTATTTTGGTACTTTCAAGACGGAGGAAGAAGTGAGGGAGCGACCATTCCCGCTGTTCCAACATACGCGACGAGAGGAATTGAGTTGTTTCGCGGACGTTCCACGACATAAAACATGACCGAAACAGTACAACACTTCACACCGAGAGCAGTCTGCAGAAGTGAGCAATCCTTTGAGACCGTGTCTCTGATGTTTAAGCTCTTGATCTCTAGGACATGTGCGGAGCTTCGAGGTACACAGATGAGCGGAGCAAATGTTCTTCTTTTCCCATGTCCAGTCAAAGCGGCATCTTGTGCGAAGAAGCAGACGATAAGACATCTGTTTTAGCCATTGCACATCAGCAGCACGGATACATGCTACTAGGGTCTTAACTGGGAAGCACAGATAAGTGCAGACATTATGGACAAACACACACACGGTGTGTTTACAAATCACAAACGCTGACTAGAAGATAGTGTGTGTTATCAGCCCTGTGTGGACTGCATTGGAGAGGATTTATCTGGTTTTAATGCCGGTTGGAGTGACGTTTGGTCTTTCGGTCAAGCACGGACTGTATTATAGTCAAACACTTTGTAGAAAATGCAATCTATGAACCTCCTTAAAATTGCATTAGATAAATTTTATGAGTATAAACAAATATTATGCAAATATTTCCGAGCATATTTGTATACGTCAGCTATTACAGATGTTCATTCCTGAAACCAGGCAAAATGCAGACGTACATTATTTTGCTTATAGAAATGCACCCTTCCAAACTTATTTCAGTTAAAGTGAAGTTTAACTTGACCTCGTTTCTACTCGGTGTTCATGTTCTTGAGCTTCAGATTAGGAAAATAACCAGATGTTCGTTGACGTTACCGGCTGTATTTGCAATCCATGTAATTCGATAGATCCGTCGGTTTGCCTTTTAATGCAAATTCTAACCAGTAAAACGCTGACGCACACTTTCCCAGAATCACAGATAAGAACTTGAGCCGTCTTGATCAATCTGATCCAACTATGTTGCAATGGCTCTTCAGAAATTAAACAGAATTATTTTAGCCCCGGACGGATTTATTTGATTATCCGAACGTCCATAATGAAATGTAATTTACCTCCAAATAGCTGGATATATTCACAATCATCGTCAACACAGAAGAACAGAAAAATAAACTACAGAAGCAACAATGTGAAGAAAGGAAAGGAAGTAAAGGAGTTCAGTAAAAGGAGAACATAATAGACAAACCACAAACTAGAATATCGACTCCAAACAAATCAAAGTGGGCTGTGTGATGAATTGGGAATGAAAGACATTTAGCCTATAGAATTTTAAAGCCCCCTACAAAAGTGTTTTCCAAGGCTAGCTCTTTTGTTCTTGCTATGTAATGATGTTTGGATTTGAGATCAAACGATGAATTTGAGACGATTGATCAGAATTTCATTCCCTGATATTTACATCCAGATGTGTTTAACTTGAAGAGCATGGCACCTTTTAATGGCAGACCACCCAATGTGGTGATCAAAAGTATTGGAACCGTAAAGTAAATATTTTCTTGCGTTATGGCCTGCTTGCAATACAAACCTGACCTCACCATCTTTTCTTTTGTGCCGCTTCTCCAGGATCGTACCACAGCTTCTTTCAGTAGGTCTTGCTCGATTGGGTTAAGGTCTGGTGATTTGTCTTGGCCAGTCTAAAGCATTCCACTTTTTCCCCCCTGATGAAGCAGATTGTTGTGTTGGCGGTGCGCTTTGGGTCATTGTCTTGCTTCATGACGAAGCTCCTCCTAATTAGATCAGATGCATTTCTCTGTAGATTGGCAGACCGAATGTTTCTGTAGGCTTTTAAATTCATTCCGCTGCAACCGTCATGAGTTACATCCTCAATAAAGATTAGTGAGCGCCTTCCAGAAGCAGCCATGACACTACATTCGTTGAGCTCGTATGCGGATCATGAGCAGATCCTTACCGATGGCCTTTTCATCACTTTGCTGGAGGTTAAGCTCGTTTCCAATACTTTTACATCTCTGTATTTCTTCGCAAATTCCAATCAGGCCTTCTGATTCCGACTGTGTATGGACTCTATATTACAAGTCTTCGTTGATTGGTGGATTGTGTAACCTTCTCCCCTGCCCCTTGGAGGTTGGTGGTGACATCACTGACTGTTTTGGGGTTTTTCTTTACAGCTCTCACGATGTTCGTGATTAACTGCTTTTGTTTTCTTTGGCCAACCTTTTTGATGTCTGGTTGTTAGAGCACCAGATTTTTCTTTCTTTTTCAGGACATTCCAAATTGTTGTATTTGGCTATGCCAAATGCCTAGGCAATGGCTCTGATGGATTTTCCCTTTTTTCTCTGCTTCAAAATGGCATGCTTTTCTCCCTTGGGCAGCTCTCGGGTCTTTATGTTGGTTTATCCTTTTTAACCGTGAATCCCGTCTTCACGGGTGAGCCCCAGAGCTCAAACCAAACACATGCAGAGCTATTCATCAAGCTTACTTGGTGACCTGTCAGTCATGTGTTTCAATACTTTTGATCACTTGAAAAATAGGTGGGTTCAAACATAATGCGCCATGTTCTAATTGAATACGTCTAGTTCAGGAAATGAATGTTCGTATGAATGTCAGGAAAATCTGGTCTCATGTTCAGCACTCACCGAACGTCTTCAGTGTATAACACAAACAAAAGAGTTGGCCTGTATCAAGTAAAACCTTTTAAGTTTTCTGTTTGTGAAATAGAGTAACACTTTACTATTGTTTGTGTTATGATAAAAAAAAAAAAAAAAATTTACATTTTAAGAACATATTTTTCTAATTTAATTGTTTAAAATTTGTATTTATTTTTATACATTTTTATTTATATCAGTCTTCTTTCCCACTACAAACCACCGATTGGGAAACCCGAAGTGAATGCCTTTGTTTTGTTTTTCCTCTGTTGTTCAGCGGCGCTGCCATTCGTGATCATGACCATCATTTACCAGCCATACCTGCGAGGCGTGTACTGCGATGACGAGAGCATTCGTTACCCGTACAAGTCCGACACCATCTCGCACGGCATGATGGCTGTCGTCACCATCAGCTGCTCCATCGTCATTGTGAGTCCATACCTGATATCTTCATGGTCATGTTACCAGAAATTACAAGTACTAAACTTGGTTAGAAATGATACATGGGTGACGAATGAAAGGAAGCAATAGAGGCTTTGTTAGGCATTGTTTTGCTGCCGTTGTCGGTGTCCACTTGTCTCCTTCAAAGCAAAGCTCCATGAAAATCAGCATAAAGTATTTCCCAACATTTCCCTTTATCCTGTGATGAAAGATTTCTCTCCCGATGGGATAGTGGTCTCTTCCAGGATGACCCGGCCCTCGTTCGCAGATCACAAGAGCTCATTGAATGGTTTGATGAGGATGAAAATGATATAAATCATATGCTTTGGCTTTCACAGTCACCAGATCCCAAGCAAATTGAACAACTTTGGGAGATTTTGGATTGATGTATTAGACAACGCTGTCCACCACCATCATCAAAACACCAGTTGAGAAAATGGTGTACCACCCGATAATACAAGCTGCTCACATGGCTCAGCACCTTTCTGAAACATGTTATGTTGGTTTATTTATTTTTTTTAATTGGTGTGGCCAATCTTCTTTTCCTTAAACTAATAACCACAGAGGGGTTTTTTTCCCCTGTTTGCCAGGGCCAGATTGAGTTCCTCCAAGGCAGTGATGCTATCTAGCCCCTGTTTGTGTTGAGTCATTGCCAGCCATGTTAGCATGAGGTACTTCATTGACTGTCTTATCAGTCTTTTCAACATATTCTTTTTCCTCTTCCTGTACAGATTACCACAGGAGAAGCCTACCTGGTCTACAGCAAGCGCCTCTACTCAAACTCAGACTTTAACCAGTACGCCGCAGCGCTCTATAAAGTCGTGGGCACCTTCCTGTTCGGCGCCTGTGTGAGCCAGTCTCTCACAGAAATGGCCAAATTCACAATTGGACGCCCACGGCCCAACTTTATGGCCGTGTGCGAGCCGGCCGTGTGCAAGGGCTACATGCTGCATATTAACTGCACGGGAAACGAACAAAACGTCACCGAATCCAGGTACTGCACCGAGAGACGGGAAGGCCAGGGCTGAAGGTCGTGCTGCTGTTGACCTCACTTCTTGCGTTTGTTTCTTTGTGGTGTCAGCTGTAGTTTTCGCTTCCTGTTTCTTCTCTCTTGTGTGATTGTCGGATCTGACCTTTCTCAAAAGGGTTCTTTTGTTTGTTCTACAGTAAATCTATTTTTACCGTAAATACATATTCAGGAACTTTCTTCAACTTTCTATATTTATGTACATTCTCTAAGCTACAATATAGATTCATGTGTGTGTTTGTGTACATAAATAGACCGAGCGAGAGGCTTGTAAGCCTCATTTAACTTTCAATATTAAAGCTGAATTTGAGAGATGATGAGTGATCCTAACAATTTCACTTTCTTTCTTTCTCCCTGCTCCAGGTTGTCTTTCTACTCTGGCCACTCGTCCTTTGGGATGTACTGCATGCTGTTTTTGGCGGTGAGTTGACACGGTCTCGCATTTCATTCAGCATTTCAGCTATTCATCCAGACAGATTTTCATGTCCTTTTGGAGAAACTGGATGCACGAGTCTAACAGCCCCCATACTTGGCAACACTCCCTTTCCAAGAGACTGAAGGTTATTTATTTATTTTTTTTACGCAAAAACCATCTCCGAATGCCTTCCCTAAAGACTTTGTCACAAACTGGTTCCCAGCAGCAGGCACTGCAGTTTTGCCTAGAGAATGCATCGATAATATTAGCCCGAGCCAGGGACGTGTCTGAGATAACGCTTTCGGTTCGAGGCATTCCTGTCCTGTTCAAACACGCTAATAGTAACACTATAAAAGTTCTTCACACCCACACAAGCCACTGGATGCTGCGTTAAAGCCGCACTGCAGGAATGTTTGCTTCCTGAGTTCTCATAAACGTCCTCCGCGGTACGTTTTAATGCAAAATCTACCTGGCAGGCTTTCTAAAACCTATTTCTGTTCCTAAGGTTCCTCTGGAAAAAAACAGATATTCTTGAAAATGCGCCATTTTGAGACCATTTCGCCAATAGCTAGGTGTTTAATAAGTATTAACTCCTATATCTGGGAGAATTGTATTATTAAAGCGTAAAGCTTTGGAAGATACAAGTGTTACTTGACTTTTCTTCTTTCTCTCTCTCTCTCTCTCTCCCTAGTTATATGTGCAGGCACGCATGGCATTCAAATGGGCACGTCTTCTCCGACCAACCATTCAGTTCTTCTTGGTCGCGTTTGCGATTTACGTCGGGTACACACGCGTGTCTGATTACAAACACCACTGGAGCGATGTACTCGTGGGCCTCCTGCAGGGGGCGCTCATCGCCGTTCTCAACGTAAGTTTCGACTCGATATGACTTCTATTCTATTCAAAACGCATTTTTATATGAATATAATTGGACACCAAACGCCCCACAGGTGCGATACGTCTCAGATTTTTTCAAGGAACGCCATCCGCGCCAACGACACCCCGAGATGTCGGAGACGGACGAATCGGAGCGCAAACCAAGCCTGCAAGTCGAGCAAGAACGGAATCACCATTGCAGCTTTTCTGGGACTGTATGAGAGACTTTCAGCCTTGAGGCTGGCATGCACCGTTATCATACCAAACCCAGAAAGTGTATATAAATATATATAACCACTGGACAGGCTGCAGTGCTGCTCACTAATTCCCCCACATCTGCATCCCAGAGGCATCAGTGCAGCTACTGTAGCCACTAAAGCGGAGTGGCACTGAATACAGACTCGCCTCCACACGTGGATAATCTCTCCTTTATACGCCTGTATGAGTGTGTGTGTGTTTGCGGCATTCTATAGTATTCCTATATTTTGTCCTTTCTGTAGAGGGTCTGATATATTTATACGTCATGCTGATTACATAAATCATTTTTTTAGGACTAAAGCACAAATCGTAAAACAATCAAGTGATTTTTTTTTTTTTTGGGGGGGCGATTTTAAGGAACAGGTTTGTTCAAAATGCAACAACTTCAAAGGATTTGAATAGGTTTAAAACTGTTCAGAAGCGAGGCGTCGTGGGTCGGTCCGTTCAATTTCAAGAAACCGTGCCACTGAAAACGTGCGAGGTCGGGGTCGGGTGTGTTCCTCATCCACTACATTGTGACGAGTAATACGAAGTTGCCGTTTGTTTAATATAGTTTTAAGACTTTTTTTTTTTTTTTTTTAAATGAAAATATATCCTGTGGTGGTTGATTCTAGTTATGACCCTCCTGGTGAATGGCAGTGGACAAGGTGGACTGCATAATGTGACTAATTTTTACAAATTTTATATAATATTATCTAACTTCTCCAAATACCACTAGCTAACTATGCAAGCTTGTTATGTTTTCCTACTGCTTTTTTTTTTTTTATCGTTTATTTTTTTAAATGCAAATTTAGGGACAAGAAGAGTTTATATAATCAAATAACTGACGGATGTCATTTTAAAAAGTATAAAAACACAAGATGATGAAAAGCAGGCTCCCTGCCTCACTGCTGTCAGAACAGACCAGTCTTCAATAATCTCATGTAATCTAGTAGCCTTCGTCAGGATTTCTCCAACGTTGCATTCAAGACGGATCATTTCTAATGCGAATGCTTTTGGGTGTGGACGTCACGGCAGATCTCACGTGTGTCTGGCACAGTGAGTCTCACTGCAAAAAAAAAACTTTGGATCTTGAAAACTGCCCAAGGCACATGGTTAGGATTTAGCAATGTTCAGAGCATATGATATTTTTTTTTTCAGCGTATAAACTCATACCAGTGTCCTTTCCCTGGAACATTTTTATATGAGCCGAGTGTTGGGCTTTACAGCACATAATTGCAAAATTGGGGTCAAAAGTGGAGTCCGATCTAATTAGGACACGACATTCACCTCGTTAAGCAAAGTCGTAGCTCTGTGCAAAAAGAACGGCAGTCTTTGCGTGCGTAAAACATGTATTCAGTGTTAGTGATGTATCATTTTGTACTCTTACATGACTAATAATAATTTACTTGCAGACAATAAATTCACAACGTACAAGCTGCACATCTCCAGAAATATGACTCCGTGTGAATTCGTGTCACGGATCACTTGCGCTACTCTGAGCTGTGCATTTCAGCAACGTTGCTTAGGTTGAGATTTTTAATGCACTCTATATTTACTGAGCATGAGGTGATTTTTTTTTTTTTTCCCTCCTTTTTTCTCCAACAAACAGAGCCTCTCTGTGTTCCTCTGGTGTAGCTGCTGAAAGCCAAAGGCCTTAAAATAGAGCAGGCCCCAATGCGGGGAGAGCTCCCTTACTGCAAAGCATCTTTTATTTTATTTGTGTACTAAATTGAACGTGGAACAGATTCGAAATGCAGAACGTATTCCAGCGTTTTCACTCCACTTCAGTTTGCAACAGCGCAAACGCCAGTGAATCCTTTTGAATAATCTGCTTTTTTTTTTTTTTTTTTTTTCCTAATTTTTAAAGTTCTAATATTCTCATTATAGTTCGCATTTAATATGTACTAATATGCACCGTGTTTTTGTTTTATTTTATTTTTTAAATATATTTTCTAATCTCTTTTCTGAGCCGTTAGAACTTTTTTTTGAAACGTGAGAATATTTCCGAACCGAGACCAAGATAACCTGAGCAGTTCAAGTGATCCAGTGAAAATTAACTGCAAATTAATAAAAATTCTTGAGGAAGGTCTGTTTGTGTAACCTTCAGATCAGAAATGCCGTGTGTGTGTATATATATATATATATAATGGTTGAATTGGCTGACGTGCCAATACAAACTCTTCTAATGTGGCTTACTATCTCCGTCTCTGATCCCAAAGCTGCGTTTACAAAATGTATAGTCATGGCACACTTTAATGAGCGAATCCTCTGGATACACTTTTAATTCCATCCACTAATTTCTAATTAGGCTTTTGAATTTGTGTGTTTGTGGATGCTTGAAGCAGGTGAGTTTTAACTGTTCTGTCCAATACTGTGTCCTGCACACTGACTTTCCCAAAGCTTTCGATTGTATGGCTTAAAAATATTGCACACCTCAAATATTTTTCTGTATGTATTTTTACGTTTTTATGTCTTTAACTACTGCAGATTAATAAAAATCAATTAATCGTATACTACCTTGGTGTTGACTTTATTTTGCTACAGCGTTGTCCTCATTCGCAACTCCAATTCTGTTGAATTGCTAGCTACCTTTTTTGAGCGGTTGAATCATAAATATGTTCCCGTTTGACGGATACAAGCCGACGATTTGCCCATCTCGCTAAGTGTTGTGCAGTCATTTGTGTTTAGGGCTATGGAGTTGTTATTGCACCTAGTGGTCAGAAATTGGAACTGAACAAGTGTTAATAGAGGATCACTGGGGAAAGAATCATGCTGCCCCATCTTAACCCCTTTTCCACCAGTACGCCATGTGTTTTTGAACTGGTTCCGATTGGGATTCTTTAAATCTTGATGCTAGCGAACCAACCCGAATTTCCACCAGTTTTGAGCAGAGCCATTATAATCAAGGCTGCGACGTCAACATCGATCGTTACACAATGCACGACAGGAGTGAACAGTAAGAGCAAGATTGTAGACCACATTCATAACCTGCAAGCTTTTGTTTTTTTATTGCAGATATTTATTTATCTTTTTCCATTGCTGCTCTCCGCTTCCTCGCCACACAACCACTGATGTCGCCACTGGAAAAACCAGCTGTCTTTTGGTGCCAGTTGGGAACCAACTTTTCAGGTTCTTTATTTTTGGCCAAAATGCTCTAAACTGAGCTCTGCAATAAATGGGTGACCTGCTGAAGTCAGCTAGGATTGGCTCCAGCTTCCCGCCTTATACGCAATGGATTTGCAGCATAGAAAATGGATGGAAGGATTTTCCAAATGGTTAAAAAATTGATGCGCAAACCAGAACGGTTCCTTTTTTCCTGTTGGTGGAAAAGGGGTACATGTGAACATTTTCAGTGGAGGAGAAGCATGGGGTTGACCTGGCTGGATTTTTGCCAAATTGGGCTAATTTAAAAATACTCTGGCCACCAAGATCTTGATTTAGAGCACACAATGGGAATCAAATCTAGTAAACTTCCATAAAGGCAGAATGTATGTGCTCTTAATGTACAGCATCAGATGTTCCAGTGATTGGGAAAGGGATAGAGGGGATGGCATGGTTAATGTCCATATATCAGGAATGCATTTGTACCACAGTGACCTTGTTTTCCAGGCAAAGACAAAAAAGAAACAGAGGAAAAATATCTGGCCAGATATTTGGAGGATAGTTACTTCAGAGTGCTGTTGACTCTCAACTGCCTAGATGAGGTTACTTCACTAGACAGTACCTGATGGCGTAAGTCAACCTTGGTGTCCTCTCGTCTTAATTTTGTTTAAAGCTATGTCATTATTAATGCCGTCCTGCCCCACCAGAATCTATGGTCACAAACTGCTGCTGACATGCAGTGTAGACATAGCTAGCAAGAATCATCACTGAGGAAACATTTTTTGTACTGAATGTAGAAGGACAGGATGAATAACTGGATGTCTGAGTATGAACATAAAACGTGCATTGTATGAAAGTATGCACTTATTTATTCAGAAAGCAATGCATTCAGGGGCAGTGGTAAAACCTGTAGCTGATGGTAACTGGTTACATTTAACTACTGAAAGAGAACAAGCATTGCTCATGATATGAGTGCATCAATACAAGCGAGAGTGAAAAGGAAATAAAGAGGGAGAAATAGGGAGTTTTTAGAAACTGAAGTGTAATCTTTGACACAATGGCTTCCTTCTTTTCCAAAAGGCTTTCTAGTTGTGTGTGTATTAAAAATCGCCATGGTTAATTAAGTAAGGAATAAAACACTAGGGGAAAATAATCTGTGAAAGGGAGGGCTGTTACCACCCTGAAGGTGAGGATTTTCAATAAGATCACGCCGAGAAGTGTTTCCTTCCTCATGTACAACAAATTTCGATTTCTTAACGAACACCACATTCGACTTTTAACCATTCTAGTCACACTTATTGTTGTAAAACAAGTTAGTGCCTGCTCTCACTTTCACCAGCATTCGCATTCCTTCACCAGTCTCACTTTTCCTCTAGGATTTAATCATACAAAAATGTAGCATGTCACGTTACTAATAAACCCCAGGCTTTTGTCCTTAAGACTTTCCCTTTCCTGTAACGTAAAACCCAAAGGTTTTACCTCTATTTGTTACAAACAGCATGCTTTTATATCATTTATATTAGGTTTATATTATATACAGCATCTGGTATATAAATTCCCACAAGTACAGAATGAGTATTGATATAAACCTGATAATATATAATCATTTCTGGCAATATTGTCAGAGCTGCTGTTATAGAAAATGAAACACCACTTTCCGACCAATCAGGATCGAGAATTCACCATAACAGCCATGTCCAAAAAGCCGCCTTCTATTCAAATATCAGAAGTGAAAGTGTCCGTCATTTTATTCATTTCAAAACATGGTGGGTTTTACAGTGTGAGAACATCTCTGTTCCTGTTATTAAATCCCCAAATGGTTATTGCAGTTTACTGTAAACTGTAATATGTAGCCCCTGCCTTGTGTGACGGACATGACATGGTCTTTTTTTTTAAACCCAGTGTTTGAGAACAAGCCGCCTGGGGATGGTTTCCATATTTAAAAAAAACCAACAACTCCGTAGTCTTGTCACATATACATAAAGTAAATATATTAACAAGCAGATTGTAATGTGATGGATCCATGTTGATTCTCAGCGTAGTTGCACTGCCGGTTCTACCAATAATATTCCAAGGGTATTGACTTTGGCTCTAATCCTCACCCACAGCATGGCAGAGTTAAATATTTTCCATGCAAGCAATTCAGCTGATTCATCTCATGTTAGATTTTTTGGTTAATGATGAATCAGGCATCATCAGTTTACACTGTGCCCTAAAAGCAATGCAGAAAAAAAAAAAAAAAAAAAAAAAACAGGCTTTCAATGCTGGCTAAATGCACTACTGCCCCCTAGTGGAAAAAGCTATTACAATAAACATGACAGTTACAAACACTGTGATGGGGTGGCCGCCCTCTTAGCCTTACTCCTTACTTCTTTTGCGAAGATAAAACATCATAATAAGGTATCGGGTTTATTTTTACCCAACAAAACTGCTAACAAAAGCCCCGAGGCTAGTTATATTGGACTTTCATAAAACCAGGAACAACAGCACCACCGATGGTCAGAAGAAAAATACACAGAATGGTATGAAGAACGTGTTGCTTTGTTGTTGATTTCTATCATTAAATGTTGTTTTAAGTGTTTAAGATAGATTCGGTCTGCATTTAGCATGTTAAGAGAATCTAGGTGTAGGACAGTAACAGTTTAACAAAAGGACAAACAGAGGAGACCAGGGTTCACTGCAGCATGGGCAGAATCCCTAAAAATGAAGTGCGTAGCCATAGAAATGATGCAAAACAGACATGCTAAGTCTGTTTACTGGGAGGCCACGCCCTCTTCACTGAGACGGACAGGCAGAGAAAAAGAGCACGAGAGAAAAACATAATGTTAAAGGAAATTCATTTAATATTTCTGAATAATAGTAATAAAAAGTCATGCATATGATTCAGTTGAAATTGCCAACTTGTTTTGTATCAGTTCAGCTGTAACACAAATACAGAGACCGGTGCACAGACATGAAGCTTTACACACAATGATATATTGCCGCCAAAAACCCGAGCGACTGAATGAAAAATGTCAACTAATGTCCAATAAATAATTTTGTTTATCCCTACAGTTGTGTAATACATCTTCGGCTCCATGCTTTCCATAGGGTCATCAATTAGATTTAACCTGGGGCCAAAATTTTCACAGAGCGAATACTGTTTGGTAAACACCATATAGAAAAATTGGAAAAGTATCTGAATGGGTATCAAATTTCAGTGGAAAATTATTACGTTACATTGATTGAAAGTTTTCATTTTAAAAACAATATTAGACTTGCATTTCATGTGCTATATCTAGGGTATAAAATATTTGCCTCATACACCTTTCCTGCTTACTGCCACAAAAACACATGGTGGAAAAACAGCCAAATGTAATACAATAAAAGTGTCTTCACATATTTTCTCATGTTAAGGTCTTTACACGTACAGTGAGATTGCTTCCCCGGACAATACATTTGTTACGAATGATCAGCCTGTAAATGAACCCTTTCACATCAAAAACAAATGCAAAAGAGTGATGATTATTTTTTACCCGATCGGCTCGATTTTTCTAACACGTCACCTGCCAAAGGAACGCATTCAACCAATCAGTCAAAGATTGTAGAAACCTCATCACGCTGCTGCAGGCATGGCGGAGTCTCTCGTTCATTTTGGGTCTCGAAAACCTAGCGCTGTTTGACAAGGGCAACAAAAAAAAATAAGAATAATTACGACAATGTCTGGAACAAAACGGGAGAGGAGCTCAGCAAAGAAAAGGCTGGTGTACAGTCCGTGGTACATAGCCTACTTTGTGATGTGGTGAAGATAGATGGAAGCAATCAAACATGTTCCCAAATGTTTTTCTTCTTTTTTGTAAAAGAATAAGCACCATTTCATCATCACTTGCTGATTTCATCGTCACATCATTAACCTTGTGGAATGCGTCACATTTAAGTGGAATAGTAACGTTGCATTAAATTTGTCGAGAATTTTGCTTATTCACACCGTTATGTATGTGTAAAGACCTTAAGTTTGAAAAAGTGGTCCCCATTAAAGATCCACTATGTAGGATTCAACCATTTGAATAGCCCTGTCTTACCCTTCCCTTTCCAAGCATGTATTAGAACGTATGCTGAAAGTCAGGTCCCCGTTGCGTACTTCCAAGATCTTACATTCACACTACCTTGCTGTTTCCTTGCAAAATAATAAATATGACCCTCCATTTTTCAAAATTTGGCTTCACATTTGTTAGCCAGCACCAGAAAACACTGATTCCTCTTCCTTCCTTCTTCTTTGTGGTCTTTCCGGTGCTTCCATCTGAACTCATGCATTCATTCACTTGTAAAACCACGAAACGCGGAAGGTTCTCTCTAAAGGTTTGTCCGTTCTGGGCCACTGTAGCGGCGCAACACGCAACTCTGTAGAAGTGGACCCGCTCCCGATGTAGACGTAAAGGCCTCGTTCTAAGCTTACGAAAATGCAAAGATTCGTAGTTACACTAATGCAAACATACTTATGAATTCCATAAGTGTACTATGGAATATATACTCCATTTCTGTTAATAGATGCCGTTAATATCCTACATAGTGGACCTTTAAAACTACTTGCGTACAATGTATTTTTACATGAAATGTTGGATTGAGAAGGTTTGTTCATAAGTTCTTGATGGTAGGACAGGGTTCAGAACATTACCCCCTTGATTACAGATTCCACATCATTTTCATGGAAATTTAAATAAATGAAGAAGAGGGTTTGGGTCATTTGCTGATCCTGGCTGCTGTATGCTCCAGTGGAAAAGCTGAAGCAGGTTGTAATCCTAAACATGACTGGTTATAGAGTGAGTAAACGCACAGCGTGGCTTGTGCAACAGTGAGCGATGAGCTTAGCATGTATGAGTGCTTTCTGATGGTAGCAAAAATGACTCAAAAAAATAGAAACTAATATAAAATTACAGTCTCTTGACAGTCTCCTTAGGGTGCCTAAAATACCCTGACCATTGGGAACAGTCATGGTGCCCTCCAAACATCTTCAGTCATCTCAGCTATATCCACCGGTACGTACGTGTCTATGTACCCATGCACACGTTGCTATGAGGGATGCGAAAATGACAAGTTCCCAGTGCATAAAGTGACTGTATAAAAGACAACATAAAGGTCACCTTCTTCAGCAAAGATGAACCAGTTCAGCTACACATCCGTCTTAAAGGTTGGTGTTTACACTGGAGTTGTTAAAGGGTTTCAGTCTATTTCTGTGTCTTAGTTCGGGAGGTTTTAAGTTTCCCCATGGTTATCAAGGGTCAGCAGGACTTGCTTGCTCTCACTTGCTTACTGCTGAAATACAGAAACAATATAATATTCACAATCATAAATTACATTATGATATTATGATAAGGATTAAATATTTGGGCTCAATTTTATGCGCAACATAATAATGCTGTACGACTGTGTAGTATATTGAATTTATTTATGCAACTCACCAAAATGCTCAGCTTTGCCACAGCACTCCAGCTGCCTGATTGGCTAATAGAGCTGTCAATCACTAGAACAGCTGATTGATTGGCATGTTAAGCTGTGCCTCTGACATGGCCCTGCAGTGTAGTGGATGCAGATTGTGTTCAGCTCCAAGACTCGGTGGACAAATACACATCCCCGGCAAGGCACCTGGTCCTTGACCCCGCTGCGCTATGGGGCGGAGCCAGTGTGTGCTGGGTTTGGTGGGTGGGTGAGGGAGGGCCACTTCATCTCCCACCCGTCTCACTCCATGAAGCGGAGTGGGTCCTGTGAGGATGGCAAGACAAATGTGGCAGCGAAACGTTTCGCTTTTCACTCAGAGAAAATAAGCTGCACTGTGACATATCAGTCTTTCCATTTCTACTCGGTCAAGCATGAATCTCTCTTTCTGAAAACGAGGTCGGAGTCAGAAACTCCAGCAGAACCGAAAACAAACAAGAACTGAAAAGTGCTGCAGTGAAGCATTCTCAAGCGAAATTAAAAAAATGTAATAAAATAAAAAAATAATTCATACAAGCGGGCTGGTTATATACTACATGAATACATGTGACTCCAGGCAATGGGGAAGACAATCACATTTTTATTAAGAATTTCATGAAAGATTTAGAGAGTTTAGAGAATAGAAAGAGTCACTTATTTGATTTAAAACTGGTGAAGAAAATACTGATTTCTGATTGTGCAGCAGAGTGCAAAAGTTTGCACCCCTTCTTGTTTTTCAATGGAGAATTTTTTTTTTTTTTAAATAGTTTGATTTTGCCTTAATTTTGTCATGGCCCTCTCGGTCTCTAAACCTGATCTGAAGAAGGGAATGGGTGACAACAGAAATGACAGGAAGAACATCTGAGGCTATGGGTGGCCTGAATATTACAGCTGAAAGAATGATATACTGTATGTAAGAGTTTGCCGGAGGATTTTAGGAAAAGCGTGGGCATTCAGAAAGCAAAATGCAAACATTTAAACTGTTAGTATTTATACATTTTTTACAAATAATGTGCAACATTTGATCATTTGTGTTACTTTTCATAATGAGTGTACACCTGTGAAACCAATCACACTTGTGATGTCTTGTAGCTACAAATGAAAGTACTTTGTCCGGAACGTTGTATACAAAGGGTGTACAAACTTTTGCACCCGGCTCTGTATATGTTTTTGTTACATGTGGACTGACTTTCTGTACTGTCACAAGTAAGACGGCACGGTTTACGACTAAAAATGTTGTATTGAATCTATGATAGTTGTTTGGCCCGTAATATTGAATATAATAGACAGATAATGGGTGTAAAATTTCACTTCACCTTATAAGCAAATAAACAAGGAGCATGAAAGAGAACACGTGTTGTCTGTGGAGAGTGTAGGTGTATCTCACCTAGTGCTGGACAGGAGGAGAGGGAGCGCATGCTGGGGAGGACAGAGGACAAGCAGGAGGCGGCGGAGGTGCAGGAGATGGAGCGTCACGTGACGGAGATGGAGAACGAGAGCGCGGTTTCTCCTAAAAAAAAAAAAAAAAAAAAAAAGTGTGCAAATAAAAAACAAACTGAAGCATTGCACTTTGTGGTCACAAATCACAAGAAATGCCAGAAATCGAAATGCATTTACTACCGTATCCTTTAAACTCAATGCTAGTGGCTGCACTACGCTTTCCTATATACAACACAGTGCTAAAAACAGCAACAAGGGCTCCATTCAAATCAGTTGCAAATTTAAACCAACTAAAAGCTGGTTTAAAAGCTGAAAGTACAAACTCTGAACAGGGAAGGATGTCTGAGAAATAATCTGCATATGACTCCAACATGACTAATGTTTTCACGTCAATTAACGCCTCCAGACGCCAGTGTCAGGTCATTCTCCTGATGTCATTCTCGATTCTGATTGGTCAGGAGGTGTTGATTCATTTGAATTGTTTTTATAGTCTTGTATAATGTACACTCACATAAAAGAATTAATAATGTGTGTAACTGTTGATATGATGAAGCTCTGTGAGAGGACGTTTGGTGTTTTTGTGGTTTCTTGTTAATATTTAAAGCTGCATAGATTTTTTTTATTACTAACTTCAACGGAGAGGAAAAAACAGACAGTGGCGAGGGAATGATTTTTTATAGCTGTTATAATGGAAGTGATAGCAGGATTTTACTGCAGGGAAGTTAAGACAGACGTTGAGGATTTTGTAGGACAGCCGTTTTACAACATTATCTATTCAATCGTAATAGATAAAAAGTATTCTTCGCTAAATTGAAAAAAAAAAAAAATACTTTGGGGTGGTAAAGGCTAGACGCAATGCCGATTTGAGTACTTGCATATAGCAGTATAGTATCGTATAATAATATTGTTAAAACTATGTATACTACAGATGTATAGTACTAATTTTTCTCTCTCCGATTTGGTCGCCTACCAATTCCCAAACCGGGGAGGGCGAAGATTAACACATGCTTCCTCTGAGAAATGTAAAAGCAGCCACTGCATCTGTTAAAAGTGCGTCACAGTGCAGCATAATACACATGGAAGAAAGCGCTATCTGCCCTCTTCCACATACAGGAGCTGACAGATGCTTGTGATTGGCTAGCGTTACTGTGATTGACAGGTGAGAGAGAGAGTATGCCATCCCGCCTTCCCAGAAAGAACAGCCAATTTTGCTCCCTTGGCTCCGGCATATGGATGGCTGTGGCATTCCAACTCGTGATCTCCAAACCTCAGGGTGTTCTGTTCACATCTAAAACTTGTTTCTCTTTACTTAGTTGATCGGTTGTTGACATAAAAGGTTATTAGTGGAATTTCTTTCCTTCTTAATGCGTTTGAGAGCAACAGTAAATAGTAAAT
>JAQQZR010000018.1:11669952-11695707 GCA_030068235.1 Notoglanidium macrostoma | reverse complement strand
GCATGCACGGGGAGAACATGCAAACTCCACACAGAAAGGCACCCTGGGTGACCCGGGGATTGAACCCAGGACCTTCTGCACCACCAGGACCAGCTAACCACTGCACCACCACTAATAATATACTGTAAATAAAAATATTGCAAAAAATTTGACAAGCTTTCAAACAATAGAAATTTGCTCTGACAGCCTTATTACAGACACACCAGCATAATAAAAAAAAAAAAACATGAAAACAGAAAAAAGAAAACAGCTTTTACACTTCTTTTTTCCATTTCTGATATTGGCTCTGAATTTTAGACATGGCTTCAGCCAAACATTTTCATTTCAATTTCTTTTTCCACAATAATAAAACTTTATATTGATGGCTGACTGGGAAAAAAAAAAAAAAAAGAAAAAAAAAAAAAAAAAAAGAGAGCATAATATTGGGGAAAATGTCTCATCCCTAACAAACCGAAGAAGAACTGAACTGAATGAATTCACAACTTAGCTTTAAAATTTGATGGTTATAAAATTACATGGTATAAGCAACAAAAAAAACCCAAACAAACAAACAAACACTGTCACTTAATATTATGGAACAGATCAATGACAGATTTGATATCTGTGTGTAAATGGGAAGCAAAAGAAGTGGTGTGTTTGTGTGTGTGTGTGTGTGTGTGTGTGTGTGTGTGTTTGTGTGTGTGTGTGTGTTGCTAGGGGACTCAGCTGAAGCCCTCAGTAATCCCACTCCTGCTCTCCTACCATTAGAAATCAATTAGACTGCCATGCTACAAAAAACCATCAGCCTCACCTGTGACCCACACACACTCCTGCTTCAAAGAAAGGAACGGAAAAGAATGAGATGAGAGAGAGAGAGAGAGAGAGAGAGAGAGCGAGAGAGAGAGAAAACGTACAAGAGACTGAATGAAGGATGGAGAGAGCTTAACTGTGAAAGAGAATGAGATGGAGAGATCGAGATTGCTGTTTTCCTGCAGGCTCTTTTCTCATGCTAATGAAGGGCTTTGGCCTGTGTGACCCAGACATCTGCTGCTGCACTGTCAAGCGCGCACACACACACTCACACACACACACACACACACACACACACACACACACACACACACACACACACACACACACACACACCTCCATGTTCTTGAGGACTCCTTTGTTTCATCAAATAAGGGCACTGGTTGTGTGCGTGTGTGTGTGTGTGTGTCGGAAAAGACAGGGGAGGGGAGAGACACTTTCACAGGAGGAAATCTTTGAGTAATTACTCTTTTTGAACGCAGCATGCATGTGTGTGTGCACACCATGCTTCGACAGGATGACTGATCTCAGTGCAATTATTGCTTCTGGTGTGCGTGTGTGTGTGTGTGTGTGTGTGTGTGTGTGTGTGTGTGTGTGTGTGTGTGTGCACGCGCGTGTTCACAAAAACATTGGCAGGACTATGTACGGAGCAAGCTATGGTACTCAAAGCTTTTGACTGCGGAAAAACCCCTGTGTGTGATGGGAAAGCTCTGACGCTTGCCAGAGGAGTTCCTGCATAAAAGCTTTAATTTCAGCGAGTAAGACTGTTAATGCATGAAACCAAAGAAACCCCGAACACTGCCGTCAGTGTAACAGGGGACGAGTTTTATTAAGCGCGTTGGACACTTAAGGATCAGATTTGCTCATTTCCGATCTGACGCACCACCCAAAATGATCCGATCGGTTAGAAGGAGATGATAAATTATTTTTTCACAACCGTGGCTCCGATAATAGCGAAGGCCGCGATTCAAATCGCGGGGTTCGTTTATCGCGCTCGTTCTACTACGTTATCGTTTCCATAGTAACCACTGTTGCGGGGACCTTCCACATCAATGAAGAAGAATACGTTTGTGTTTTGTTTTTTTTAAACAAAGAAAAATCCATAACTGTCGATATGGTGACATTTCAAGACGTTGTTTATTTAAACGTTCAAGACGCGGAGGCGAGGAAGATGATGGAGGTGAAGATGATGATGGAGGCGAGGAAGAAGATGGAGGTGAAGATGATGATGGAGGCGAGGAAGATGATGGAGGTGAAGATGATGATGGAGGCGAGGAAGATGATGGAGGTGAAGAAGGAGGCAAAGAAAAAGGCGAAGAGGGTGGTGAAGGAGGCGAATTAGAAAAGGGAAAGAAAAAGGTGAAGACGACGGAGAAAAAGGAGGCAAAGACGAAAAAGAAGGCGGCTAGCCGGAGACTCACGTTTTCTCTCTCGACCACCTCTTCCCTGTCCAGGGTAGCTGATCCTTCCAGCGTAAGTTTGGATACGGTCTCTTTTAATATATTTGCATTTCTGGTTGTTTTTGTCAAGTCGCAGACTTTTTTTTTTTTTGACGACTCCTATTGTGTTTAATGCTGAACAAATAAACGTGCGGTTTAATGGCCTGAAATGGCACATCGGATTTTAGGGATATTAGGGATTACACTAGGGATTATTTTAGGAATATTAGGGATTACACTAATCCCATTAAAAAAATCAATACCAATGCTCTGAGCATCTCCCAACACCTGATACAGACCCTGGACTGATATCACCACATGACTTAAACCGAGCACTTAAGGTTGTTTTCATACTTGCTTCCCCTCCACAGATTTACGCTCATTTGCATCCAGAGCTCAGTGCGCTTGGCAAAGTGAGAAAGTTGTTTGAGTCGGAGAGCGTGTCAGAGATCAGATCTCTGTTCCTCTTGAAAATGGTGGTCTGGGGTTTGCTTGTCTTGAACTGTGGTGTGGTCTGCATCAGGTGTGAGTGACAGGATTGGTGCAACGCATCATGCTACTTCCTGTTTCTACTTTCGGGACGCCAGAAAAAGAGTCACTGATGTGAAACAAACTAGACTTTAATAGAACTGGAGAACTGTATTTAGCTCACCTTTGTAGCTTGATTGCTTACATTAAAAAAAAAAAAAAGGACGGAAACCATTTTGCAAACGTGTGTGTGTGTGTGTGTGTGTGTATGTGAGATGTATGAAATTGGGCAAGTGGTTCACCGGTGAGAAGGAAGTCTTCCGTGTAAAAGCAAACCTAACATTACAAGCCCCTCCCACAAACCAGCCACGAGTTTGCAGATGTTTTGAGGAATGTCACACTCGTTTTACTTTCATCACTCTCTCTCAAAAGAAAGAAAGAAATAATAATAAAAAAATGCTGAACTGTACCTTCTTTCCTGGTCACATGGCTGCTAAACTCAACCTTTCACAGTTTTACCGTTTGTTTTTCACATGCGAACGAAGTTCACGTAAAAAAAAAAAAAGAAAAAAAAAAAAAAGAAAAAAAAAAAAAAAACATTAAGGTACAGTGCTGTGCAAAAGTTTAGGTGCCCCATAATAAAAATTTTTTTTTTTTTTTTTTTTTTTTTTAGTCCAACGTTTGTCATCGATATTTATTTGATGCATTCTGCATTACCGATTCAGTACAAAAACCATTTTGAATTTCCAGAATCTGAAAACATAATGATGGGTTTTCATGCAAAAAAATAAAAAATAAAAAAATAAAAAATATCGATTCTCCAAGGTGCTCAAACGTACCATCTCGTTTCCTTATAAAACGGAACTAATTGTACCCGTGATGACTATTTAAGAAGGGGAAAAAAAAAAAAGGGAGGAGGGGGTCATCACATCAAATATTGCCTTTAGTCTCGTTTATGACCGTTTACTGCACATCGTACTGTTTTTCTTTCGAGTAGAAAGACTTGATTTCATTATTTTTGCAAAGATTACAGCATTTCTTCGCATATGCATTTGCAAGACTTTTGCACGCTACTCCAATTGCATTGGACCTGAAGCACCACACGCCTAATTCTTTTAGAATAATATTTTACATGCCACACTACACACACTGTTCCAGGTTAAATATTCTCGCTACAGGTAGAAACGACTTAAATATTTCTCCCCAGTTTACACTTTAATACCCTTTCTTTCCTCAGAGCGCATGCAGCTCTACTGTGAAAATGATATTTTCCACGGATTTCAACTAACAATTAAGTCATTATTCACCTGCCCGTTTCCAAGAAGTAATGACTTAAATGAACTCCATGCTGAACAGAGCTTTATGTTCTTAGAAATGCTCTGCTTCGATAATGCCGGCGTTAAATGTGTGTAAGAGGACGACATGAGCGCTGCTCCCAGCCGTGTGACGTTTTGTTCTGTGCATATATAAGCAGGGAGCATGAAAGGAAGAGAGGGGGAGAGCTGTGTGTGTCTCAGTTTGTGTGTGCGTGTGTGTGTTTGTGTTTGTTTAGTGCTGATGGAGACCGCGGGGGATTAACCTCCTGTCCTGCGGGGGGTTTTGTAGTGCGGTCACAGGGCAGCGGTGTTAATTCAACCAGCCTTAATAATGTCCTCCGGCTCTGCCCTCAACCCTCCCCCTACAACACACACACACACACACACACACACACACACACACAGCCGAGGCTCATTATCCTGGGTGTGTAGAGTGAGTGTGCACTCCCTCTATTGTTTTGTGTGTGTGTGTGAGAGAGAGAGAGAGAGAGAGAGACTGTGTCATGTGCTTGTGTACGTCTTGGAAGGACAAAAGAGCAAGCAAACCCCCTTAGTGTACATGCTGAGGAGGTATGATGGAGAAGCACAGCTGGAGGGAGGGGGGATAAATGTGTGTAGGCTGTGCGCTACAGTCGATGAAGCTTTTTGCACACAGCTGGATAGGTGTAAGTGTGTGCGCGTGTCTGTTTACACACTGACGTGTGCAGCGGTGTGTGATTGCACCTAGTCTTTTCCCTCCACACGTCTCCTTCCATCTTCCAGCTCTCATCACTGAAGCTACACTTTATGAATGATTTACATAAACCTTCGCATGTGCTTTATGAGCTATGCATTAAAGGGTGGACAAAATAGTCAGAAACAGATCAAGCTCCTCGGAGATGGCGATACGATGCAGTGGGCGTTTTGTTGAACGAAAAAAAAAAAAAAAAAAAGGGATAAAACGAGTCAGCCTTGTAGTCAAAATATATGACCAGACATCCTAGTATTTCACTCAAGGATTCAAAATGAGACGGAACTATTAGTACCGGTTATGAATTGGACAAAGGCGAACCGTTGCGCATTCAGATCCAGATTTTTCTTGAGTACACGCGTATGAGATCTCGACAGAGCCTTAACCGTCACATTTAAAAACAAGCAAATCTGGGATAGAAAATACGGACTGAAGGAGAAGATCTTTTTTCTTGTTGTCCACCTGTCTGTCTTTTGTTTTTTGACGAAACTGTACAATCAGTATTATAGATTTAACAAACTAGCATGACTCATTTAAAGTGAAGTGCTATTATGGTTACCGCTGAGGCTAGGAGAAGCTACCCTGATGTGACGTCACTTCCTGAACTCGGAGACCAAGTTCATGAGTAAGGATTTGTTTGTAGGAACAAAGAAATGTTTTCCTTGCCTTTTTTCCCCTGGTCAGAGGTCAGGAATTAGGAATTACGCCGTCTAGCTGAATGCAGGATTAGTCGTTGCGTAACTGCGGAAGCTAAAAGTTCGTGATTGCAACTAAAACATGATCGTGACACATCCAAGGAAACAGGGACGTCCATAAATGAAGTGAAAAGACTGAAAAGGATCCTCTTAATAGGTCGGTCATAAAGAACAGAATTCCATAAAATTCCCAAATGAATGCTATCAAGCGAACAGATACTGTAAGTATACAGAAAGAAGGAAGTAGAAACGGCTTTTCTACGCCGAAATTAACATTTTGAATGTATATATATATATATATTCCTATTTCCAAAGCATAAAAAGAAAATCATTACAACTAATGCAACAGTAAACAACCCAATTAATAACATCTACAATTTGACACGATGAAGCTATCCAGGCCTCCAAATATGCGTCTTTTCCCCCTCCACCGTGTGCGCGGTAATCCGTCTTCCGTCTAAATGATGCACGCAGACTTCAGAGCATTCGTCTGCACGGACATCAGCGTCACAGGCAGCTATAAAGGAGAAATATGAAGACGTGACCTCTTGATCACAGCAGGCTCATCAGCACAGCTCAAGTCACCTCGGTCGAAACCAGCCGTATGCAGTGAACACCAGCAGAACTGACAATTTCACAACAATCATCGTTACAGAGGATGATTTCGACAGAAGATATGGCTTCAGCCTTTTGTAATGATCGCACGCTGAAATGCAGATTGCAGTAATGCGTTTTACAGAGCAGGTTTTATTTATTACTCAGCCGGTATTCTGTCGGAAATCAAAACACGGCCGCTAAAAGACTACCGAACGCAGAATCAAACGTCACAGATCTCAGAACCGCTGAATACGTTTCAGACATGGCCTCCGTAGCCTTTCAGACATCAAGCACCGAAAGGTTTCGCGTTATCTGTTTACACAGGAAGCGACCCGGGGCAGGACCGGACAGGAAACAGGAACAGCAAATCCTCTGGAGCGGAGGCCTTTCAAAAGCCTGCTTAAAGCTTAACAATTTACCCATCAGCCTCACAAGGCCCCCGGCTAACCTCTGGAGCGAAGATTCGGCCAGACTGAATCCACATTCTCCCTCCTCTGGCCTGCAATCCCCAGCCGATAGCCAGAAGGTCCAGACTCAAGTACGTTTCCACTCCATCCGTTCAGCCTAATCCTGGATCCCAGGCAGAATTGAAAATCCCGCAGTTTAATCGTGAAGACGGGACCGATACCTGGAGCCAAATTACAGATTTTGTGATGTGGAAAGCATGTGCCGTAATGAAAGATTTTTCGATCCTGTTAATGAAGCGGATCATATTTAGCTTGGAGTGAAATTAGAACACAGAAGACCGGGAGAATTTTGGTCAGTCAAAGTATTTAGATCCTAAAATCCTTCAATTTGAGTTTCCATATATTATCTTACTGTAAATAAAGGACTACAATTGCACCGTGATCCCATTTTCAACCAACAGGAAACGGGCTCGGGTTCTGGTTCGAACAGCCAATCTTGATCCATTCGGAGCATTTCGACCAAAAATAAAGTGGTCTGGAACCTTAAAAGTTGGACAGCTGGTTTTTTCCCCCGTGTGAACCGTGATGACGTCAGTCAATGGCGTCAATGGCGAAAGGCGATCTCGCAGGTAATCAATGCGATCCGGCATTTTACTACTACCGTTTACTTCTGTTGTCCATAGTGCGATGCTCTCCCGTTGATGATACGTCCTAGATTACAATAGTTCCACTGAAAACTGGTGGAAATGCTGGCTGGTTCAGTAGCTGGCACTTGAACAGAACCGGATCAAGAAGACATTCCCTGTTGGTGGAATTCGTGCTCGATAACAGCGCTCACCCTTCACCAAAAGACCAAGGTATGTATCCCGATAATACCTCTGCCATCCAAGTAACCAAAATTCCCTATGCACTCTGGATAGGAAGAATCACAGCGACACTACGCAGTCCGTCTGTTACACCACCCTGTGATGCAGCAAGAGCAGCAGTTTAAAAATACGGGAAGAAAATTGAGGGGAAAAAAAACCCACATCACGATAAAATAAAGATGCTGACTTTTTGCTACATGATCATATGATCGCTCTTTTCCCTTTTTCCGTACTAACGCACTTAACTAGCCAAGTGCCTCATCATACATTATTAGATTACATTAGCTACCACGTTTGCGCCTGGTCATTTAAGTTTCCAGGCAACCGAAAGACAGGACATAAGACATAACATGGCAAACATATGCCTGGAAAATGTCTCCCATTCAAAGAGTCTCCTTGTACCAGAGATAATTAGAGAATATTGTACTAGAGTAGGTATTATCTACTGCTGTTCTGCACTTGTTTCTGGTTAATATGTGTAAATCATGCAGCACTTGTATCGCTATAAAGGATAAAAGCTCTTTCATAGGCTCCGAGTTTGGATTGGATCGCGCCCTGAAAGCTGCTTTGGAGAAAGGTGTATGCTTTTATGCTTTTATAACAGACGCTTATCTTGAAAACTGAATTCGGAATGGCGGATTCTTTCAGAAACTCAGGACCGGGTGAATCCAGGAGGACAATTTATTACTACTTGGGAAAGGGGGAAGAAAAAAAAAAAAACCAACCCTCTCCTGAAAGCCGGAGCGAATTTAAAATGCAAATGGAATTCCACGGCATAACTTGGGTGGCCTGAAATGAACCGCGCTTGCAGGTGCAGCTCGAGCCAATTCCCTCATTAATTACGAGTCTCTTTAATGACCTTGTGTTTGTATACAAAGCTCCGTCTGTGTTGCAGGCTGGAGACCCCAAGAGAGCTCAACACCAACCAAACCAACATCAGGGGACTCATTAAAGAACACGGTGCTGCGTGTGGGGAGCCTCACTGATGGAAAAGAAGCATGAAAAGCTGTGCAAGGGGGGAAAAAGGGAAGCACACTTGACCTTTTCAGCCTTTAAACAGCATCTTTGTCCGTCCAAGACAAAAATGAAGTGGCCTCATTGGTTCACTGGACCACCATTAAGCCACCTAGCAAATGGTAGTCCACAACATTATTACGTGTATATTATGTAAGCTTGGAAAAAAAATCTGATTATTATGCGCGGCGTTGTTTCTAATCATCTATAATACTTGATCACACTTTCTCAGACTAGCCTGCAGACAAAGCAAATGAAGCTTCCTGTACTCACTTCCTGCTCTTACATGCACAAGTCTTTGGTTTGATTATCATCGTTATTCCCTTTATACTTCAAGCTCATTAGTAAAGCCAGGATCAGTGTTTAAACGTTAAGTTGTTCCCGTCTTCAGTGCAGGCTTCCTCCGGGTTCTCCGGTTTCGTCCTACATGCCAGTAGATAAAATTGTGAACGAATATTTAACGTGCCTTGTAATGGACGGGTGTCCCATCCAGGTTGTATTCGTACTTCACGTCCAGCGTTCCTCCAGATTCATGAATCGGACCAGGATAAAGATATGTGAATGTGTATAACTCAATGCTGTCCATGCAACAAGACGACGAGACTATGTTTAAGATTCTTTCAAAAATGAACATACACTGGAATGCTCACATATGGAGATGCACTATTGCCAACACGTGAGCCTTTCTGTAAGGTTTTAGGAGGAAATCCAATCTTCTACAGGCTTCTTTAACCCCACACACACACACACACACACACCTGTTATACCATTCCACTACAATGGATGCACACAGCCTGATGAATAAATGGATACTCCAGTTTTGCACAGAGATCAGAAAAATGCACAATTGCATTAAACAAAATCTAGCTAATCCAGACAAAAAGCATGGAAATGCATGCATATATATGAAAATATCCAGCTCATGTGATCATGGTTAGAAAAGAAAGGGAGATTTTGAAATGATGAAATGATACAATACCCGCACACTTACCGAGTGCCTGGCTTGTGGAAACATCATGTCAATTTTCTTGGTGTTTCTTTCTTCTCCAAGTGAAACTGATCACAATTCCTTTGTTTTTATTTCCCCCTTTTTTGTTTCGTTTTGAGCCTCGTGATTAGGAGGTAGGGGAAAAAAATATCGACGCTTCGCCTTTGGAATGTAGCAGGAAAAGGGCAATGCTCTGGAAATGAAATCAGCGCGTGCACAATCTGCTAGCTAAAGCACAGCCACAGCTAGCCTGGACAACTAACTTCAGCTAAGATAGCTTTGTAAAAAAAAAAAAACACACACACAGCAGGATCATACAGAGCTGACAGCAAAATACCCCGACAGAGGACGCGTTCTAGCAAAGCAACAATCCAGTTCGCCTTGTGTGATGTTTTTCAGGGCAATCCGGCTGCCAGGTAAGTTATTATTCTACACAAACAGCCTGCGGATGCAAAGAAAAACCAGCTGCAAAACTGCTCACACCGCAAATCAAGGATAAAAGTTGACGATCCACCGGTTTAAACACTTCTTTTCTTTATCCGTGGGTCTTTATCCGGTTCTCCTGTAAGTAAATGTGAGACGCGAGATGGACGCGAAGCTCTGAAGGCCCATTTTAGATGTCAAACGGATTAGATTACAGTGTGCGGAAGTGCCGCCGCGTTTGGCCCCGCCCACTCAACCAAAACCCCGCCCCCACGTACAACCTCTTACGCATGGATTCCAAACGTTGGACAGTGACGCAGCGACGTAATTAGCATATTCAAATATATATAAAATGAGGATGCAAAGTCGTTTTTGGATAAATGATCCCCGGAAGAGGTTAACATTAGTCATTAATCATTAAACACGACTGATAGAAAACACAAATTATTATTTATAAATAAAAAAAAAATAACAATAAAAACACATTAGAATTTTTTTTTTTTTTTTAAATGCACCCATTATGAGAAAAATTGTATTCTAGAATGATCGCGTAATAAGATTATGTTAAGAGTGGATGGTTTTAAAAACAGAAGAGAATGTGAAAGCTGCTCTCATTTCCTTTGTGTTGAAGGTTTAACAGGTTTCTTGTATTATTGTACAATCTCGAGCTGCCCCCATCTGGCCAAACAGTTTCATTTCAGCATGGAAACGATTTAGTTGTTAAATAGAGCTTGATTTGCTAAAGGGGTAAGAGTTTGAACTTCATGTTCACACCTTTGCTTTTGCATTCTGAAGTGAAAAAAAAAACAAAAAAAAACAGGGAGTCACCAAAAGACCAACGTGAATCTGCTTCCTCTTCTTGTACACCTTCATTCCCACTTCTTCAAGGATGTGGACAGGTTGAGCGAGAGGAGGGTTGCACCCTAGACGGGTCACAGGTCTGTTTGTGTCACAGGGCTGACGGAGAGAAACAGACAACCATTCAAACTCACATTCACACCAGTGGGCAACTTAGAGTAGCCAGTTGACCTAATCTGCATGGCTTTGGGCTGTGGAAGGAAACCAGAGCTCCCAGAGGAAACCCGAGCAGGCACAGGAAGAACATGCAAACCCCACACACATAGGTCCCAGTCGACCAGCAGGTTTGAACCCAAAACTTGCTGTGAGGCGCCCGTGCTAACCACTGTACCACTCAGTTGTACATTGTGAATACACTGCAAAAAAAATGACTTCTTAACACATGACTCGTTTACTTTTTTCTACAGGGAAACACTAAATATTGGTAAACTTATCTGAACAGAACAAGTAAAAATGCTTACGAATGGGTTTAATAATTTAGATTTGGTTTACTGTAATTTTATAGTAGGCAATACTCGATAAATTTGACCATTATATTTATGACTGCAAAGAAGTCATTTCTGCAGTGTTTATACAGCTCATCATTTTTCTTAAGGTGAAGTTGGTAATAAATAAAAAATATATATTGCTCATATGGCTGTAAATTAATACATGAACTGTTCTTTACTATGCATGCATTCATTCAGCACTTTATGCAATGGTTCCAGAGTCTATCTCAGGAACACTGCACATGAAGTGAGAAATACACCCCGGAGGAGACGCTAGTCTGTCACAGCAGACCGCAAATTCACATTCACATACTTGTTCACACCCATAGGTAATTCCGTGTAACCAATCCACCTACAGCCATGTTTCCGGAAGGTGGGAAGAACCCAAAAGTAAACCCACACAGACATAAGGAGAACATGTGGAACTCTGCACAGACAATAATCATGATTGAATCAGGACCAGGAAGCTATGAAGAGGCAACACTACCCACTGTAGCACCTTACTGTCTTTTCAGTGTTTTCATCACAACTGCAATTCACCTCACAGGCAGCAGGAGGATGTGATTATTACAAACTGTTCCTTTAATAATACGCTAAGCCTACACTGGGTTATTTCCATGACGCAGTTGCTGGGTTTAGCTTGTCAGGTCAGGTAGTTGGGTCAACGTGACCCAAATTAGGATGATATTGGGTGACTCAGCATGCTGGCATGGGGATGTGAACCTGAAAGGAGACAGTTTACATCAGAATTCATTTTCTGGAATTTTCTAATGCATCTGTTGAGAGACTGGCAGCCAGAAAAAGTCTGAAAGAAAAGAAATAAGCTGCACCTGTAACAAATGAATGTTTATGTTCATATTTAACTTCATATATAATTTAGTTGCGCTTTCAAATCATATTTCTGGAGACATTATGCAGGCAATACCTTTTTAACATACAGTATAGTTTGGCTTGATAGCTTATAAAAAAGCCTGCTGACAAAGTATGCTAGATATTTGTGGCCTTGATGTGTACTTTTTGTACAAAAATAAGAATTTTGTTTTGTAGGAGATTTAAATTTTTTTTTATTATTATTATTGCATAGTTATATTTATGGTTAACATTAATTTAGCTAAGTTTGGGCTGCTACATAACTATGACTGTTGCTTTGAGCTGAAAATCACCTCATGTTCTCCCGAACATTATCACGGTTTATCAGATAGCAGTGGAGTCAAGTACATTCTAATCCTCATTTGATAAATGATCACTCATGGTTTCAAAATGTAAACAGATATGATGTAGATTTGTCATGTTTTAGTCGAGAAAAAGTTGTGAAAAAGCTGCAATTTGATGTGCACGTTGTAACCATAAAAATGTGGATGTCTAGCCCAACAACATAGTCACTTACCCACACATTTGGTATAAAAACACAACTTGTTAGTTCAACCCAACCTTACCGAGTTAACCCATGCAGAGTTAGTCCCTAGCAGTTTTGGTTAGTCTTCACCTAGCAAATTTTAGAGTCTATAAGTCAACCCAGAGTTGGGTACTGTATTTGCTTCAAGTCCATTTGCTTAGTTAAAAAAAAGGTGATTTCACTTCCAAAATTCATACGATCATGTAGAACCAGTCTCCATGCTTACAAAATCGAAAGGTAGGAAATGCGTTCGCAGGGAAATTCAAATTGTTGTGTTCGCAATACTTATGCAATGGCTCAGATCGATTTACTCTCTTCTCTTAGCTTCAAAATGGCTTTTCTCCCACAGACATCTCTCTGGTCTTTATGCTGGTTTATCCTTTATTTTTTTATTTTTTTATAATTTTTTTTTTTTTTTTTTAAAACAACAATTGCAGTCTACATGGGTGAAACCTAGGGCTCAAACCAAGAGACATTCAGATCTATTAATTGTTTAAACAGTAAATTACCTGTCAGTCACATGTTCAAACAAGTTGTAGTCATTTATTTAATATTAAAGTACATTTCCAACACTGAAAGTCAACTGTAGAAATCAAGACTTTGTTACAGATCTGGCCAGAGGTACCTCAAAGTTATTTACCCCGTTGAACATTTCAGTTCAGAACAACCTGGAAGTGGAAATGGACAATGGATTTTTTTTTTTTACCATTTGATCAACAAAACGCATCTAACTGAAGCTGCAAAATCTGTTTATTTTACTGACAAAGATTAATCAAAATAAAAAAAGGAGAAAAAAAAAGGTTCCATATGTATTCATCCACTTGGTCAGTAGTTGGTTGCGATGTATCCCAGAAGACCTGCATTACCTGGAATTTCATCCAAAGGTGGTTCCATCAGCTTTGCACATCTGGATCTTGAGGTTTTTGCCAATATTCTTCTTAGCAAAATTTCTCAAGTGCTGTCAGACTGGATGGAGAATCCAAGCGAACAGCGATTGCCACGGTTTCTCAAACGGATCGAGTTCTGGGTTTTAATTAAGTCATTCGAACACATTCAGTTTCTTGGTTTTGAACCAATCAAATGTCCAGAATGTCTTTGAAACAGAAACCTCTGCCCAAATCTAAACTCGATTGTAGACCCAAAGAGGTCTTCTAGGATTGCGCTGTGTTTGGCTCCATCTTGGCTCCACCCCAGTCCCTGCTGAAGAACTGCAACATGATGCTACCACCACCAAGCTTCCCCATGGAGGAGTTTCCATGATGAGAAGTGTGAAGGTTCTGGCCAATGTTGAGCTTTGTGCGAAAGCCAAGCAGTTCAGTTTTAAACCTGATTAAACTCAGTCAAGGTCGGGTGATCAAGGTTTAAAACAAAAGTGTCAGATAGAGAAATGGTACAAACTGCAATGTTATGCTATGCGGCCAAAGAAAACCATCAAGACAGTCAGCAAGTATAGGAACAAATTTATTTAAATTTAAAACAGATACTTTATTTATTTTTTTTTTAATAGGTTTTTTTTTTTTAGAAGGTGGTTATGAAAATCTTTTCCATGTTTGAATGAGGTTCAGGCAACAGTGGTTGAAATGAATTAATACAAATAAAGACAATAAAAAATAATAATAATAAAAATAAAAAAAAGGCGAGAATGCTGTAAATCAATATCCATTATGATCCCTTGAGGGTTTAATATTAATACATTTTCTTAACCCATAAACTCCAACCCCGACACAGAGCACATGCATTTTAAAAATTACAATTTATTAGAAAAACGAAACAAAAACAGCAGTTTCTCTTAAACCTTAAATACAGATTAAAGTCATTGTGTTTCTCTCCTATTTAGTGTTTCCGTTGGTTTTTAAAAAGGGGACCATGTCTCATCTTCCGGTCCTCGTCGGAGTTGGATGGCAGTTGGCACTTATATAAAGTCAGTCTCCATGGAGGGGATTGGCACGTGATATAATACAACATTTACATCTGGTATAATGGAACAAAAGAGAAATGGATATTTCACATGCCACTTTGCATCATCCTCACCGAGAAATGGGAAAATAGTCTTACATATATATATATATATATATATATATATATCTTTACAGTGGGGGAAAATGAGTGACTTCCAAACGATAACTTTAAAGTACTAGCCTGTGGTAGTAGTGCCGCTACAAAATATTACCCACTCGTTCCTCTGCAGGGAGAATTACTTACATGAATCTCACACACTGTACCACTTTCTGTGAAGACTACGCTTGTGCTGATGTGTTTTTCTCTTTGTACAACCGGGTGTAAACAGTGATTCGTGCTAAAGCTCAGCTCAGGCACTCTGACCATACAGAAATGCTAAATGACTGCAAGGTAACCATGATGGCCAATACTGCATCCTGAATGTTTGGGATCATAGAACAGGAATAAAAAAAATAATAATAAAAAATAATAATAATAAATGACCAGAGAGATTCCTAATCTTAATTTGTGATCTGCTTCACAATACACTGCACTGTCTTTAGGTGCTTCATGCATCACTCCTGATACTGAAAATGCCCGTGATATATCTCAAATTCTCGTCGAGGTAGACATTTTCCTAAGAACGCTGGGCAGATGAGCTTAAAAACTATAAATACATTCCCACCGCCTTGATGACGGCAAACCGAGTCCGTTCCGTTGATTCAAGAGGTCTACGTAATAACTAACTCTCCGTTGCTCTTCGGAGGGGCTTTGGAAGCTTTACTCATCTTTGTGGCATGAGAACAACAAAAACGAAAAGGCTTAAAAAGAGAGAGAGTGCACATGAAATAAAATAATCAGACCATTACATGTCTTAGGAGTCCTCGGAGGACAAACGTGGACGTCCATTACAATCAAACTAATACGTATTCATAGTGTTGTCATCCTGAGACTTCAGTCCATATTGCAATTAACTGCTTGATGTTAATTATCTTAATCCACAAACCAAAACTAATCACAGATATATTAAGGACAGTCAGGGCATGACTGACGCGGATTCTTAATTCGTACGTTTTGGGTGCATGGTACACCAGCAGATGTTTCGTGACTGGGAAAAACTGTTCTGTTCTCACAGCAAGCGCTGGCGTGCAAAGCTGCCGAGTCTTCTGGCTTTTAATATTCTAAATCACTTGCACTCGAGATTGGAGCGCTTCCTCGTTCAGTAACAAAAAAAACAAAAAAACAAAAATGATCGAATTTCAGTTTTGTCTAGCCACCTCCAGGTTATTATACATGACAAACAAATCAACACTTTTTATTATGACATTTTTGAACCTTTAGTAAATCGGAGCCTCGGTGTGCGTGTTTGGAAAAGCAAGCGACAATAGCCACAATTTTTTTATTTATTTTTTTAAAGGTGTTTGCGTTAATCCAGAGGTGCCAACACTATTAACAAGAAAATACAAGTACACAGAACGTCCGTCACAACACATCCAGAATACTAAAAACCTCTCGTATAGGAGTCAAACCTCTGAAAGGTCAGTTTTGCGTACCAGCTTTCTGGATTTTCTAGATTAGTACATTGGGTCAGTTTTTGATTTGGGACACGGATCATGACAACGATCGCGATGACGGCGGAACGTTTTAAAAAGAAAAGACAAGCTTGTGAACGCCAGGGATGTTTTGGCCAACACGTGCCATCTAGTAGATCTTGCGTTCAAATGTACTGTTGAAGAAGCAGAAAAGCACAGCTTTGTACTAACTACAGCTAATTTGTAGATCTCGGCACCTCTGCTTAACGCAGACGAAATCTGGGGTGTCCCTACATCAAGAAAACACAGGATGTGGTCTGTGCATCCATTTCGATTTATTTAACACCTGT
The DNA here is from genome assembly GCA_030068235.1 of Notoglanidium macrostoma. Lineage (NCBI taxonomy): Eukaryota > Metazoa > Chordata > Actinopteri > Siluriformes > Auchenoglanididae > Notoglanidium > Notoglanidium macrostoma. The sequence continues at coordinate 11,679,413 of JAQQZR010000018.1, read as the reverse complement.
AGCGAATTACTAGAGCATTCGAAAACTTCTAGAAATGGACTATTACGCAACCTTGATTATGAAACGTTCTCAGCTTGTTTGCTCCTCAGATGCCTGCGAAAAGGGTTTCTTTTACAATTACCCGAACAAAACGCACTCCTTTATACAAGTTAAGTTGTAGTTTTTAAACGCCGCTCACTGCCTTTAACAGGCGTTTCCGTGCCATTTCAAGCATACGAGTGGCGAGCTGAACATGTCACAGCACATGCAAAAATCTCTTGTATCCTTTTGCTACTTTGATGTGATGTCACTTTTTATTTGTAAACCATCTGTAACTCTGGGATCGTAGTAAATCGTTGGTGTTTCGTTACAATAAGGCCAAACAAAGACGATGGTTTAAAATAGAGGCCAGTAAATGTAATCTGACGGGACGTGCGGCTGAACCATAAAAACTATAAACCTCTGAGCCGCCGTCTTTAAAAAAAAAAAAAAAAAACCCGCACTTTGCTATTTGAACATGAACGAGCCTTTCCTCACGTCGCCTCTTCACCCGTCCCGTAACGTCCTAGTCTGGTGTGAGGATTTTATACGGTTTCTTAGCCCTTGATGATAAACTATGAAAGGAAACCTGTAGAAAACTGCAACACCTTTTTCCAGCTCATCATTTGTAAAATGGTGAACACGCCGCATGGGATGAGACAGGAAAAGAAACTATACGCTCAAATGTTCAGAAATCGGTTATAAAAGACTTTCCCCCTATTTGTTTTAAGCGCTTGACGTGGAAGTATGACAAGTTTACCAAAAAAAAAATAAAATATGGAAGAAAATCTGGATGCTGTAAAATCATGTTGCCAATTTTTTTTTTCAGGGAAGAAAAAAAAAAAAAAAAAAAAAAAAAAAAAAAAAAAAAAAAAAAAAAAAAAAAAAGCAATAAGAGCTAATCTATCCGTACAGCAGAAAGAGACCCCACCGACTTCAGAACTGGTCCATAAATTAGATAAATAAACACTTTAGTTAATTCCTCTTCTTGAAAATCATTTATCTTTATATACTGCGAGAAATAACACTCCATTCACACCGTAATAGGGGCCGCACTCATGGTTTTCTTCCAAAACACGAGAGAAAAACGCTTCTTTTTCCCCCCTCACACTATTGCTCAGAACCGCTTCTGTGTACAGCTAGGCGTTTGTGTTCTGAATAATCATAGTGATGAAAAGGAAAAAAAAAAAAAAAAGAAAGAAATCACAGTATCAATAATATTGTAATTCATAAGAAACCAACCGAAACCGTACACAATTACACAAAGTTTTTTTTTTTTTTTTTCCTTTTGGCCAAAGGTACTGTACCACAGACTTTTTTTTTTATTATTATTTTTTTTTTACATAAGCAATAAAGTGTATACGTATTTACAAATATAAATATACACAATCAATTAACTTGTGACTTCCTCCCCTCACTTAACGCCCCGAACGAAGCTAAATTAACGTACGCGTCTCCACGAACTCTTATTTCACAAGATGTCTCTGCGTTGAAAAAAAAAACAAAAAAAAAACCACGTAAACAAATAAAATAATGTGCGCATCAGGCCACTACTTGGTGGTGAAATGGGATAAGTATTACTGAATGCACTGCTGAAGTATCTGTTTAAAAAATAATAATAATAATAATAATCATGCAGAATGTTATTAGCAACTGTGAAAAATTAGGGGGGAAACAAGGAAAGCTGCAAGCAGGATGTAAAACTCCTTAGAGATAAACAAGGGACGGACGTGATGGAACCTGTGTGTGAAAATTGGCAAAACGATACCTACGGAGTCCGATATCTGTACTACACACTGAGAAATCCTGATAATCCTTAAAATGTTCAACTTCTTACCCATCTTTGATTGAGGTGCTGTTCTACGTCATGTGAGAACAGCGGTAGCTATAGTAACCTAGCATCAAAACATTTTTAAATGATCATCTGAGCAATGTACACGGCTTCATCCGCATCGCCTCCACCTCTCGCCCTCATTCTGGCGCTTCATCCTTTTTTCCCCCCGTTTGCGGTTTTTTACAATTGCTCACAAAGTTTACATTCATTGCTGCGAGGCCTCGCTCGCCCCGCCGGATTCTCGCCTCCTCTGCGAACGTGGAATGGAGCCGTTCAGAACTTCTAGCAGCACAGCGCTCGTCCTTGTGACCGTGTGTAAAGAAGGTGGTGTTTTCTTTTGGACAATTTTTTCTCCTCCTACTGGCTGGATGAAAAAAATTAATCTATCCAGGCGGGCAGAATGAAGATTGTGAATGTAGAAGAAGAAGGGAAGGTGAGGGATGTCGATTCCAGTTTCCACTCGCGCCTTTTCCGATGAACGCGATATCGTCTGATCGATTCTGCCGTTTCCAACCGATATATATATATATATATATATATATATGTTTTGAAACACTTTCAAAACGAGATTGAAAACGAGCCGTCTGAGTCTTTAACCCCACCCGGTCATCAAATCTGAAAAAAATCCCAACTGTCAAATTCAAAGGAAAGGAAAGGAGGTAAGGATGGACGGATGGATGGAGGGCTTGGACGCGAGCTGCTGACAAGAAAGTGGACGGGCTTTGGCGAAACAGACGGAGGGTAAAAGCAGGAAACGTCTGGAACACCCTCACACAGCTGGACAGAAAACTAGGAGGCTGGAAAACAAGGTGGACTGTGGGTAATTAAGGGTGTTGTCTAAGTGTGTGTATCTAAGTGTGTGTGTGTGTTCTGTGCTGAAGTGTGCGAGTAGTCCCCGACGATGGCGGCCTACACCAGGTTGTACTCTTTGAGGTTGAGCTGCAGGATGGTGTCCTTCACGGCGGCGAAGACGAAGCGGATGTTCTCCGTGTCTGTGGCGCAGGTGAAGTGCGAGTAGATGATCTTGTCGCTGTCGGGGTTCAGATCCACAAACATCTTGAGGATGAACTCCCGCGCTGCTTGCGCATCCCGCTGGGGCCCTGAGGGAGGAAGATGACAAGACAGGAATCTTAAAAGAGAGTGTGCTGCTCAAGCTCTGATCACACACACACACCGTCATGACCTTCTCGAGCCAACGCAATCGTCAGACACAAACCGTCTCAGCTGTTAAAGACGGAAGAGAAGAATGAGCGATTGCTTTATTAACAAATAACTTATTTTTGTATTAAATCTTCAAGTGCACACAAGTGGCGTGTTAATCAGACCAGCTGCACTGAACATGGTCCATTTTAGAAACCAAACCAAATGTAGATTTCCAATCATTTTGTACCATCAAACTCTGGGAAGTAGTCGACCAGGTGGGAGTAGGAGATCTTCTCCTCCAGGAGGTCCTTCTTGTTGAGGAAGAGGATGACCGAGGAGTTCTGGAACCACGGATATGTGATTATCGTCCTGAAAAGCGCTTTACTCTCCTCCATACGATTCTGCGGAGAAAGGGATGGCTCATTCGCACGGACCGCTTTCATGATCATTGATTAAAGGGGGGGGGGGGGGGGAGGATTAAAGAGAAAAACACTAGTCAACACTTTCTAACGTTCATTACAACATCAGGGCAGAACAGGGTTCCTGTGCCAACATGCAGCTCTGTATACATAACTGATCACTCATTGTTATGCATGTCAGTGAATCATGCCACTATGAATATAATGTAATAGGATTTTTTTTTATATAAAAAACAAAAAAACAAAAAACATTTTGTGCTTTATACAAGTGTCTGACATCACGGACATCAGTGTCCTAATCTTCAGTAAGCAAACCAAGAGTGACCGAGGCGGAGAAGAAATTACAGCTAACCTAAACCTAATCGCAAACGTTTCTGGCCACAAGCTTCAGAATCTTGAAGACTGCCATCTGATTGGCTCCCTCCCACCCGCGCGCTCCCACCCGCGCGCTCCCACACGTTCTCCCACACGTTCTCCCACACGTTCTCCCACACGTTCTCCCACACGTGCGCTCCCACACGTGCGCTCCCACACGTGCGCTCCCACACGTTCTCCCACACGTTCTCCCACACGTTCTCCCACACGTTCTCCCACACGTTCTCCCACACGTTCCCGAACCCACCTTCTCCCACAGTTCAGTTTCCAGCAGGAAAACAAGCTTTTGAGCACTGCAACACACTGAGCAAGATATTGTCACAGGATTAACCAATCAGATTTGAGAATTTGTGGGCACTGTGGTGTAGTTTCCTATAACAGCTCAAGGTCATGCTGTGTTCCTTACATAGGAGACCATCTAAGCAAGGAGAATTCTCAGATTCTGCGAACAAAATGAGGCTTTGCCAACATGTTTAACCGTTTATTTTATTGACATGACTGTATTGGCTTCACAGTTGCTCGGTGCTTCCTAATACTACAGAGGTTTGGTCAAATGCACTAGGCACTAAACCACCACGAATTAGACGCGACTCTTTAAATTTGCATGAACTGCATGGGTGTAATATAGTAAAGGTAGCGAGCTGTGCGTCTCACCTCGTTATCGGACTCCACCAGCACCTGGTCGTACTCGCTCAACGCCACCAGGAACATGATGGACGTGACGTTCTCGAAGCAGTGGATCCACTTCCTGCGCTCAGACCTCTGTCCACCCACATCCACCATTCTGAGAGCATGAGGAGGACAGACAGGGAGAGAAGGAATCAGGACTGAAGGAATCAATACATGAACACACTACTTCTAGGTATAGTGAAATTCTATACTACTCTTTGAACTGTACATATTATAAACTGGAACCAAGAAGCTTTTGACCAGAAGGAATGCTAATACAGAAACTGGGGGTCTTGGAAGAATAAAAGTTATTGATAATTATGATACGACACTTACCAGGCTTCCATTGAGGTTTTGCGCAAAACAGAACCGACATTTTAAACACTTTGACAAAACACATTGGAGAAAAGTTTCTGTTTCTGTTGAGCAATGTTATGCGATTAAAGCTGGCTTTTCACCACTCACGATAGCTCTCACAGAGCATTCCTTTTTCAGAAAAGTAGCATTTCCATTGCAATTAAGGGAAATACCGCTTTATCGAATCGTCTTTTATAAAAAAGAAAAAAAAAAAAGAAAAAAAAAAGAAAAAAAAGAAAAAGGATTCCGTTCTGATTACGGGTTCCTAAACAAGATATTATCTTTATTATTGCAAACAAAGGCTACATATATTCAAGGATGTACGTAGCTATACGTTCCGCATCAATGCAACAGAATGTCCATTTGTTTAGATATGAGCTAGCATGCATGACGGTGTGAATGGTCAGTCGACGCTTAAAAGAATAACGAGTTTTGCTGTCGAAGCAGGAAATCAGTAAACAGAATCGGAATCACTAAACGATACCTTGGCGCTTCGCAAAAACGTTTTTTTTTGAGCATCGTGACATACATACGTTTTTGCCATATCAAAGCTTCAACGAGACACTCGTGTTACACTTTATTACATCTTCCAATGCAACTTCTGTACTGGTGAATTGAAATCATTCTTTAATGCTGCATGAACATGATTTCCTCTTGCGAGTGTTAAATTCAGAACCCCAGCAGGAATGTGAGGCAGCAAAGGAAAGGAAGGAAATAATACAGGGAATAAATTTGATACAATAAGAATAAAAAAACCTGTGGTTAAGCCTGTTGGAACCCTTAAGCCTGTGGTTAGTCCTTTAGGGATTACGATGCAGTGTGCTCATAAATAATGTACTAATAATAACAGTTAACCCTAACAATCGAGTGGACGCATTCGAGGGAACGGGAATGAACACTTGGAAAAGTAAGGTTGGTTACAGGATGTGAAAAGATACGAACGCTTCTTTAGAAAACAGAGAATGTCATGATTCCTCTTCGTTCCTCTTCGCATACGCACGCTGCTTCCTGGCTGTAAGGTTAGACACGTGAGGAACTCGAGCTCTATTCAGACAGGACTCAGCTTACACGTGGACCCCTGGTTTGAAGTTCCTCTCGACGCGAGCACACGGCTTCCTGTCTTCTCCTTTTAGGACAGGACCAAGTTTGCACCTAACCCTAGGATCATTTCATAATTTGCAGGTGCTTCTGGGATTTCGTTTTTTGTCTGGATCAGCCATGTCGGTGTTGTTCCCCCTACCTTCCTGAGAAAATTACAGACCAAATTACCTGCTGTTATCTGAACGACTGCGGTGGATAATTGTACTCCAGTCCAGGTAGACGCCTCGGTGATTCCACAGGCGGACGTCTCGTCTTATATTATTAGAATAGATGGACTAGAGGTTTTGTTTTTTTTTTTTTAAGCTTTGTTACTTGCTGCATTTAGTTGTCAAGCATGCATATCCATATCAACACTTCCTGAATATCAAAGGGGCTATTATAATGTCAGATACAGATATAATAGCCAATTGTTATTTATACATACACACACATTATTTATACAAGTTCCTGCTGCAACATAGATAGATATTAAAGAAAATTTTTTATTGGAAAATCTGTCCAAGTCTACAAAACATCCACATCATTTACAAATCTGATTCTAATCGAATCGAGCGGTCAAACACTCCTGAAACTTAAATCAAAGTATGCTCCTTACACACACATACACACACACATACACACACACACACACACACACAGAGAGAGAGAGAGAGAGACAGACAGAGAGAACGAGAGAGAATTTTTTTCAAAGCTTAAAGGAAACTGAAAGCTCTCAAAATTATTTTACCATTCTCACTGCCTTATCAGCACATATCCTTTTTTTTTCTTCAAAATTTCAGTTTGCATCTAATGATGTGAAACATCTGTAAACACTTCCATCTATGACAGCTGTAACGGTTATAAACGGCTGCTCCCGCGCAGCTTTTGTTACCGAGAAACTTCGATCCTGAAGTCTTTTAACAGAATTTAGCAGAACTGCATATTATTGGTGCCTAAATCTTTTTCTACCAGTAGTGAATCGAACTATAATGAATCGTTACTTGCTTAAATGTATCGTATACTATACTACACATATCGAGAAAGAGGAGGACTCGTTTCCCCCTAATAAATAGAACAAAACATGAAAATGAACAGAGCAAATGTTATGATTTAAAAACGTTACTGCCGATGAGACCCAAATCCTAAGGCTAGGCCTTATGCTGTAGAACGGTGTGTGTGTGTGTGTGTGTGTGGGTGTGTGTGTGTGTGTGGGTATAGTCGAGTGTCCTTTATTCTACTTAAGTTACACCAGAAACGATTTAATCATTGTTTATTTAGCTTCTCAGATCCTGCGGGTTTCAAAAGTGCTCACCTAAACCAAGTGTACAGACAGAGAGACAGACAGGTGAGCCGGACGAGCTCGAAGGGTTTTATCGCAGGTTTCGGTAATAACAGCGCCCCCGCGCTGCTCCACCGCTCCAGCCCTGAGCCAGCAGCCCACAGAGAGGCCTTTGATAAATGAGGCCCTCTAGGAGCGCCTGCCTAAAATAAAGCTCCTTCACATCGGCCGTCCTCATTTCCTTCAGCCAGGGGCTCGCTGACCTACTTCCAAACACGCACTCGCACACACTCGCTCCATAATGTAGGACGAGTTGCTAAACTTCAGAACGGACACGGAGAAGAAGAGACGGTTTCATGCACGGATGACCTACAAGACCGTTCAAGGTTTTAAAACGAAAAGGCTCTCGTTGGAACCACTACAGGAGTCATTTCGTTGTACATTTTGAGTGGCTCGACACTTCACTTTTTGTGCCGACCTCCAAACAGAAATAACATCCATCTGCCTTCTATCTTTCCCAAAAAATAAATAAATAAATAAATAAAAGAGAGAGAGAGAAGTGAATCCCAGGGAGCCATATTTCTCTCGCCAGACAAGAGAAAAAGGTTTGCAGGTTCTCTCAGCACAGTGTACAATAAATAAATAAATAAAATACGAAAAATCAATAGATCTGCAGCAGGGAAAGATGTTGATTGATGTTGGGGTTCGGTTTGATCTTTTGAGGTCACTAAATCACCCAGACACCCACTAAGCTGAGAGCGATTTGGGATAAATTAATAAATAAGTAAAATAAATGATCTTCTACCTGAAAATGATGCTTTGCAAGTCGAAAGGGTACTCGATGATGCCCGTGGTTGGGATTCGGACCCTGAGCACGTCCTGCTGGGTGGGCAGATAGGACGGTTCAGCGATACGGTCCAGATCGGATAGATAGCTAGACAGGAACAGACAAACACAAAGAGATCATGAAGGTCGGTAACATTCACATAATCATCCAGGACTATTTCACAAGCTAGGAGTTCAGTAACTAGTGCTGAAGACGTCGGCCCTGAGAGTGTCCTTGATACTCGTCGCTGACGATCCACAGAGTCTGACTGGCAGAGCTGCGAGATATGACGATATAATTTTGGTATCATGATAAATGAGGTCATAAGTAGGGGTGTGGAGAGGGAATGTTCTGGATCGATTCTCCGATTTAAAAAAAAAAAAATAAAAAAATAAAAAAAAAAAGAAAAAGAAAAAACTTCCACAACAAATGAAGAGAGGCAACAATCTTCCATTGATTACTACTTGGGGGGAAATAAAAAATACATACAGTTTTTAAACTAGTGTGTAAATTAGCTAGCAAGTTGATTTGCCTGCAAGTCCTACACTCCAAATAGTCCTTCTCTACGTCAGGAATAAAAGGCAGGCCTACACCAGATTCTGAACAAAGTTGTTCAAATATCGACCGTAAGGTACTAAAAAGCACCGTATTGTAGTTGATGTAGTTCAGTGGTATCAAATATCGAGTTATTGCGTTATGAAGTGAAATTGTATTGCATTGTTGCAGATTCAGTGAGATCGTCAGATGGCAAATCATTGGCATTTGGATTGAAACAGTAATTTGTAGCAGAGTCTGTGGACTCGCCAAATATCGGATAGGGATCTAATGAACCGAGATCGCATGGTAGCATATTTTGCGGTATCACGAAACACATCATTGACTTATGATTCGAACTTGTATCATGTAGGGTTTACAATTCTGATTGGAAGTATGACGGGAGTTTATTTCCTTGCACTGGTAGTTAAACTTGCAACTGCGAATGAAAAACTAATAATCCAGACAAGTACCTGGGCTACTTTTTGGCCAACCCTAGAGAGTCGGACACACATTGCTGTAAAAGGACAATCAGTCCTGTTTGGGCATTCAATCAATAACCTTTTGAGACTATAAACCAGACAATCTTTATAACCAGAGCCAGACTGCAGTGTGGGGACCAACAATTCTTAACAGCCTTGACACGTGTGTGCGCTCCAATGCTGGTGCATTCTCCAGGTCGAAAAGGTCTTTTGTAGGTGGAACCCAGGACACAAGAACGTTTACGGAGCTGCAGGATGAAAGGTGAGGGAGTTCATGTGGCAAAACCACAGCCACACACACACACACACACTCATTAGGATGTAACTCGAATAGAATACTACATTCCTTTCACATCACTGGACCATATGCAAGTCAGCTTTCCAGGTTCGTTCATTTGTGTATTGGATTTGGTGCATCTTCAGCATACCCATAATTTTTGCTAAT
>JAQQZR010000018.1:11658801-11669878 GCA_030068235.1 Notoglanidium macrostoma | reverse complement strand
GCAAGTCAGCTTTCCAGGTTCGTTCATTTGTGTATTGGATTTGGTGCATCTTCAGCATACCCATAATTTTTGCTAATACTTGACAGTATCAGTTTGTGCGTGCGTCCCCACATGCCATGCTTTGGCTTGTTCGTGTTTCTCATGAAGTAACTGGCAACAGCTAAGGTGGGCCTGAGGCCATGCCTGTTACATGACCCAGTTAAGATAAACATGTTGTTGAAAAAGATGTGTTTACATGATCGTATGTAAAACCTGGATCTTGATTTGACGTCATTTACATTAACAAGTTCGTGAGTGTGGATTAAAACTGAAATGTCTTGGAAGTACTATAGTCATTTTATTTAAAAAGGTGTGTAGTACAGTAAAATGCGTGAACGGCAGTAAATCTTATCCAGCTTTAGGATCATTTCCCTCCAACTGATGATTTTATCAGTGCAAACACACGAGACAGACTGAGCTGGTGCATTTCGTGAATAAACATGACCACGACAGCTGTCTTGCGTGTTTGCACTGAGAACAACCATCCGTTGCAGAGAAACGAACATAAAGCTGGATACGAGACCTAGTGGTTGATCAGCCATTGTCCTTTCCTTCGTAGCCCAATTACAAACAAATGCGATCTCAGACACCGCTACCTTACTCGGCTTCAGACGAAACTCTGATAACCTTTACCGATGGGCCTGTGGGAACTTTCTTCAGTCTGTGATGTGTTGCTCTGGAAAAAACACTCATTGTTTCAATGTCCAAAAGTTTGTTTTCCCCGTCACAACCTGCAATACAATGTGCATATAAGAAGTGTGGACACCCAATCAGACTGCAACCTTTAAGATTCCGAAGCTTGTCTCCAAAAACAGTGCACAAAAAATACCACTGGGAATTCTGGAGCATCCGAGTCGGAAACCAACCCGTGTGTTGCTTGCTGTTGGTGTGTTGTGGGAGTGGTCTGGTGACCACCAGTGGGTGTGGCCTGTCAAATTGGTTTTTTTTTAAGTTCTGAATAGAAATAGCAGTAGCTGTAAAGACAGCAATTCAAAACTACTTAAAAGGTCCACTGTGAATGGTCCTTACTTCCCCCCCCCTTACAATGGACATGTTGACATGTCATAGTAGTCAGCAATAGCAGCTAATCTGGACTCTAGTGTTCTTTTATACACACACACATGATTCTCTTCATAGCTAGGTTTTTTTTTTTTGTTTTTTTTAAAAAGGTACTAATCTGTACCTTGCCTCCTCTGGAGTGGTTCCTTCGTGGGTCAGTTATATACATTAAATAATTTTTAAAAGGTATACTAAAATCCATGTTTTCAGGTAAGAGTTGGCCCAAAATAAGAAGAATTGCGATTCTGAAGTGCCCATTACATGCAACACACACTTACTCCACCAGGGGGTGCCGTTTTGTCTTTCACACAGTGTTGAATTCTCAGCTCTCGGTCCTGCACAGTTTCATGAGATGTGAAGTTGACGTCGGGTTTATGACCCAGGACATGGACAGAGCATCGCAGTTGGTGTAAGCTCGTGCATTCATTGAACTCGTTTACATCCTGGATTGCTAAATCAATGTTACATTCAGACGCGGTGCCCCGAGGCTATTTTCTTGTTCGCTTGAGTGCTCCCATAATTAACAAAGGCTTTTCACAGTAAGATTAGACGGAGTTCAGAGAGTTTAGAAGCAACTCAAGAACCATCAGCTCAGTTCAGCTCTCATTCATACACACAGATAATCCAGTACAGCTTTAACGTTTGTGTATTGATCGTCTAACTTCTCATGCACACTAATAAAAAGTGAGCGTGGCCGTCTGTATACTCACTATTTAGTGGAATCGGAGAGCTGGTACTCTCTGCGGCGGTCGTAGGCCTCCTGGATTCCTGGATCTGACCACAGTATCTTAACGGCGGTAACGTAGGGCTGATCAAACGACGAGACCTTCTCGATGTCCACCTCCTTCACCAGCATGGCGTTGGCCTGCAGTCAAATTACAAGCCCCATAAAAGAAATGAACACAGTTGCAGATGTGTAAAGGAATATAGGGCTGTGTGTATTGGCAAAAACCTGCCGATATGATGCGCATCACGATACAGCGGTCACTATTCAATATATTGCGATACTGTTAGCAAGGTGATGCATTGCGATTTTAATTAACATCTAATTGCCATGGAAACTTGTCATGGTATTAAAAAAAAACCACCACCATATGCATCAAACCTGAGGAGCATCATAGCACTATCATAGAACTACATTTTGCACAATCTGAGCAAAGGAATTAACATTTGCCGGTCAGTAAAAAATCAAATAAACGCAAGTCTGACTCATTCGGATTTCAGTCACTGGTGGTAACATTACTAGTCCACCATGTTTGCTAATGCGGACATTAGCAGTGCACTTTTTGCTACTTCCGGTCTCAGTTTGTGGCATTATATCAGAGCCAAATGGCTGAAGTTAGATCAGATACACTGCCATCTAGTGGTTGGAGAAGGAACACAACACAGAAGGAACCTTTGCCAGAACTCTTCGCACGTAATCTATTAACTAAAAATCCAAACAGCGTTTTTGAGAATTGGTACAGTATTGCAAAAATAAATTCGTGAAACTCAAGTGTATCAGTTATTCCTACACCCCTACCACTGATTATAAGCATATGACCAACGCAGGTCAAACATTCTACAGACTACATAACCTACATAAAAAGGAACCATTTAGAATGCGACACCTTTATTTATTATTTCTAAAGCTTGTTGCTCCTTAGCTGTGTGCGTCACTGCTTTCCAGTAGCAATCGCAAGTTTATTACATTAATGTACACGAGCTTATTTACAAGCATTTCGCATTTTCGTAAGGAGTCTCCAGTTTCAGTGCTTTGACGAAGGAAAAGCTACAAGTTCAAGTTTTCAGATACACGGGATGTTTACGGTTTCTGGGAAACACGATAATCTGCTTTTTTGTAGAACAAAAAAGCTTTTCAATAAATAAAGCAAATTAATAAACAAACCCTTTAAGAAATGCAATCTTTTGTAATAGATTTAAAAAAAACAAAAAACAAAAACAAGGTTAGTGTTGGCAAACTGGAGCATTGTTAGAGGGGTAAAACACTTCAGAACATGTGAGAAGAAAATAATCAACTCGGCGATGTTGGTGCATCACTGATTACTTTCCAATAACGGTGCATCCTGAATATTTTTTCATACTTACTCAACATATTAAAAAAAAAAAAAAAGAAAGAAAAGAAAAAGAAAAAAAGAAATCTACAAGAACGTGAATGGGGGGACGGACAGAACCTGTTCAACAAACCTGCTATCTAATGAGACAGAAACTTTGGGAAAAAAGCTGTATTTGACCAACAGCAAAGTTTGTGCTCCCCCCATGAGCAACTCAATGGTTGTTGTTTTCATTTTTTTTTTAATACATTTTCCTGCCTTCGCCTGTACAGCGAGAGTCAAAAATCAGAAGCTGTTCAGAAGAAGAAGAAAAAACCCTGGCTACTCTTTGGTGGAAAATTATGAGCTGATTACAGAGGCCGTGAGCTAACAATAAAACAAAGATCAGGTTTGATTTCAAGGTTGTGCTTAAAATGACTTGGCCCTGTTTCCCAAAGCATTATAAAATCATCTCAACTGTTCGTTTGCGAGTGATACGAGACTCACTGTGCCGTTTAACCAGTGATTGAACTGTGATGCTATTGGGAACTCGTAAAACATTCATACGAGTCAAATCGTGTGCATGATAGAAAAATCACTTGATTCCATGTGAATAAAATGTCCCACTATTGTACAAATCCTAAGCTTAAGGTCTCCTACAACCTGATATTTAATTTAAGTTACAATTTATTCTTTACTTATACACACACTGGAGTGCATTTACCAGAACTTTCACCAAACTCCAGTGCTAATGTCTAATAGCTCTGGTTTAGTATTACAAAGATATTTTTGCTAATGTGCAAAACTATTCACAAATTACATAACGCCAGGGTCGAGGTGTTCCATTTCGGGGAAGCAAAGTGTCTCACAGTCGGCTCTGAAGAGTCTCGGTTGCACTCACGCTGCATGCACAAGAGGGATAATCACAATTGCAGGCTTTGCTTTTTGCTCTGCGGCTCGGTGGAGCATCGGCCCATTGTCGGTGCGGGCGGCCGGAGCCAAGAGGACGAGAGGGTGCAGCCAAAAATGTTAGAATCAAACCAAGTATAACTTGTTTTTAAGTTGAAATGTTTGTGGTGCTGCTGAATGCCACATCCAAATAAAGATTTAGTGGTCGGTGAAGATTCAGAGGCTTTTACTCAGATCACAGATTAAAAAAATTAACAATGTATAAATCAATAACACTCTGAACTGCATGAGAAAACTGATTCAATCCCAGTGATGTGGTGTTACTGGCGTTTGAAAACAGCCAAGATTTACTTTGTAGTTCAATTCTTTTTATTCCATTCAACTCCTTTCATCAGCATGTTGGTGTAGTACCACTTTAGTGAACAGTTTAACACCACCATTTGTCTACTCGTAGCGCCTGAGATTTAGCCTTTGCTTCATGTCCAACTAAAAAGCATGATGCAGCAGTGCTTTAGTCCATCAGTCTGTCCAGCTCCTGACTTTAATGCCAATACCACCATGCTTTTTAGCCAACGATTCACCCAATTCACCATTTGGTTCGATTCACAATATTGGGTTCATGATTTGATTTTCGCACACTATTTGGGGGGGAAAAAAAAAGAAAAAAAAAAAAAAAGTTATACACTTGTATCATTTTCTTAATAACCAACAATAACCATTTACAAACATTTGTAAAGGTTGGAGAAAAAATATAATAAGGAATATTTTAGTTAGTAGTCTATTAAAAAAAGTTAATAACAAATAAGCATTTTCTTAATACACGTTTATGAATATTTGTGAAGGCTGTAGTCAGCATAAATATAAAACTACCTTCACCAAACACCTTCTCTTTTGGTGGTCTGTTAAAAAGATAGCTCCATGCATTTTCTGTGCTACTTCTGCCACGTGCGTGCCCTTGATCGCTTGTTATTGCGCCCTCTGCGGTCCAAACCACACAATTACAGCTAAGAAAAACTAAGATTATGCAGCCTGATAATCCTGTTTTTTTTTTTTTTTTATTATTATTTCCACGATTGAAACGGTCATAAATTTGCATGTCGCTGGAAGCCTCGTGCTCATCATCTCACCTAGATTATACCTTACGTTTAAGATTGCTGAAAATATTTTCTGGTTGTATCTGTGCTACCTGTGCAGTCAGTGCTGAACATAACTGCGGACTTCTCACAGGAATAACGCAACACAACACCAAACAACAAATCAGCATTAGGATCACTAAACACTAAGAAATAGTTCAATCTAAAAATATTTAATTTGTTCCAGGGTTTTCCTTTAACTGCCAAGTTTACGTTCTGTAACACGCAATACAGCATGCCGTACTCGGCTCTCCCTTACCTTGTTCTGCTCGTACTTGTAGCCGATTTTCAGCGTCTCTGTGGCGCGGATCATGGACTGCATAGACGTGAAGATGTTCTGGTAGACCAGCTTGGTGAAGCCGCGCTTGTCTTCTTCCGTGTAGCCGGTACCATGGATGATGCGCATCTGTTTGATAAATGTGCTCTTGCCGCTCTCTCCCGTACCTATAACGAAAGAGGAGAGGACAAAGGTCAGGGCTAAAAAGTCAGTTCCTGTGATGGTTATCATGTTATACTGCTGGTTCACTCGATATTGCATTCGCACATCCTTTTCACATTGTTCATGCGGCCGCAAGACTTACTGACGCACAAGCTGGAAAAATTCAATAGGTTAAGTCAAAAACATCGTATTGATTCATCTATGAAAGAGGCAGTTAATTCGAATCGTTAAGTAGAAACAATTATTTTTCACCAAAATATTCCCTGGAGTAAATATATAGATCATATACAAGTTTAGTTAACTATACACATTAATATTAAGACATGCTATAGCTCAACAAAAAGGTTGAGCAATCACACAAATACCACTTGGTTTAGCAAGTAAGCAATGGCTAAATATACCATTCAGTACAAGGAAAATGAGACAAAAAGATAAAAGCCAAACAGCTATATTCACCCACCCAAAACATTGTGTGTTCTGGGTTTGTTTGCTTGCTTGCTTTTTTGTTCTTTATAGGGCTGGTTCACCCTTCCCAGAATCCAATGTGGAGTTTGTGTTTTGAAAGCACGTGACTGCTACCTGCTAGCTCTCTGTGCATCAAAACCTCTGCAAATTCAGGGTCAAACCCACCTCGAGCTTTTCCGTCATTCACGCGTCATTCATGGAAGGTCTGAACAAAATACGTCTCAATAACCATACGAAAACGGAATGGACTGGTCAAAAGAATTTAAGAGGGAGATACTCTGGCAAAATACCTTCAATTCCAAGTTTCTGGAGTGGAATGTTTTTGGAATATCGCTGGCTTTGAAAATGGTGACTCGCTCCTAGGCGCAGAGGATTCTGGGAAGGGTGCGCCACCCCCTTTAATGTTTAAGGATGAACCAATTACCAAGTTGCTCTGTACCACAAGAAACTAAGAGAATAGCTACACTGGTTCGAGCTGATGGGAGAGCCATAGCAACTTAATAAGCACTCTTTACAACCGTGGTGAGCAGAAAAGCACCTCGACATGTCAAGCCTGGAGTTGAATGAACTGTAACAGCAGAAGACCACGTCAGGTTCCTCACCTGTCTGCCAAGAGCAGGACTCTGAGGCAACAGTAGGTACAAGATAACCCAAACTGGATAACCAAAAAAAACCAAACATTGCCAGGCCTTCTTCTAATTCTTCACCCTGTCTAATTATACAGCCAAATGACCATCTCTCAAGGTCTTTCAAATCAAGAGTGAATGGTCGACAGCCCTTTCTTTAGAGAAGAATGACTCAAACGAGGAAACTAACAAAGAACTCCATCTCTGAAATGAAAGGCTAGAAATATTATAGACAGTATAAAATACTACGAATAATAATTCATTAAAGATATCACAGATTCTCATAATGAGCACAAAGCTGACGTTCTGAAACTACGCTACATGCCCCAGTGATTTATTGACTCGGCTCTTTTCCTGTTGGCCAGGTTATTTTGAGAACGGTAAATAACGCATTTAACTTCTCAAAGCAGCTTGACCCATGCTTTAAATGAGTCAACCTGACCCCGATTCTGGCCCTCTTAAAGAGTGTTCAATCTTTTCCCTGGTAGAAATCTTCAAAACAAGTATGATCGCATTCCCAGAGAGACGGAAACGGCACTAAAGACACACAGAGCTGTTCATACCAATTAAGATCTATTTAAAGGAATTCGTAGGAACTCAAATTACCTGGTGTTTCTACTACGAGTGGAACACAAAGTCATGAACTCGCAAAGAAGACTTCATTACTTCGACTGACAACCCTGCATGAACGTGTCATTTTATCCTCGTCACTTTTTCGTTCTTCCACAGAACTAAAATGCCCAGTATTCAGTTGACATTTTACTTTCCATTTTATCCTTTTTACAGTCTATTCTGAAAACGAGGATATCTATAAGCTTAAACTTTTCTCTCCTGGGCCCCCCCCCCATGGACAAATAGCATAATGAATACCGAAACGGTACTAATCGAATAAACCCATAGTGTGCGGATGTTTTCCTTCGATACATTTCTCAAATCAAAACGAGCAGCTCATTTCAATATTTAAATGAAACGCCACTAGAATATTCATGAAGGAAAAGAAGCAACAGGCGTACACCAGTCCCGCTGTCAATGAGTGTGTGTGTGGAAGTGTGAATAGAAGCGCTGGAGAGCTGATGGCAGTGTGTAGCGGTCCTTAAGATAAATTCAAGCACCTCTTTACAGACAAAACCCCTGAATAACTACGCACTAAGCGGAGCAATGTGGTTTGGTGCAACCTAAAAGCGGCGAATAATGAACTCATTTCGGGCCTAAAAAAAAAAATTCGATTCTAATTAACACGAGATATTTTTGGTAAACATATCAAGACATCCTTCAGCCTGGTAGTAGTGATTTTGCATCAAAACGGCATGATGTACAGCAAAAGACCCCTCAGGTTTCCCGCCGATGTCTACCAGAGAGACTAGGCAGACTGGCACGTCTACCTAAAAATCCCGTAGCAGAAAACATGGTTTGTCTTTGTTTACAAGCTTGATTACTTTCAAGCTAGTTCCAGCCAATCACAGGGCAGGAAGAAGGGGAAGGGAGGAGGTGAGGGTGATTTTAAGTGTCGTCGCCTTGGTGATGTACGGTCATGAACCTGGCGGGCGGAGCATCAGAAGGAGCACTGAAGGAAGATGTATTTGTTTTGCTGTCGAGTTCATCGTTCCCCAGAATCGATGACTCCTACTTTAAGATAGTTAAAAAGGTGTTGGATATAAAGCTGAAAACTTTTTTTGTTATTATTTGGTTTACGCACATTTTATTTTAGTTTTTTCCCCCCACATGTAAGCGGGATTTATCAACATATCCTGAATTTCACACAGGAAAATAAACAACAAAAAAATCCCTTCAGTATTTGTTAACCTTTTAATGGAAAATCAATGACACCAGTTTAATATGCATTAACATTTTATATTTAGCATGATGCTGAATTCTTGAATCTGATTGGTCGGTTAAAAAAAAAAAAAAATCAAATCACACCAACCGTAGTTGTGGCTGTTCAATTGAAATATTAATGTGCTTGTTTCAATTCAGTACCGTTTCTAGAGTAACGGCTCATTCACAGGGGCTCGTATTGCGGATGTGCCTGTTAATCGAACGCTGCTTAAAGTGGATGACAAATGTTTAGAGAACCATTCCTAATCATTGATATGGTTGAGCTTCCTGTCAGGACGTGTTTATTCAACATTTATGGAAGGAGTCTCCAGTGCCTGTGCTTTGTAAGAGTTATTACACACCAGACACGACACGAAATTGTGATGCGAATCCTTTGCGCGTTTGGCGTTCCATCTCGTGCTCGTTTCACACTGGTTTCACATCCCGACTGTCGGTAGTGCCCTGAACGATTGGAGTGAAGTAGTGATAGAGGATAATTAAAGTGATAGAAAATAATTATACACATGCTCTCAAGAAAGAGAAAGCTTTAGGTACGCCTATTGTTGGAATGTAGACGAGGAGTTTCATAATCTCGTTCAAGACTTGAAGCTGTACTGCAACGGGTTCAGACGATATTTGAGAATGAGTGTGGTGGAGTTCGAGGATCTCTAGGATATCCTGGCTCCTAACGAGCTGCTCCTGCAGTTCACCGGCTTGTCGTTTTATTGTGGGATGTCGATAGAACCCTCATTTGATTGGTCAGGTAATCAGTTTCACAATGCGAAACTATATAAAAATTCCTCCAGTATAAGAGGAATAAAACACTTTAGGACATGCTGTTATTGGAATTTTATTCACTTCAGCGTGGAAACAGTGCGTTGATTATTTTCCTTTAACAGCAGGACGATTCAACAGCTTTTATTCATTACTCATAACCTGGAGGTGTCATTTTTTGTTTTATTACTGGACAAGGTCATGTGCACGGAAAACTTTTGTGGATGAAATCCCATGCTCCTGTTTTTATTTTAAAAAAGCTAAACAAAAACCAAATAACATTTTTTTGGGTCACAAATAGTATTTCAGTGTTAAGCTGAACATGAACATGTGGAAATAATTAGCAAGAAATGTCAATATTGAATGTTATTTAGAAAGAGAGAGAGAAAAAAAAAAAAAAAAAAAAAAGTACATTGTGATAGGATTTCTGTCCCGCATGACACAGCAGCCAGCAGAAAATCTGTTCAACACAGAGACAGAGGAGTTCTGATCTCTCTCGCACTTCACAGGCCTTCAGTCGCCCACACAATACAAATACACAAGCTCTTGCTCACACACACACACAGAGACACACACACAGACACACACACACAGAAATAAGCCCAACCTTTAGATTTACCACATCCGCAGGAGGCAAACCGCAACCACAGAAAGCACATTTCATCTCCCTGTACATCAAAACACACATCCTGCCATTACTCGGCCCTCACCCATCACCTCTCTCTCTCTCATATTACATAACTCCGTCCTTCCTGGTCTTCCAGAGACCTGTCGCCTAACCCCGAGTTCGAATCTGACACGTGAAACCGGATAGCGATTTGTGAGAAGACAAAAGCATTGCGAATAAATGGCTGTCTGAGCACTGCACATCATGTGATACCGATACAAAGAAAACAAATATTTAACATCTGATGCTGAACTGAAGATCAGGTTCGTAAGTAAATAAAAATGACATCACGAGGAGCGTTATAGGCTTGGTCTCAACTTAAGCTGCTAAATCTTAGCTATATATCTCAGGGGTGTAAGGCAACACCACTATCTGTACCTGTAACTGTTTAGGAATCCAGATATCCCTATCCATAGTCTGTGTTAAACACGTACAGTGGCTGCGGCCTACACTTGAAGTTGTGTTCTTCTAGAACCCAGAGGTAAAAACGGCAGCACTGTCAGCATTTTGTGTGAATTCCGGCTCCGACAGTTCCTCAACCTTAACTAGGTCACTCGAGTTCATAATTGGTCTCAGATTGAAATCTACACGGGACAATTCTGGATCATGAACGACTAAAATGTATCCACAATCTGTTTTTGCAGAGAAATCCAGTTTGCGCTCGCGCTCACACACAAATAACCATGAGCAGGCACTCCTTAACTTCCCTTCTCTTAACATGGAAGAGTTGGTGCCTTAAAAAACATTATATTAAACTGCTGGATTTTACACCTCAGACATGGTACAAACAATGGTTGTTTGTAAAACACCAGTGGTTTCTTTTGGGACATTATCCAGCTGTACTGTGAAGAGTCACTCTATTGGTTTCGCAGCATGTGACTGAATCCGAGCAGAAACTATAGCTCTATACACTTCAGAATTCACCCTGATTCTTCTAGCAGCAGTCACATCATAAATAAACACCAGTGACCCAGTTCGATTGGCAGCCACACATGCCCATGTCCACCATGTTTGGCAGATGATGCGGTATGCTTTGGATCAGGAGCCCTTCCTTTCCTTCTCCGTTCTCTTCTCTTCATCATTCTGGTACCAAGATGATCTTGCTTAGAATCTTGTTA
>JAQQZR010000018.1:11642014-11655038 GCA_030068235.1 Notoglanidium macrostoma | reverse complement strand
ATATATATATATTATATATATATATATATATATATATATCTACAATACATATTGCAGTGGTTTGATTTGTCATCATTATAAAACAGAAGACATTACCTTACAAGCTTGTTCACTATTTGTAAGAATTTTGAACATAATGGCCAATATCGTTCTCTTGGACTCTCGACCATGTATGTCTGTGGCACAAACTTCATGTAATATGGCTGACCACTGAATTCCATGTGCACAACACGGAGCATAAAACCTCCTCATGGTGCCCGTCCGCCCCACATTTATGTACGCCACGTTGTGGAAGCCAGCTGAGCATCGTCTCTGCACGAAGATCATAAAACACTTTAAAGTGCGATACTTGGTACACAAAAATTTATGTCGGATTACAAAATCAGACAAACACGTGAAGATCAACCTCTGAAAGGACACTAAAAGGGATGTGTCTGCACCAGATCTCGGTCTCTGTGCTGAAGAACCTTCATCTGACTAGGACTACAGGCTGTAAATTGGAAGTGACAGAAAAATAAACAGTGATCACAAATATTGGCTGAGAATTAAAAGAAGAAAAAAGAAAAAGAAATCGAAAGAAAACACTAGTGTTCATTTGTTTGATACAACATTTGTTTGGTTGTCATAGCAACACTTCCCCCTTCTCTCTCGTGTTTGTTTTATGAAGGACGTTAAACATGAACTCGATTTCCTTCAAGCTCGCTCGTTTTATGAATGAGCAACAACAACAACAACAAAAAAAAATCCTTTGACTGCAACGTGCTGCATTCAGTCTCGTAGTGACCCGTAACAAGATGCTAAATATTTCCTGAACTGCAAAATGATGCAGTAAACCGTGTACGTTGTCTGGGAGGTAAACCCTCGACTGCACATGCTACCTGGCAAAGCATTTTCAGTAGGCGAAAGAAACGGAAATCACAGAGAAAAGCAAGATCCTGCGGGCTGATTAAAGGATATCTAAAAAGGTCCACTGTTTAGGATTCAGCCACTCGAACGCCCCTCCCTTACGCCTAAATTTCCAAGCGTGTATCAAAACACACGCTGGCCGTCTGGTAGTGTGGTTCAAATACTTATATTCACACTTCCTTGCTTTTTCTGTGCTAAATAATAAGTATGAGGTTCTCAAAATATGTGTTCTCAAATTGTTAGCCAGCACAAATCAAACATCGATTCGTCTTCTTTCTTCTTCGGGGTCTTTTCATGTTCTTTGTCTTCCTACGGGATTCACGCTGCCATTTGTAAAAAAAAAAAAAAAAAAGGAAAGTGAAACATGGAAGGTGCTCTCCAGAGACTTGTCCATTTGTCCTGGGCTACTGAAGAGGTGCAGAGCATCCATGTAGAAGAGAACCCTCTCCCTATTTAAATATAAAAGCTTACAAAAGAACAACGAGTCTTAGTTACAGGTAAATTACACACCAATGAAAACAATTATGAATTTCCTCAGCCGATTATGGAACACGTACTCCATTTCTGCTAATAGAGACCCTCAAAATCCTCCATAGTGGACCTTTAAAGGATACGGTCAATTACAGAATGGTTTCAAATTGCTAATAATTTACAGTTAATTGATCAACATTTATACATTAGATAGTTTAAGAGCTGGCCACATGACGCAAACATCCGGGTTCGTAGAGAACTCAGAAACTTGCGCCTCGCTAACGGAGACGCTCTAATGCCAAACCCATTTTTGCGCACAAGGAGAGTCATTTTCATGGAGTGGAACGGACTCTGAACCCAGGTGGGTTTGTGACTCTTCACTCAGAGAATCGACTCTTTTTGGCGCTCGAGTTCAAAGTAAACCAAAAGGTTTAAAAGGACGGAGACTTGATGACTCGACATAACAAGGTTGTTAAAAGCTATAGCTACGGTTCATTCCAGTATAAAAAGGACGATAAATGCGCAAAACTGCTTGAACAACTCTAAAGAAAATATGGTGAATAATAAGAATGGTTCAACCGGATTCGGCCAGTGTTGTGTAACAAAGCGTTTTAATACACTCCATACTTCGGGGACTTCGATCAGAGAGTTTTCTCCACCATTTTCATCAGTGTGTCTAACAAAGCCCAACTAATCGATAAGGAAACTCAACGTTTATCACTGATCGTCTTTTCAATTAGTTGTGGCCCTGGATGAAATGCTACCGTTGAGACATCGCGTTCAGCGCGGTTTTCCAAGAAAACAAGAGCGCAAGCTCAAACCTCGTCACGTTACTAATCAAGGTTGTGAATTTAGAATATCCACGCGTTGCTTTCTTGAGCGGTTGAGTCTACTGCGTGTCCTTGAACTCATTTAAAATCGTTCGTCTCTCGTCTAAAGAACGCAAAGCATTACAGGAAGCGCTGAATCAATGAAACCAGTTCTCCTTCACGTGTCGACTCCTTTATTTAAAAAATCATCCAAACGGCCGCTAATGAGTTGGCTCCATTTTGTCCAAGAGTTATTAATGTGCAGGTCTTTCTGACTAGTGCAGACATCGTGTCAACGCTCCCCCCCACGAATACGAGCAAACCAGCATGGTATCAGACCAACAATTTTGTCCAGAATAAGATCCATAGTCATGCACTTCCTCCTTATGCGCTGTAAACCAGGCGTGAACCATGCAAAAGTTCAGGTTGGCCTGATGCCACACACGCATGCGGAACGTTCCTACGCTCATTCACGGATTAGTCACACGAACAGGAAAGAAGTGCAAGAAGCTGAACGTCTCGTTTAAACGCAGGTGGTTTCACTTTCCCCCCCCCTCGTCCTCATCTATGCGGCGCCCAGATCCGCTCCAGATGAGCGGCATAAAAATAAATAGAAAAGAATTATTCAAATGTCTAATTTATTTCGTGTGACCTTGTCACAAGATAACTAACACACACGCACCCACACTTCATCCTCCCTTTCCTCCTTTGTGAAACAGGACACAACCTCTCGGTTAGATCCAACTCTTAATAAAGACCTGATCCTCCAGAAGCACAGCATATTCATCACTTAAATATTTCTTCATTCTATTTTTTAAATGGCCTAGAAATAGGAGGCCATCTATTATAGTTCCTGCCGGGTGCACGGTGCAGCGGTTGTTGCTCAGGCAGTTCTTCTTCTGCTCGCCGAAGCTCGTTTCCCCAAATAAGGACCAAAAAAACGATTCCCCCAAGTCTTCGATGCAGCGGAGTTAGACAGAAAACTGTTGAACCATGTACCGTGTTTAGGACACACCCATTGCTCTTTAATTCTACTGAAATACACGGTACCATTTTTAATCAAGCAAGCCATAAATTATGTACAGGAACCATTTTTTTTTTATGTGCAGGAACCATTGGGGAGGAAAAAAAAACCAAAAAACAAATAATTCTTAGCCACAGAGCCCTCCTGAGGCGAGGCGGAGAGAGCGGCTGCACTTCCGCCGGATAGACAACATGAAAACACGTTCAACGGTTTGATTAAGACTGCGTTTGCTAAGGTTTTGGCCAAACGCTTTCACGTTGCTTATATAAAATAGTCATTGTACAATAATACGGACTGCTGAATTCTCGATCCTGATTGGTCGGGTGGCGTTGATTCGATTTCAGATCTGACAGCAACACTGACTGCAAGGTTTAGTACAAAACCTAATGAAAAGTAATAACAAAAATAATCAAGCCGACCGAACATGAAAAAAACAAAAAACAAAAACATTTTGAACTAACTTTAATAAGGCCTATATACAAAACTATTCATATGCAAACATGCACATTTATTCATTGTGTGTTTTCAAGGCATATTTACTTAATTAGGAAAATACAATGTTTCATCCATCTTAATCACTCAAATATGCATGAAATGTTAATTAAGAAATACTTTATTCGTTTATTTATAGAGGAACGTGAATTGAATGTACAAATCGGCAGAACGCTTTCACCTGTCCGACACACCGCTGCTACGCTGCTCGACTCTGCTTGGGTCAGCTGATACTGGGATTGCCCATTTAGCAGTCGGGCCCTGGTTTATATTAAACCCGTTATATAACGCGTCTTTGTAATAAATCGTACACAGGGGCTTGAATGGTTGACGTGCCGCATAAACGGATTTGAAATCATGTGATATGGTGGAGTCTCCAGGGCGAGGGTTAAGAAGTAAAGCTATAATTTTAAAAGTTTTCAGTCACAGAAGAGTCATAGTGGTCAACGTTGGCAATTCTTTTTTTTGCGAATAAATCTTAACCTATAGTGCTTTTCCTGCCACCGCTTCAGTGTTACGGCTTATTGTGTGTGCGAGACAACAAAATTAATCTCAGTTCCATGTAGTAATACTACCAGCTGGGGAAAAGTTCAAGATGGGGGTGAATACTTCTGCATTTCAGAACAAATTCTTCCACATCCATCATCCTTTCCATCACAATTGTACTGGAACATGTTTCTTTTTAAAAAAAATAAAAATAAAAAAATTAAAGGCAGCTACAGAAACAGGGGGTGGTTTTTCTGCCTCGGGTTGCAGTCAGTTTTCTCGGTTCAAAAGTTTCATCGTTGTTTAAAATCTCGTGTGAATCGCTCGCCAATTTTCGTATCTCCATTTAATCATTTCAAGAGAGCTGCGGCGCTAGGAACAAAACAGGGAGCATTTGATTTGTGAGCAAACTGTGTCGAAATTAACAGTAATCATTTCAAGATGAAGGGAAATGAAACGCCGTTTTCAAGTATGGAGAACAAAGAGACTGTAGTTTGCGCAGCCCCTGCAGAAATGTAGGATAACGCAGCGCCTCAGGCTGTGGCTCTGCACGAGTGGCCTCCATACGGGGAGGGAGGGAGAGAGAACGAGGGAGAGAGCGAGAGAGAGCGAGAGAACATGGGCCAGAAAAATCGCTCCAATCTAGGCTACTCCTGTCCCTTATGTCCTGCTGGAGTCTCAAGCAGTGAGGTATGTGTGTGTGTGGATATAAAGAGGCCAGTTTGCACAAGTACGTACACACATACACACACACACGCATGTGCAGACAGAATGAACACCACGTGGGTGGATGATGCTCAAAATCTGTGCTGTTGCCATGGTGACAGGCCTACAATACCCCCCACCCCCTTCAAACAGGAGTCTTCGCTTGTGTACAGCTGAAATAGAAGCGTTTGCACTTTAGTACCTTACTGCGCACAGGGGGAGGGGGAGATCTTGCATAGGAAATAGCATATCCATGCTCTCACTGCGTATAAACACAGTCCTTACACTTCCTGTGGCTTCTAAGTGGTCAAGTATTTGTCTGTTTATTCCAGCCTGACCTGACGATTCTCCCACTGCTCATGCCTGGGCCACTTAAAAAAAAAAAACCCCACACACATTACTTGTAAAATCGGTCCTATCTGGGGGTTTCAACATATTGAAATCTTGACATGGGACTGAAACACAGTGCGTACAGGCGTATGCACCTGTAATATCTGCGAATGAATTGATGCTTTGTCCGTTCTTAATATTTTTTTTTGGGCTAGCTGTTAAACAGGCGTAAACCGAGCCAAAGGACAGAGCAGTAGAGATGGAGACGTGTTATATGTACTGGAATAAAAGAAAACCTGGAGCTCTGCAGAAATGGGACGTGTTCAGGGTGGTTGGACCAACAAAAATAAAGCAAACAAAAACATTGGATAGGACACGGTGTACAGTTTTAACTGTTCATTTCTATTATTATCGAGTCATATTTGCCACAAGCTTGGCATTGTCCTTGTTCTGGCGATTTTTGAGATTCCAGGTTCACTTTCTAAACTCAAAGATTTGTTTTAGGGTTTCTGGTGCCATATTTCTGACCAGTGAACTGAACGTTTTTCCAGTTGTACATGTCCCTTAAGGCGCATTTACGCTGGAGTTAAATATGTGTACGGCTATGGACAAGGCCCTCCGTACTCTGCGTTCATTTCTTCCAAATGACTGTTACATCATTGGAACTGGACGGATTTATTCTTGCGCGAGCCTTTGGCCAAGGTTTTGTTTTTTTGGTTACTTATGTGCAATGTGAAATCAAAAACTGGTTGATCTGGTCTGATTTGGACTCACACAGACCAAGAAGTCTACGACTGACAACTGGTACTTACAAATGTTAACCAACTTTACCTTGGTAACCTGCCAAAATAAAGGAGTAGGACGCATGCAGACGCACTGGCAGGGTAGACCATGAACAGATCGTTTTCTTCTTTTCCAGGACTACTTCCCCACATGTAGTGTTCAGCCAGTATAAACCCAGACCTGAGAGGCCGCCACGGACCGCTTCCAAGCAAACCATAGCACGAATCAATATGCAGTGAAAACATATCTGAATCCAAAAAACCCTGAATCGACCAAACTGCAGGAAGTGAACTGGAAGTGCTATGTTCTTTGGGTTGTGAGCGGTTTTTTTTTTTTTTTTTTTTTAAAAGACCTGCGATATGTTCTGGATCAAACCTGTGCTGGCAACCCGTCCCCTCCGCTCTGATTAACACTGCGCATGGACACGACCCCGTTGCTTCAGCCGCACGCAGTGTAGTGGTCAGTTATGCTTTCTAGTGTGAAGCGCAAGCTTTTTGGCAAGCTGCCACTCAAACCCATGCAAATCAGCGACGGGTCATTTGCATCCAGGCCTAACCACAATGATGTGCTTGTGGCCACTAAATCAGATCTAGACCTCAGATTTACATACGCCAGTTAGAAGCTACTGATCCTGAAACTCGACAGGACCATAGCAGTAACACTGGACGCGCTTACCCAAGGGTGCTTTACCTTCTCTGGCCAGTTAACCCACCTAAGAGTTAAAATTCTCACGACAACCCCCTTAATATCTAGTTGACAGTACAAGGAAGCCTAGACCTACACCATAAAACAAACAAACAAAAAAATGTAAACAAGTCCACAATCCGTAGACTAGACGTGCACAAAGCCCATTCTACAACAAACGCAAATCTCAATTAAAAAAAAAAATCGGATGTCGGATTATTCTTAGTTTAATAAAAAAACTCTGTTCATGATTTTCGGACCATGTGCCATTAATTCCAGGAAATATTAGACAATCAAATCAAACACTGATTCCGAAGCAGGGACATTCCTCTAATCGGTCTTTACTCTGCGCGGCTCTTTAAAGCGCTTATTAATGGACTCCGCTCTGTTTTATAGTGTCACAGATGTTCTCCTTTCACAAACTGTCCGTCATCTACCCCCAAGCTCGAAAGAATTCGATTTGTCACTTTGGACCCCTTCGCTAATGGCATTAACGACGCCTTGCATCACTTTGGACGCCTCGCTAATGGCGTAAGTGTGCAAGAAGAATGCGGTGTTAAGGAGCGAGGAGTTGTCGAGTGCGGGCGCATGGCTCCCATTTGTCTGCATCAACAAGCTTCAAGCTGATAAAACACTCGCTGTGAGTGAGTGAGTGAGTGAAAGAAAAACGCTGGCCGGCGAAGCCACCACGCAACATAGAACAGGAAATATTAAACACGACGAGTCAAAATAAATTAATTAATAAATAAATAAATAAAATGAACCACCAAAACCCATTCTGAATGCCTCGGTTAACATTTATAAATGGCTTTTTGGATTCATGCCGATTAGGGTGTAATTAAATAACAGCTCACTAATTGCTATACAAAATGTTACCGACACTTGTACCTCTGCATTGATGAATTCTCCAGTCAGGTTGGTCAGAAGGTGTTGATTAATTTCCTATAACGGCGCCTTTCAAGTGTAGCTGGAATTGAAATCATAGCTTTATATTAACTTGCAAATTCTAACGTTTTTGTTTCAATACTAACAATTCACATGGATAAACAGATTTTCAACAGAAAACTTTGAGATGGTGAACTTGCTTTAAGTGGAAGCTTTCGATTTATGGAAGGAGTCTCCGATGTCAGAACTTAAAAACTAAGCCAATTAATTTGATGTTACATAGAGCCGGCTACACGTGGTGCGCTAGTAGCAAATAACGCTCATTCGGTTAGAATAGCATACTTCGCTAGCTTGTGGACGAGCGTTAGATACAGAAGATAAAGTCTTTCCTGTCCTCCGATTGTCATGAAAAAAGAAACACGAAGGGATTGTTGGGGTTTGAAGGTTGGACATTTCCGACATGTCTGGCAGATGAAAGCGCTAAGTATTTACTGAGCAACGAGTTCTCCGTGTTGATAATCAGCCTCAACACTTCGTGTTGTTTGTGGCCCGATAGTTTGGTCTTTGTTTTGTTATCTTTTAGCTGCGACACTGTGCTCGGTTTTACAGACAAAAGTTTGGATTTATTCTTTTATACATCTAGCGATGGATGCGAGAACACAAGACTAAACGAGAGGATCGTCGCGAAATGGAATGTGGCATCATTTGATCTTGATTATCTTGTTTTTGTAATCGTTGAAAGCCAAAATTGTTAGGCATGTAACAATGCCTCATGCATCGATAAATTGTGGTACAAGTCTATGACAAGTTTATGAACTGATGGGAATAAAAGAACCGTGATTAACCTTTTGGTTTTTCCTAGCGGTAATAGTTTTATTTAGATAGCAGAAGGTGCAATAGCATACAGTAGTGTGAATACACGTGACGTCACAACATAGTAACAACTCTAATGCCAGGCGGCACCAGACTGAAAATGGGAAAGAGCTTTTGTGCGAAAAACAGTCAGAAGAAAATCAGGAGCTATGTTTTTACAGACCGCTGAAATCTTTAAAATAATTTTTTTTTAAATAATTAAAATAAATAATAATAAAAAAAAAAATGTGGTGAGTTTTAAGATTAGCTGAACTACAGCCTTCACAAATGTTCATAATTAAGAAAAAGCTTAACAGCTTATTTTCATTTTTAATAAAAAAAAAAAAAAACTACTTTAGATAGCAGACTATTTTACTCCAACTTGTACAAATGTTGTAAATAATGGTCAGTTATTAAGAAAATGAAACAATAGTATATTTATTTTTATTTAACAAAAGGAATATAAAAATAGGAAAATAAAATGTTGCATTTTATGGTAATATTTTTTAAATAAGTTTACCTTTAAAAAAAAATAAAAATAAATAAATAAATAAAATAAAAATATTGCAGGAAAATCAAATCGTGAACCCAGTATCAGGAATCGAATCGAATCGTGAATCGTTAACATGCCTATAACCGCTCAGCCCTAGCATGATAAGCTGCGTTATTTTAGTATTATTAACTACAGGGAAGAGGGGGGAAAGAGACAGAGTGACAAAATAAACAACTGTTAATAGCTGTTGTAGAGTAAGTGATAACTAGTCTCATACACGTTCCACAACATTCAATGCAACTATAAACAGATAAAAAGTACGTGTTCTTCTTTCACTAATAAATTGCAATCGTCTGCAGTATATTTGCTGTGCTGGTATGCATGGTCATTATTCATGCTGTACATAAAAGAGCCACATAACTGATTTGCCAGTGTTTAGACTGCTGTGATTCTTCTATAGTGAGCTATGAAGAAGACCTGAACAATGGCAAGCTAGTGAAAGTGTTCAAATGAGTCACAGCTGGGCTGGGAGACGGAGCTCAGTAAAAGGATTTGTGCATGAGATACAGATATTGATCAGACGTCGCAAAAGCACTACCAGTAGGTGTTCTAGATGACCAAGTGAAGCAATAAGGAGCAATTCTGGGACATATCTGGACCAAAAAGCAAATCCCTCCAAAGAGAGCAAACATCCATGCTACACTTATTCCTAATGCTCAGCAACTTCATGGCCTACTTTATTCTAGAACAAAAAGAAATTGATCTATTAAATGTGTCAAGGATAATAAGAGAGGGGCTGGAGGAGTGCGAGCATGCAACATGGCTGCCGAGCCGAGCCAAGTGAAGCCTGTGGTGTCAAATCAGCCGTGTGGTTAGCATGCTGAGCGTCATGGATCTTTTTTTAAACTCGTCCTTCCTGCTTTTCACTTTTTAGATTTGCTGGTGAACCCGAGTTGCGTAACTGTGGCTACCAGATATGGGACACCACCTGTCATGTGGAAAGACCATTTAACCCTGATTTGGAAAAGAAAAGAAAAAGAAAGCGTTTCAGGTGGTTTGGCGGTCTTGGTGCGATGGTGTGAAGGCGAGATCCAGAAAACATGCAGGGGGGGGGGGGGGGGGGTGTCATTTTGGGTCTGAAGTATTTAGGGTCCGTGTTTTCAGGAATGTGGGAATGTACATCGCTTCTCTCTACATTACTATATTTTTCACTCTCCTGTGCTCAATTCCTTATTGCCTTGAAGAAAAATGAAGCACTTTGGAAGGGTGTCCGCGGGTACGAATCCAAACGTTTCCCGAATTTCTTAAGACTGAAGAATGTTTAAAGAAGAATCCAGCCAAAACGAAATCCAAAATCATGGGCTTCACCCAAAACTGACACACTAGATTAGTACAGCTCCTGTACTTTTAAAAGAGCTGTTGGATAGCTAGATAAACATTTAGCACCCACAGCACCACTTTCCCAGGTGCGGGTCACTGGTCATATTGCTCCCTCCAATGTACATTTAACTGCCTTTTTTATTTTTTTTTTATTTTTATGAATTGGATCATTCATCCAGAAAATGTGGGGAGCGCTTTCAGACATGGCAGGACGTTCCAACCTGCCACACTGGTCATGCTTCCATTAACCTGCTTAATGTACAATTTGAAATTGCGAACTGAAAAAACAAGTTTAGGTGGGGTTTTGTGGTTTTTTTTTTTTTTTTTTTTTTAAAGAATTTTGAAAACACTCAAATCTCACAAATGCTCACATGGTGTTTTTTCAGATGATTTGATAAAGCAATATTTCGCAAAAGTGAAATGGAAACATTTCTCATTTAAGTCACATGACATGAAGAGCAAATGGAAAATACTTTTCCGAAAAAAAAAGTGCGCTCTGTGAAAGCTATTGCGAGAGGTGAAACCCCGGCTTTAATCACATAGCACATGCTTTCTGAGTGCCAGCGCCTTTTTACGTAATTGTTTTCTGTAAGGAGCAAGCATCTGCCCCTGCATGCGGCCGACGAAGAAAGTTCCGGGATTTTTCAGGAAGGCGCTGGTGTCTTCACTGTCGCTCCTTTTCAGGCAACTGATCGCATGTCGGTGAGTGGTGATGTTTTCAAGAAGACGTTGTCATGGAAACAAAACTGACTTGCAAGTATTTTTTTTTAAACAAAGTTAGCGCTTTTTCTGCCCAAAAAAAAAACCCTACAGTGACCCAAACCCAACATCATTCAGTGTTAACACCGATCATTCGCAATCGTGTTTTGAGAAAATGTTTAAAATATTGCTTCCATTTGGCACAAAACTGCCACGGAAACCTGGCTATTGTACGTTTCTAACAAGGTTAAAGAAATAATTCGTTTTAGCCAAATCCCACCCACTATGAGGGCTGGGTGATGTGAAGTTATATTATCGATGCTATGATGCATCACAATACGATTTTATGAGAAATCGCTGGTCAACTCCAGTGAAGAAGTACAAAGGTTTTTGTTATGTTATTGTTTTGCATGTCTGCATTTTGTATTTACAAAAACTCAATTTAATACAATATTTGACTTTGTCATGCATGTTGTGCTTGATAGTTAGCAGGTCACATGACCGTAACAATTATGTAAGCTTTACTCGTGCTAGGAACAAAATAACTTACCTAAAATCCCCCGGAAGCTTTGCTTCTCTGACAAGCCCTTTTAACCGTCGAATGTTTAACAGTTCTCAGCCAATACTTTCATTTTGGTTGTGCCAGATGATGACAAAAGAGCGAGTGCTTCCTGGAGTGTCTTTATATCAGAAAAAAAGTGAAGGGTTTCCTCAGGCTGCCATCAACATATCAGTAAACTCATGTGCTGCCGTGTTTCGGCACTTTATTTTGCGTGTTACCTTCCAAATAGTTCCGTCCAGGTCACATCCATAACATTTTTCGACAAACGAATAAATATCTTTAACATGCGTCACCATTTTCCCTGAAGATAAGAACTACTGTTAGTACAGGTGATTAAACAGTCTGCAAGTTGGTCAAAGGTTACAGCTATGAAGCTGAGACTTCTGAAAACCGTCATGTCAATTTAGTATGGAATGTGTGTTTGCGCCTGCTGTCAGTCAGTCGTTTTATAGACACTTTACGGCCACCGTAGATACTGGAGGTGGAGCACCACCCCTAACGGCGGGGGACTAACCATAACTAATGGACCAGAGGTGATGATCAACATGTTTTATAGCATCGTCTGCATAGACGTGAATGGACTTAGACCCGAGTCTGAGGGCGTCCTGTGGCTTTACTGAGACGACTGGAAATCTAGAGTGAGGAACGGCGAGACGGAGAAGACAGATGAAAGCAGAATGAGATGGGAGAAGCAGACGAGAAAAGGAGAACATGAGGGAGTGAGAAAGACAGAGCGGGAGCGAGAGAGACAGACAGAGAGCGCTTCATCCATCCCTGCAGGTCTCTTTCTGTGACGCCGGAGAGTGGCACCTGTTCTATTTATACAGCCACAGGGGGAGCAACCCGGGTCACTCAGCCACCTTGAAGCATTTCATAAAGGAGAACTGAACGTGTGTCTGCAAACACACTCACATGCACCCCAAAAGGAGGGGGGGAGGAGACGAGACAAAAATACGCTACAGGAAAAGAGAACAAAAGCCAAGCATCCAAGATCCTTCGAGGTTTCTAAAAAGTCTAAGAACCAGCATTAGGTGAACATACTGTGTAAGGAATAAAACATGACACGGTGTGCTGATCTACGAAAACGATCACTGAGAGTGGGAGAGTCACCGTTACCATCCCGGAGTTGATTATTTTCCCCCCATTAGTGACTTGAAGTCGGTTCCTTACACCACAGCAGCTTACCAAGAATTTAAAATTTGAATGACGGGTCATACTTTCCATCCATCTATCCATCCAAAAGTTTGGACACACCTTCTATTTCATAGGTTTTTCTTTTTTTCCATTTTCTACATTGTAAAACAATACTGAATACCTCAAACTATGAAGCAACATATATACTGAATTATATATATAAAAAAAAAAAAATAAAAAAAAAAAAACCAGAATGTTTCATATTTTAGATTCTTCAAAGTGGCCCCCATTTAGCTTGATGATATTGTGGGCATTATCTTACCCAGCTG
>JAQQZR010000018.1:11620866-11640475 GCA_030068235.1 Notoglanidium macrostoma | reverse complement strand
ATGAAGTGTCTTTTAAGTAATAAAAATAAAGAAAAAAAACATTGAATTAGAAGGTGTGTCCAAACTTTTGACTGGTAAATAGCATGAATACATACACACCCACACCCACCATCCACTTCATTACAAATAGCTGTAAACTCATGCAGTTAGTCAGCGGATTGTGTGGCGGCCGCACAATACATAAAATCATGCCGATGTAGCTCAAGAGCTTCAGTTAATGTTCACATCAAAACACCAGGATACAGATCTCAGGCTTTGATCGTGGCATGGATGTTGGTGGCAGACCATCACTGGGCTGATCTCCTGGGAATCTGACACAACAGTTGCAAGAGTTTATACAGAATGGTGCAAAAAACAAAAAACATCCAAGCTAGCAAAAGCTCTGCAGACTGAAAGACCTTGTTAACGAGGGAGCTCAGAGGAGAACAACCAGACAGGTTAGAGCCGACAGGAAGTCTACAGTAACTCAAACACTCTACAACCGTGGTGAGCAGAAAAGCATTTCAGAATGCACAACATGTCGAACCTTGAGGTGGATGGGCTACAACTGCAGAAGACCACATCAGGTTCCACTCCTGTCAGCCAAGAACAAGCATCCGAGGCGGTCATGGGCACAGACTCGGCCAAACTGGACAGGACCGGAAATAGAATAGGTGATCAAGTTCCACCTTCAACTGCCCAGTTTGGGTGAGATCAACAGTTCCTGAAATGAGATCACTTATAAACCATCTCTCTTTCCTCCTCTGTAGAAGGTAACAAGATGAATAAACACACAATTACTAAGAAACCGCAAGGAAGTGCAAAAAGTACTCCGTCCTGAAGACTTTCCCGTGGTGGACAACTTACTGTAACAAAGCACTGATGGCGGATTCTCCTTCCATAAAATGTCAAACATCTCCTTACAGAAAACTTCAATTAATGATACATCTGAAAACCTTGTTATTTAACAAAGATAAGCATGTCTTCTCAGGTTTGGATTTGGCGGTGCATCAATCACGTGAATATGCTACCATAGAAACGAGAACACATTCTCCAACCAATCAGATTGGAGAACTCCTCAGAGCTGTGGTATAACAATGCCTCACTGGTGAGTGAAAATCAGATTACAGGCAGTCATGATGACATGTAATCATGAAACGCAGGTATCAAGTGACCTAGCCTGTTAATTAGTACACCCCTCTTCAGCAGTAAGAACCAATTTAACCAATCAAAAGACACCAAAGTCCCACCTTCTTAGATTCTATTGGCTCAAAAGATAGCATGTGTCAAGATAAAGTCAGCATGAAGCAAAAATACCTGCTACCAGAAGCAAGTGCTTACTAGACCCACATCCCTTACTGTACATACATCATACACTACGCATTTAACGTTTTCCTGCGGCATACCGACCTGGCCGGATGGCTTGGAGTACGTAAGGATATAATTAATCTAATGCAAAGCAGTCTCCCAAACCCACAGACCAACAGCAACAAAATGTAACCTGTAACAGTAAATCAAAAGTCTCCAATTACAAAGGGGCCAGCAGATCTGGCAACCCAGGCAACTCTTTCATGCACTGACCACTGGTTTATTCACAACAGGCTTTAAAACCCTTGCTCTGTTGAGGTCTTATTTTAATGAAGGTCAAATGAAGTTAGCCACGCTGTGGTCATGGCAACCGAATAACGCCACTCATTTCTGGTCACCGGTTGGTTCCGGGACATGATACCATTAGGCGTCTCCTCATTCTTCCTTCCGTCCTTCCTTCCAGACAACCCGCACGGATTAAAATTTAGGTCACGTGTACGAGTTCCGGCTATCACAGATGGGAACTACGCTACGTGGGCAGAAGTATGTGGACACCTAAGCGTCGTGCCCATTCCAAAACAATGGGTGTTGACATGGCGTTGGTCCCACTTTTGCCAGAGTAACCTCGACTCTCACGGGGAGGCTTCTCACTAGATTTGGAGCATGGCTGTGGTGATTTGTGCTCATTCCCACAAGAGCATTAGTGAGACCAGGCACTGATGTTGGCTGAGGAGGTCTGGGCTTCACTCAGTGTTCCAGTTCATCCAAAAAAGGTTCAATGGGGTCTTGGTTCCAGTGAAGGGAAATTGTATACAAAGACATTCCGTATAATTGTGTGCTTCCAACTTTGTGGCAACACTTTGGAAAAGAACCATACAGCTGTGTCCACAAACTTTTGGCCATATAGTCAGGAATGGTTACACGAGGAGACAGGGTATAGACAATTATAACCTAGTCCTTGATTCAAGTGATGAACTTTTGAAGACTGATGACTGTGGTGGTGTAAGCAGTTACAGCAACGCGATTCTTTCCTGTCAGGACATTCATGAAAGAGGTGAACTTTTAACCACATCACGAGCCAGAGCCAGGTGAGCTTTTGTCCAAGCTGAAAGATCAGTGATCAGAGATACGCCTTCGATTCCAGGCTGAGCAAACTGCAGAGTCACTGAAGCAGCTGGAACTGCATTACCTTACACGAGTACAAACTCGGCCTCCCATTAGGCTCCGGACTGGCTAACCGTCACGCAACGTGCCTGACGTAAACGGCGCCCGAGTGTTTCCTCACCTCCTAATGAAAAGTCCAAAGTCTATAAACCCGTGTTTGCACAGTCAACGCTGGTCCTCTCAAGCCTCTGCAGTGAGAGGTGCTCGCAGAACTCGCCCTTTCCCGTCCATCTTCTGGGTTTGTCAGCAATTTTCTTTAGGGCAACTTTTCAGAATTGCAGCGGACACAACATGGATGGCATTTCACCAGGCTCAGAAGTGAAAGTGAAAGCTTGGATGTTCATCCTGAACGGTAACAAGGCACCACCTAGGCTCTGAAAACACACTTACCACTTCGCAGGAATACCATTCTTCCAGCTGCACTAGGAATTAAACAACAACAAAGAGCAAAACTGGTTTGCCACGGTGTCAGACTTCAGCCTAGGAGGCATTACAGCACTTAAGTCTAGTATTCCACTTACATTCCTGATCCGTTTCTTCAACGGCTGAATTTGGTGCAGCAGCAGAAGGAGCGCAGAGGGAAATCGAAGCTCTGTAGGGTTGTGACTCTGTGACATGCTCCACGATAAGTAGTTGTTTAATAGCCAAAAGCACTGAACAGACAAGATACTGGGTGGAAGTTCTAATCATGTTGGGTGATGTCACATTCTACTTCGCAACCATATTTATTGCACCTATTGTAGAAGAGCTCTAGAAACCTGCTTATGATGCCTAGCTTATAAAAAAGTATCTTTTCTTTTCATTACTCTGTACATCTTTGTCAGCTCTCAAACCTCAGACTATATTCATCCCTGTTTAGCACACACCCACAAGATGCTTCATCTGCATGCGAATCAGCTGTTCAAGCATGGCTCCGACTCCAGCTTAGCCCAAAATATCCACACACCTCTTCTTATCTTGACCCTCTGGGATGCACTCGTCAATCAAGATCCAAGTCGAGCTTCATGTTCCTTCACATTCGGTCTTTCTTCCCATCGACTCCCAGCTATGAGGGCTGAACCACGTCGGTCAGCGGGACGGCTCGGCGCTAACCTCGTAAACGATGAACCGTGTACGTGTTGATCTGATTATCAACTGGATTCATAGGCAACCTGTTAAGTGTACAAACTTGATAGAATTAGTACAAACGTTAAGAAAACATTTCACAGCTCCCCTTTTGAACTCACATGCCTGCTCAACCAAACACCATTTGGGGCAAAACCACACGTTTACAGGACGTGTTAAGGTTTCGGAGGTGTGCATGTCACCTCCTCTGCATTACCAGGCTTACCCAGAATCCCTTTCTCTGTGCTGCAACACCTATACGGGCAAACACGCTGAAATATAAAATCACCGTCCACCACCGGAGTGAAGAACTGTTTCACAAAGCTGATTAGGGATGTGGATAATCCAAACTTGTCAAGACTTATCCAGGGTTACGCTGACCATTTTAACTCCATTAGGATTGTTGCTTAATAGTATAACCATACCTTAATGATTACCACAATAAATAAAAAAAATATTTTAAAAAAATTGTTTCTACTCAAATAGGATGTGGGGGAAAAAAACAAATAAATATGTGGAAGGAAAAAACAAAAACAAAAAAACAAACAAACAAAAAAAAAAGCCACCTGAGAATAATGTTCCATATTTTTGACACAGCCCTTATGAATCAAAATGCACATTTATTGTTACCTTATCATCATCATCATCATGTGTCCATATTAAAAATAAATAAATAAATAAATAAAAAAAAATAAAAAATAAATAAGAAATAAAAAAAAAAAAAAAAGAAAGAAAAAGAAAGACGTCGGTGACGTCGGTCTAGATATGAAGGCTTGTGCAAACTTCTTTCTTTCTTGCTCTTGTCTTTTTCCTCCCCGCTCCTTCACACGTTAGCGCTGATCCGCTCCCCTTTTATGCACTCGGCGCTGTGGTTGCGAGCGGAAATGAATAGGAAATGAATGCGGCGCGTGCCCGAGTCAGATATCACTACGCGACTGGCCAAGTCACACAACAAACACATCCGGATCCTGAAACAAACCATGGTGGCCTGATAAAGCTCACATTCTGACTTCCTAATGGCTCTTCAGCTCTTCCCCCCCGTGGCGCTATCGTCAGCGCATGGCCACGGACGGCTGTCGTTTTAAAATAAACCCTGCCGATTAGGAGACGGCATGGAACTGGAATGATGACCTCAAACTGTCTTGTGTGGAGCTGTAGCCTAGTTCTTACAAAACCTTCATGATGCTCGCCGCTGACAGGATGGTGTAAAGACCCACGAGACGTGGACTTAATCATTCGTTCGAGATAAATCTGCGTAAGAGAGGATCACTGTGTTGGAACCTGACTATATTAGACAAATTCGTGGTAAGCAATAACAGCGAGTGGAAGAGTCGTGCGTACTTGGTCAAAGTACAAGGTTCAGGAACATGCATGATGTTCAGGGCTTAATTAAAATCTCTTATTTGAGTTCTTTGTTGGAATCCTTCCAGGTCCGGCTTCATCACATGAACGATGCGTAGACATCAATGTTTCCCTGTTTCTATGCAGAAAGCCTGAGGATCACCTAGGAACCCAAACTCGCTTCCAAATTAGAACCAATTCCAAATCACCAAGTACCAGGAACCCATAAAACAAACAGAATTCTGCTTATGGGTATCTAAACACAATAACTGTTATTGCAAACAAAGACGATGCAGCTATGTGCCAGGACCCGTCTACGTGACTACGCCATGCATCGACGCAACAGCGTGTCCGTTTGTTTAGATACGAGCCAGCATACACGGCCAACATCACAAGTGTGAAAGATGGACCGCTACTAGTATTTACTTTGTGGACGTTCGGTTAATGCTTAAAAAGAAATAAAGATATTTTTCTTATCTAAAAGATCCCCCCCATTTTGGAACCGAAACAGGGAGTCGATAAGAATCGGAATCAGAACCAAATCCCAGGATCACCACAGTACTCCATTCCATCTACTGAAACACCGCTAAATCACAAACTATTACCACAAAAACCCGGTTTACACTTTAATGCACATTGTCGCTGGATCACTTCCTGATACAAGTTTTCATTTACCACATTTGCATCTCGGGTTTAGACTGAAATCACATTCCTGTATTGTGCAGGATATGCAAAGCAGCCATTACCAGCAAAGCTGCCTGTTGTTCCATGCAAAAGATCAAAGTCAAAAAATCTTCAAGACGTCGCACGCCATTTGGGTGGTCAGAGATCCCATGTAACGCACCGAGAGGAACTGTCAAAACGTGACTTGGAGACAAATGCATCAACACTTGCATAACAGCTGGATAAGGTGCATCTCAGAGCTCTCATCTTGAGTGCATTTCCGCTTGCATTTGGAGCTGGACAACCCCTATCCCGATACAAATTCCTGTCAGACTTCCATCTGTAGTCATTAATGATGGAAGGGATGGGAGCGTCTTCACGATGTATACGTTCACGTCACACTAAAGGTTTTTTTTTTTTTTTTTTAATATGAATTTGAAATCGAAAGCAGGGAATCGATAAGGAGAATCAAACTCTGGCGTGGCTGCACAAGTTTTTTTATTGTCACATGACCACGAAAGGTATGGAAGCTACACCTGTACTCAGACCTCAGTAACTTACCGAAAAACTGCTGTTCTCTGAATACACCTATTAAATGTCCTCTAGATTTTATTGTTTCACACTCGAGCTGGTTTCGTTTTGTTTTCAGCAGAAGACGAGAGAGAATAAAACATTGCTGGAGTGTGTCTATAATGAAGAACATACAACGGAAACTTTACCAACATGTTCTTTCAGACATACATATATAACCTGGGGCTGTTTCTACAGGTCATGTTATAGAACACAGCAGAACCTTTCCATTTGTCAGACAAAAATAATCCATAAATAATAATATCCCACAACCCCAGGTTAAACTAATCCCATCCGAATAGGACGCTCAAGAATACCTGATACTCAAGAAGACTTGCATGGGGTCTAGGAGACCACCAGACTTCTGTAGGCCACCTGTTAAACCGGGACGATTTACAAAGTGGACCACTTCTGTCCAGTAGAAAAGCACTAGAAACGAAGTACAATGGTTTCTGTAGAGTTCAGTACTGGCCATAAAAACTCATTAAAAATCACTGTTGTGCAACACACAAGGCCTAGTCAGGTGAAGGCTTTTAGTCGTGCTAGCAGGCTAATAAAGGAGTTATATATCCTTTATCCAAACACCTTTCGACTCCCTCTCAACCTGTTCAGGTGGGCCCGCTGAGGCTAAGCTAGCAGGCTAGCACGACGGCTAGCAAGCTAACTAACCTACATACGAGTATAGCGTTGAGGGAAAACGTTAAGTGTGAGTTAGGGACGGAGGGAGAGAGAGAGAGAGAGAGAGAGAGAGAGAGAGAGAAAGACTGCGCCATTCATACAGAAGGAAAAAAAACAAACAAAAAAACCACATTAGCGCTTTGGATTTATAAATGACTTGGTAGTTATTAGCGTTCATTGATTTGAAGCGCAGAGCCGTTAGCAGTGACACGGTCAGACCTGTTGGGCGGCTGATATGAACCCACGCCAAGCAAGAATCTGTTTTCACTTTTTTTTTTTTTTTTTTTTTTTGGGGGGGGGGGTTGAACAAAAGAAATAGAAAAGCCAGACGCCCAGGCTTACCGAGAAGGAGAAGCTTTAACTCCCGCCTCGCGTCCCGCTTGTCTCGACGCAGCTGCTTATCGATTTCGGCGTTGATCCGTTTCGACTCCTTCGCCTCTTCGCTCAGGCAGCAAGCCATCATAGACTCTAAAGTCATCCCCCCTCCTGCGCTCAAGCCCGCGGCCTCGTCCGGAGCTCACTCACAAATCCTCCGAATAAATCCGAGCGTACGAGGGAAAGGGAAGAAAAAAGGAAAAAAAAAAAAAAAAAAAGTGAGTCAGGCGGAATAAAATTAAAAAAATAAAATAAACAGGAGTCTGAAGCGGAAAAGGGAGCTGGGGGAAAGGAAAAGGAGGAGGAGGGGGCCGGGGGGCCTCGCTGTCGAGTACAGTCCCCTTACCGAGAAGCGCTCTGCGTTCACCCCGCTGCGGACCTCGGTGAAAAAATCGCGGAGGAATAAACCGGGGAAGGAAGGAGGAGGGGGAGCGAAGGCGGTGATGGAGGAGGAGAAACAGGGAGAGGAAGAGGAGGAGGAGGAGTGGACCTGAGCTTTCAGTGCTGCTGCTGCTGCTGCTGCTGCTGCTTAAAGCCGTATGTCCGTCCCGTATGGAGCTGCTGTTCTTATCTTGCAGACGAAATGAAAGAAAGGGCGAGTTTATGGAGCCGCGCGCGAGGAACACTCCTCCTCCTCCTCCTCCTCCTCTTTCTTCTTCTTCTCTAGCCTGCGGGCGCGAGCGCTCAGGAACACGGCGCGCGCGGTAACGCAGTGAGAAAGCAGACACACTGGGCACGCGCCACATCCGCCGTTCAGATGTTAAAGAAGTTCTGCAATGAAAGGATTGAGAACTGACTACACAACCAGATCCCGTCTGTCCAGCAGCTGCATTAGAAACTATTTCAAATGAAATGTATTTTATTTCGTTTTTATTTTATTTTGCAGCCACGGACGTCCTTCAATAGCAATTACTTCAGCTTTTCTTTATTTTATTTTGCAGCCAGGGCCTTCCTGCATTAGTAATAATTTTATTCTAACTTTATTTGAACTTATTTTAAACCCAATCCTTAAATATTCTTAATTAAAAAAAATGTTTAATGCTCGATTCAAAGAGTTTCCCTTTTTTTCTTGGCTTTTCTTTTCATTCTCTCTCTTTTTTGCCCCTGAGGGACCCCCATGCATTAATTATTATTTCAACAAAAATGCACTAAAAGTTTAAATTTGTTGTTTTTTTTCAGCCAGGGAAACTCTGCATGAGTAATTAATCAAAAATGAAAAAATGTAATATTGCATGGGCTCTCAAACTTTTTTTCACCCCCTGTATTGAACAATATTGAAACTGTAATATCACTGATATGGTGAAGCTTTCTGTAAGGAGATGTTTATTTAACATTTATGGAAGGAGTCTGAAGTGTCCGTGCTTTCTTACAGTTTTCAGGACAGACGACTTTGTGCTTGACTGTTTTTCTGTAATAGTACAAGTGTGGGTTTTTATTTCCTCAAGAGAAAAAGAGAATGACTGTTTATTGCTGCTATAACAAGTGATAACAGCAACTAACTTGTTTCATGGACATTTCACAACATTAATAAAATCATAAACTGATCAAAAGTTTGAAATGTCATTCTTTAATAATAAAAAAAAAAACCCTGTAAACTTTAAATCCAAATGTGGGGAGAATGGAGAGGTATTTCAATGTTTTAGAGCGATAGCTACAATAATAAACTGTTTCGTATAAAAATGAAAGGATCATGTGTTTCATATTAATTAATCTCTAAATTAGTTAATTTAATTTACAAGGTTATGTAAAGAAGTAGAAACTTCAGAGAGTTTGCGTTGGGTTTGTTTTAGTGTATTGTGATAATTAGAGTTTGAGTGTTTATTTGTTAATCTTTTAATCAGACCTGCCAATAATACTCTGACTTTTCAAGTACTTACAAGTGTTAAGCAAGAAAGAGCTTGAACACAAATGACAGATCTCTGTTGACATCTAGTGGCCATAGGCTATATGATTTTTTTTTTTTAAATCAAAACAATTTGAAATTATATTAAAAAGACAAATACTAGGAATTTGGTGCACAAGTTTTAATTTATTTTTGGTTTTCTGAAATCAACACAGGGTCAAAAATATACATACAGCACACCTAATATTTAGTTAAATGTCTCTTGGCAAGTTTCACCTTGACCAGACACTTTTAGTAGCCAGCAACAAGCTTCCAGCAGAATTCTGGTTAGATATTTGTGTACTTTTCTTGTTAGAGATCAATTAAATTGTTTTTTAGTTTTAGTTTCCTGGCCAAATTTTAAGCAAAGTTCACATACGTTCAATAGTGTTGAGGTCAGGACTTATTTTAAAGCTACACTATGTAGGATTTGGGGGGAATTTATTAGCAGAAATGGAATATAGTATTCATAAGTTTTCATTTTCATATTTTCAAACCTCCAGAAAGTGCCTTCTGTGTTTTGCGTTTCTACAAGCGGCAGCGTGAAGCAAGAAGAACGATAAAGAGGAAAGGAAAGAAATCAGTGCATGTTGGCTATCGTATTTGAGGACCCAAACCTTGTAGATATGTAGGATCTTATGATATTACCTGGTGGTATATCCAACATATGACTCTTCAAATGGAGAAAAGAAAACAAATGTATCCTGCTAACTTTAAAAAAGCAGGTGCATTCAGGGTGCATTCTGTTGGCTGCAAATCTGCAACCTACATAGTGTAGCTTTAAGCTTAATATTTATCCAGCTTTAATGTGTATTTGTGGTCACTGTCTTGTTGGAACACCTAATTATGTCCATGTTTCAACTGTCTAGCTGATGGTTTGAGTTTATGCTGAAGAATTCTGAGATTTTTCATTATTCCATCCACTTTGTATAATGCACCAGTTCCACTGGCAGCAAGACAGCCCCAGAGCATGATGCTACCACCACCAGGCTAACTATTAGTACAGTGTTCTTCTGTACCTCTAGTCACTGTGGCCAAACAACTCAATCTTTGTCTCACCCGAACACAAAACGTTCCTCCAGAAAACTTTTTTTTTTTTTCATGTGGTCAGCTGCAAACTTTAGTAGAGCTTGAAGGTGTCAATTTTGGAGCAGGGATGTGGATGGCAGCCTCTCAGTCTATGGTGATGTAAAACTCGTTTGGCTGTAGATGATGTTCCAGCAGCTTCCAGTTTATGGCAGGTCTGCACCCTGATGGTTCCTGGGTTGTTCCTGATCATCAGAACCCATTTCCTCTCAGCTGAGATTGACAGTTTGGGCCTTTTTCCAGACTTTGGCAAAGTTGCGACACCTCC
The DNA here is from genome assembly GCA_030068235.1 of Notoglanidium macrostoma. Lineage (NCBI taxonomy): Eukaryota > Metazoa > Chordata > Actinopteri > Siluriformes > Auchenoglanididae > Notoglanidium > Notoglanidium macrostoma. The sequence goes on along the minus strand of JAQQZR010000018.1, from coordinate 11,630,057 downwards.
CATTAACTTGTACTTGTCAAACAAACCCTTTTTATGTTGTGCACAGAGATGCTACCAGCTGTAGTCAATCATGTTCACTAACAGGAAGTTAAAAGGCCTTGGTCTTGGCAAATTAAAAGACATTTTGAAAGTTTCAGCACCACTGGCAGATGTATGTATATTTTTGACCCTGTGTTGATTTCAGAAATCGTAAAATAAATAAAAATTTGTGCACCAAATTCTTGTTCTTTTCTATTAAAGATGTATGCTGGACAAAATTCTTCCCCAGAAAATTAAAAGTTCAAAGAAATCATTGAACCATTCATGTCCATGATGAGTGTATGAAAATTTCTGACCTCAGCTGTAACTGGAGCCATGATGATCCTGCCTGGAAAAGAATGCAAAAGTATACAAAGTGAGGAGAATGGTTAGAGAAGCAAAAAAAAACACACCAAAAAAACAAAATCCTCCAAGAGATTTACATTAAATTGAAAAATTGCAGGATTTTGGGGCCATCAAATCAAGAAATAAATAATTAGGCACCACCTCAATGCATTTTCTTTTATCTGACCACAAACCAATGTGAAGTTTGCTAGATGCTACCAAAACCAGGTTCCATGGTTAGACAAAAAAAGGCACTTTCCAGTAACAAACACTTCATGTGTGTAAAAACTTGTGTAAAAGAAAGATAGAAAGACTGTTAAAAAACAGTTAATTATGATGGAAAACGTGTGATTTTATGGAGCTTTTCTTCCTCCAAACATTTCTGGGAAACATGGTAGGATACATGGCATCATGGAACACCAGGAGATTTTAAATGGGAATCTGGCTGCCCCTGCAGAGGAGTACAACTGGGTCAGTAGGACAATGATCCAAAGCAAATACATCCAAATCCGCAAAAAAAAATGGTCCGTAAACACGGAATCAGGTTTGTGGCATGGCCATTCCAGTCTCCTGACTTAAACATCACTGAAAACTGGAGAGCTGAGCTGAAGAGGAATATTCACCAGAGACAACTGAGAAACCAGGATGCTACACAAAGAACTAAATGCTGGGGTGCAAACAAAAATTGTTAGAAAAAATTAGAAGATATTTTCTAATTAGAAGTTTCCTTTATTCAACTTTATTTTATTACTTCCTAAGCTACTGTATATGTTTCAGCAATTCTTCAAAGTTTCAGGGATTTGAGAAAGTGCAGATATTTATTACATTTCACTTTAGATCAGACATTCCTTGTTCTTTAGGTAGCTAATTATTTGCGCTATATATACAGGGGCATCATTTTTTAACACAATCACTTATCACAGCTTAAGAAAAAACATGCATAATACAAACCCAAAGGCATAGATTTTTCTTTACTTTAGTCTGGAAAACAAACAAACAAAAAAAAAAAACCAGTTAAATAGCAGATACAGTAATACCAAAAGTAAGCCAAAAGTTTGCCATCACACCTATATGTGTTTTTGAACATCATCCCAGATATTGCCGTTATAATAACCTGCACTATTCTGGGAAGGTTTCCACTAGATTTTGGAGTGTGGCTGTGGGGGTTTGTGCTAATTCAGCCAAAAGAGCATTAGTGAGATCAGCTACTGATATTAGGTGAGGAGGTCTGAGGTGCAGTCGGTGTTCCAGTTCATCACAAAGGTGTTCATTGGGGTTGAGGTCAGGGCTCTGTGCAGAACACAAGAATTCTTAGAGTCCAACTTTGGGAACCAATGTCTTCATGGATGCATCGTCATGCTGGAACAGTTTCAGGCCTTTTAGATCCAGTGAAGGGAAACTGTAATCCTACAGCATAAAAAGTCATACAAAGCATACAGTTGTGTACTTCACACTTTATGGCAACAGTATGGGGAAGACTCACATGGGAAGGCCACTCACTGGGAAGGCCACTCACTGGGAAGAACACTGAACTCATGAAACCAGTTGGAGATGATTTTGCTTTGTGATATGGTGCATTATCATGCTGGAAGTAGGCTTTAGAAGATGGGTAAATTATGGCCATGAAGGGATGTACATGGTCAGCAACAATACTCAATAGGAGGTGGCATTCGTGTGATTGGTAGTGACAGGCCCTAAGTGTTACAAGAAAACATTCCCCACACCATTATACCACCTCCACCAGCCTGGACTGTTGACACAAGGCAGGTTGGGTCCATGGGTTCATGTTATTGGTGCAAAATTCTGACCCTACCATCTGTGTGCCTCAGCAGAAATCAGGATTCATCAGATATGTTTTTCCAGTCTTCAACTGTCCAGTTTTTTGGTGATCCTGTGCTCACTGCAGCCTCACCTTGCTGTTCTTGGCTGACGGAATTGGAACCCAATGTGGTCCTCTGATATTGTAGCCCATCTGCCTCAATTTTCAACGTGTTGTGCATTCCAGTGGTGGCTGGTGGTTTTAAAAGGAGAGGAGGAAGGGAGGTGCGCATGGTGAAGTTTGAGGGTGGTGGTGGTGGTGGGGTGTTGGTGAGGGCGTATGAGGGCATGTAAAACCCAGACATATTTAAAGCAGCAGTAATGAGTTTTGGTCTAAATCAAGTGAGCTAACTACCTAAAGAACATTACAGTAACAGTAACATTACAGTAAGCACTGATAAAAGCTTGCTAGCATTCTAACTGGTGTCTTTTTGGGATACAGTTGGCAATGTTGTGCTGTGTGAAAGCTATTCTCACATTTTCAAGGGGTGGTCTGACCACAAAACTCTGTAATGCATAGCCTGGGTGGCTAGTGGGAATGACAGTTGTGTTCTTTATAATTTTGGAGAAAAATAACCTTCAAAGAGAAAAATAAATACGTGTAAAATGAACAGATCAATCTGTTAAAATACTAATAATATTATCATTCTAACACTTAGAAGTCACAAAAATTGTCACCCCATGTCAAAATACATACAACAACCCTACTGCAATTTAAATCTACTGTACGAAGGTCCGACCTCCCCAAGCCCCCCACTGATGACCATTACAAGCAATTGTTTACACAATGATGAAGACTGCAAATGCATTATTGTACATATCATTTCTGCTAGCTCTCCTTCTATATATAGAGTTCCCCTCATTGTATGAATTGGCCCCTTCAATATGACCCCTGAAGGCCAACTCTTGCATGCCCAGGTAAGCAGTGGCATCCAGCAGGCACTTCAAAGTAGCCCTATTACACACGCTTTTGCATTGGGCTGCACAGTTTGCAACAGTACACCTTCATCCACAACTTGATCAATTGGCATCCTGCCCAGTAATTTCAATCTAACAACCACACCAATGTGGTCTTTACATTTATTGTGGCGTTTTGTTGCCATATTCAATTTCTTGATATCACAAATTTCCTGAACAGACCACGTTTGCAAGTTCCCCATTAACAGGCAAGGCCAGTTGTTGCTTTAGGCTGCCAGTGAGCCATGGTTATTTCTCATATCATGAGGTGTTCAACACACTGAACGTACCATTCAGTTTGGTAATCTTGATTTTTAGACTGGTCTCCCTGCTGCTTTGACCCTAACCTTCTCACTGGGCAAAAAAATATTGCAAAACCTTAAGCTTTATTGGTCTTCGCAACAAATCACTGGACAGAAAATTAGCCAAGACTAAATGCACTCCTCAGATCTGTGCCACCACTTGCTTGTCATGACTCGTTGCTGAAAGTGAACTGTTGGGGGGAAAAGCTGGAACAGGGAAATTCACAAACGTAGTCTCCTTGTACGTAAAGATACAATCATGAAAAGTTGTAAATGTTTGATTATAAAATTCAAACTAATGTTTGGGTGTTCAAAATTTTCCAAAATATCTTCTGCTTGATAATATTAACATTGAGTGGAACAACACTGACTCTTCATTGAACTTCATGGTTTGAACTTAGCAGCCAACTTGGGCCTTTCTGTGTGGAGTTTGCATGTTCTCTTAGGTCATCCGGCTACCCTAAATTGCCCATAGGTGTGCATGGCTGCTCATGTCTGTGTTAGCCCTGCGATAGATTGCCGACCTGTCTTGGCTGTACCCCGTCTGTCTCCCGAAGTCGGCTGGGAATGGCCGTGACCCTGACAGATAAGTGGTATAGATGATAAATGGATGTAAATATAAGGTAAAAGCTATCCCATACTAATTTACTTTATATATTTGTTTAATTCTTGTTAATTTCATGACCACTTACTTGGTATTGAGACCATTAATAGTTTAATGTTTTTTCAGTTTTGGTTTTGGCCCATTTTTTTTTGCCCAGGAGTGTAGTTCAACGAGTGAAACGATGTATTTAATAACACATGCACAACATCCTCTGTTTCCTTATTGGCTTTATTAACAATCAACAAAGCTAGCTTTCAACAGAAAAAAAACTTCTCAACTAAACACGACAAATCTTATCTGTACTTGACTGATGACACAAGACAAGATTCTTGCATGATCAAAACTCTGATTGGGTATTCACCAGCACAGTCAGCTCTGCTGGTTCAGTGATGTTAGGTGCTAAATCCAGAGCCTCTGAGATTTGAAGTGTTATAATAGTAATATTGCCATCAGTGTTTTAACACATTAGTCTGTTAAATTTAGGTGTGTTTCATTTTCTCTATGTGTATTTATGTTTCTTCTTTATTTCACCAAAATGAAAATCTGAGGAGATCATCCGTTATAGAAATCAAACCAACCGGTCTTACACCAACAATCATGCCACAGTCATGTTGATGTGAACATTACCCTAAGCTACTGGCCATGATTTTATGCATTGCAGTGCTGCTGCATGATTGGCTGATTAGATAATTGCATGAATAAGTAGGTGCACAGATGTTTATATAAAAAAATATTTAAAAAATTGTTTATATTGAAATGTCTGTGATATGATTCTGATGCAAATATGTTGGCTGGTTGTAGTTTTGTTATTCCCGTGAGCAGTTTAATGGTTATGTGATGTGTTGATGTCACGGGGGACATTGCTAGCACAAGTGCAACAAGAGTTTAATAGGAGTAAAAGTTTCAACAATCTCAAAGTGATTGCAGTCAGGACTCGCTGTAAGCACCCAAAACCAAAAGATCAAGAGCTTATTTCCTTACGTTACATTTTCCAGTGACATTCCTGAACGATAAAACCAATCAGAAGTAGTGGAGACAGTATACACTTGACTCAAAGCTTCTGAATGCAATACAACTATGCAATGCAGTTCTGAGTTATGGCAGCTTAATTAGGTAGTGCTGAAAATGAGGGGAGGGAGATAAAGGACTAAAGTGCTGCTGCATCATCTTCTTTAAGAACTAAATCCCACTATTATATCATCAGGTAGTTGAATTGCATTATGGGCAATGCACGAAACTATTAAGTAAAGTGAAAATGGTTCAACATATTGGTGAATTTTAAACTAAAAGAGACAACTCAGAATTTCATTACAAAATAAATCCTGGACACAACCGAAGATCATATTTTGTTCTGTAAAAATACTCTTTACCAGCAGATGGAGACAAACTACAGGTTTGATCAGTTGAGGGTTGCTTCTCCTGTTATTACTGCAGTGCACAGCAGAGGGTGCTGCTACACTATAAACTCACCCTATACATGCACGTCAAATTTCTTCATCAGCCAGGCCATTGAGTAAATAAATGGGTGAAATGAAATATTCTAAATTGTAAATGTTTTCATAGACATAAACCCTTTAAGCCCACAAGTTTTGGCACCCCAACTCTGACCTCTTTAAGAGCTCTATAACGCTTATCCACTCTGTTTGTCTAGCTGTAAGGCTGTAACTACTTTGAGCAAATTCCTTCATATAAGGACTACGGAGCACATATTAAGCCAATAAGTTCATTATTTCATCTTCAGTAACCACTTTATCCTGGTGGTGCATTCAAAGTTGATCCCTGGGAACACTGGGCATGAATACACCTTGGATGGGAGGCAAGTCCGATGCACACACATTCACACTTAGAATAGCCACCCTGCCACTTACCAGCATGTTTTTTGAGATACAAGTTGAGAAATTCTGTACAGACAGTAACCCAAGCTGAGGATTGATCCAGGGACCTGGAGTGTGGTGCTACCTGCTATCACACATACTTTTTCATTCTTTCTTTAGTACATATTTTAACCTGGTCAGGGTTCTGATGGATCCCAGTGGGCATGAGTTGGGAATACACCCTGGTATAAATCCAGTCAATTGCATGGCACCATCCACACACATTTACACGCTCATTCAATCCTAGGGGCAAATTAGATCCACCTATCGGCATGTTTTTGGGAGGTGGGAGGAAACCAGAGAACCCAGAGGATGCCCATGTGCACACCTGGGAAAACATGTGAAATTCATTTGCAAACCAAGCTCAGGATTGAACCCAGGATCCTAGAACTGTGAGGCTCTACATGTTCCTTCTAAGACAACACAGTAATGGCAAATCTTCTAGTATTTCAACTTTTCTCTAAGTAATAAAAGAGTAATCTCCTAGTGAACTTCCTGCAGTAGCCCTGAGCCACTGTGGTAAAAAGAAAATCGAGCCCTTTTCAGTCCATTGCTTTTTCATACAGCCGAATCGTTTTCACACTGAACGCAATATGGGCTTCTCTATGGCTGTGAAGCTGCAAGCCAAACTGCAAACAGTGAGCCTGTTAACTGACAGCAGGAGATAGAGGAAAACAGGGAGGGAGGGAGAGATGTAAAGGCTCTGTCAGGAAAATGTAAATGAGATGGGTTTTTTCTTCTGGTAAAAGGCCTACAGGATAAAATTTTGTCTCAGGTGTTCATGGAGGAAATGATCAGTAATCAGTGAATAAACAGCAAACACAGGATGCCGGCTAGCTCTTTTCATTTTCTTTGTTACTTGGTTCACCAATAAATACCCACCAGCTTTAGATTTCATGTTTCAGCTTGAGATTTCACGGACAACCCAGCTTGATATTTGCTTTTGGTATTTCAGTCTTTAATCTAGATTTGGGCTTTTAGAACGGAGCTGGGGCTTCACACGCACCAAACCTCTGTTGCCAGTGGCAACCATAAATGCGCGGGAAGTTTCTGCTGCCATCTGACAGCGCAGCGGGGCGTGTTGAGCTTACTGTACGGCAAAGACGAGGGAAAAGAATGGCAATGGGGATTAGGAGATCACAGCTTTGTGCGAGAGAAAGTTAAACTATATGGAGTTTTGTCGAAGTCAATATAGCTGTGAAATTATTGGAAAAAGAATCATACAGAATCAGTGCCATGGGGCAGTAGTTATATTTACCCGTCATGTGCTATTCCCTAATTAGTTGCACTCTTCAAATGGCTCTTTGCTACAAAAAATTTACGACTTAACTAGTGAAAATATCTTGTCAAATTTGCAATAAACCAAATAAGAGTATTAAACCTACAGTATTTCTAGACAAGCTTTAAATTTCTTTTTTAGTCTACTGGCAGATATCTCTGTTTCTTTCCAGAAATATATGCTACAAATCTCCAAAAACCTCTAGAAATAGGTTTATTCATCTTATATTCATCTTACAAAAGGAAATACTATATAAATTAGACCTCAAGATATGCTGCTAAGTTGTCATTTTTGCAGTGTACTTGGATTTTATAGCATTATCTTCCTTTTAATGAGAAATAAATCATATTTATGAATAACAGGTGCTATACTTTCATATAAATCTACTTATAACAAATCACAAGAACAGCGAAACTGTTGAGCAAATAGGATTAAGGATTAAAACAGGGAAATATATCAGACTTACTGTAGCTGTGAGAAATGAATATGCAACTAGGACTATAAATCGCTTCTGTAAAATGCGTATTTTTATTGTAGATAATTCACTGAATTTGCTTTAAAAAAGAGAAAGATAACAACTTGCATGATTTATTTAACCCACTTATTATTTCATTTTTGTTCCAATATTAGAAATTTAAATGAATGCACAATATTCAAGTGAAATGAATATCAGAATTTGGTCAAATTTGGATTTCTAACACTAAAAAAAAAAAAAACCCAAACAAACAGTGATATATATTTAAAAAAAAAATCTTTATTTTATAATTATTCATTGTTTCATCTTTAGTAGCTGCTTTTTCCTGGTCATCATTATGTTGGATCTGGAGCTTATAACCATGATCTTCTCTGTACAACTGTAATTTGCTTAAATAAAAGTGACTGCTAAATAAATTAAATGTAAATATGAGGCAGGAATACACTCTGGATATGGTGCTATGTTTATCATAGAACATTGTTCATATACACATTCATACCTAAAGGCAATTTAGAGTAGCCAATCCACATACAAGCATGTTTTTAAGAGGCGGGTGGAAACTGGAGAACATGGAAGAAACGCACTTGTTCAGGAAAATACACACACACAAAGAAATTCTAACTTTTCTTTAAAACTTTTTTGAAAAATAACTGCCGTATTTGCATCAGCAGGTGTGAAAGTAATAACGTGTAAGTAACTGACATGAATATATGTGACAGGAGAGATCTTCTTTCTGGATATTTCCCACGTGTTCATTCACCCAACTTCAAATCTGCCTGGTGTTGCGCATATGCATGATAAAGCAATTTTTCAAAAGATCAGTTTTCAATGACTTGAACCGGCGATCGATGTCAATGTGACACCATCAAAGATGTAAGCCTTGGATTCATCCTCATTATAATGGTATTTAAAACCTGATTTTTCTCAGTCGTACAGTATATCTCTCCTGCTGCTTCCTGTGATTTTTTTATTTATTTATTTTTTAAATAGGGTGCACGTAAGTTTGAATGTGTTTCATTGAATACTAGTTAGAACATGTCGAGCCATGTTTTCCAAGTGAGCTGTTGAGTTAATAGCCATAAGCAAGTGTAATAACCACAGAGGTGTGACCGAGTGCTGAAGGCAATTTTCTGTCCTGGACAGGGGGCCGATTATTCGAGGTGATCTCCCAGAAGAGGTAGCTCACTTTCCAGCCATTAGCAATCACACTTGTGAAACTTGAGATGGCTAGACTGAAGGCACTAAATGACCTTGTCATACCTTCATATTTCCATGTAGAAGCTTTTAATGAGCTTTGGATCAAAGCAAGTCTGAACAAGTTCCAGTGAATAAAGGAACAGGTAGTAAATTATCTGCCTGAGACTTAATTAGCAAGAAGAAAATGACCAACTTGGTTCAAAAGGTATTGGATTGAACTAATGTATCACTGTGGTTGGATTGTTTATTCATCCATCCATCCATTATCTATACCGCTTTATCCATCTGGGTCGCGGGGAAGCTGGAGCCAATCCCAGCATCT
>JAQQZR010000018.1:11605745-11617467 GCA_030068235.1 Notoglanidium macrostoma | reverse complement strand
ACCCTGGGTGACCCGGGGATCGAACCCAGGACCTTCTTGCTGTGAGGCGACAGTGCTAACCACCGCACCACCGTGACGCCTTGTTTATTCATTTATTTTTCAAAAGTCTATATACAATATCTTCCCATTGTGGATTTAGCTCAGAAACAGTGTAAATGCTCTTAGTCGGTGTCGTCAAGTGGCAGACCATGGTCCAATTGCAGATACAGCAGAGTATTATACTGGATTAACCCAAATGCTTGAAAAAAATCCCTCTTGCCGAGCTGATTAATGTATAAATGAAGACATGGTTTGCCAGGGTTGGAGTGGAAGAACTCTGTATAGTGGCCTGTACAGAGCCCTGACCTCAACCTCACTGAACACCTTTGGGATGAACTGGAACGCTGACTGTGCCCAGGCCATCAGTGCCTGATCTCACTAATGCTCTTGTGGCGGGATGATCACAAATCCCCACAAAAATCTAGTGGAAAGCCTTCCCAGAAGTAATAACAGCAAGGTTGGGGACTAACTCCATAGGCATCCAAGGCATTACCCATGCCTTTGGATTAGGATGTTCAACAAGCATGTATGGGTCTCATGATCAGGTGTCTACATATTTTTAACTATAGAGTGTACAATGACATGCATTTGTATAAATTATTTAGCAGAAGGCAGCTCATAGGACCAGAGACTACCTACAGGGCTAGAGACGTTAAGTGAGAAGAGAAATGTTTGCACAGACTTTTCATAGATTTAAAATTTTTACAACATGGCTTGTTTCCTTTTAAGTACAATTTTAGGCCAATTGGGGAAAAAAAATACTATGTTTATTCTCCACTTATCAAATTTAAAACAGCTGTATCTTATATGTTCAGAGGCCATGCCACTAGTCAAAAGTGGCAGTACTAAAACAAACAAAACATAACCATTTAAATGGTCTTATTTACAGGCATAAAATAATCATTAATGGTTAGGCATTAAAAATGTACTGCCATTTACAGTCTGTTGCCATACAATCAGGTTATCTGCTAATCCGTACCTTTGTAAACAAGGAATTTTATGCTGCTATGTCTGTGTCTATGTACACTCCTTATGTCTTTCGTAGTCTGGATGCTTGATACATGGCACAACAGTTCAAGATGTAGCATCACATATCATTAGCATTTTGTATTTTCAGTAATCAGTTATCCTTTATATAACACACCGTGAAAAATGGCAACAATAAAGCCATAATATCAGTATCACTAGACACGAGTCCTATTACTTTCCCTGGTACGTGGTTTATATTTCCAAGCCACTCTCTGATTAAGGCATTCTCCCATATGTAACAGTGTTACAATCTTGAACTAATCAAAAGACTCACTCTGATCCAATTAAAGCAGTGATTAAGCACCTTGGAGGAATTTAAGTCAGGATGGCTAACAAAGACCTGTTTATTAATACAGCAGTTTGGGGGATACTGATGTAATGGCTCCAGCCACTTTAAAATCTGGTAGGAACGGAGGATCACATAGATATATTTTTTTTCAACCTGCTTCAAAGTAATAAATATTAAAAGGGAAAGAGAATAAGGACAATACTATGTGTAAATACACTGGAAGTATTAAATTAACTACTGAAGTTTAAACATCTTTTACTGGTGCAATTGTTAAACAATGTTCAACAAATGATCTGTTGTATTGTCTGCCTTTTCAGAAGATTTACGTTTATCAAGATTCATATTTTGGTTTACAAGACAGTCTTAAATTTCTCATGATTTCGGTCTCCAAAAACAGGAAATATAACAGTGCAAAAAAAAGACATCTTAGCAAGTGACATATCTTAAAAATGGTCAAATGTATTTAGTATTTCCTATTCAGGTGACAGCAAACCAAATCTAAGATTATTAAAATTATCTCAAAACCTTTTTTCCCCAGGCTTTTGCTATTTGCTATTGGCACACAGCAAATTCTAGTGTTGAATCCACTCTGAGAGACTTCATTTAACACTATGCTGGAATTTATACATTTACGTTTATGGCATTCGGCAGACGTCCTTATCCTGAGCGACTTTCTTAAGTGTTTTGGAGTCTCTGTCAGTAAACACATTCTGATGCTGGTACACTAGGAACTGTGTTAAGAATACCATCATGCTAAAAAAATTTGTTGGCCGGTAATATAGTAAAAAAGCACGCAGACAGTTTTTTAAAAAGAATAAATACTGAAAGTGCTAATCGAAGTAGGTCTTTAGTCGTCGTTTGAATATGCCCAGTGACTCAGCTGTTCAGACATCTAGGTGAAGTTCTTTCCACCACCTAGGTGCCAAAACAAATGAGTCTAGCTGCATGTCTTCCTTGTACATTGAGACATGTCTTCTTTAGGAACAGTTGTGCAGTGATAGCGGATCGGAGGAAACACTGGTCCATTTTTGGCTTTGTAGGCAAGCATCATGGTTTTGAATCTAATGTGGGCATCTACAGGAAGTCAGTGGAGGGAGCAAAGCAATGGGATGGTGTGGGAGAACTTGGGAAAAACGAGTCATGAATTTGCATTCTGGATCATTTGCAGAGGTCTAATAGCGCTCTGAGGCAGACATGCTAAGAGTGAGTTTCAGTAGTGTACTCTTGAGATGACAAGGGACTGAACAAGTACCTGAGTGGCCTGTGTGGAAATAAATGGATAAATCCTTCTGATGTTGAAGAGGAGAAAATCGACATGAAAAAGAAAGATTAGCAATATGAGAGGAAATGGACAGGTGATTGTCCATGGTCATCCCAAGGTTACATGCGGTGACCGAAGTAGAAATCAGAGCGTTGTCAAGGGAGCTCACAAGATCCTGATGTGGGGATGAATCAGCTGGGATGAATCGCAGTTCAGAGTTTGCAGCGTTAGTTTAACACTTTCTAAAGTGTTAACAATACAACACAGATGCAGAGTTAAAATAACTCTATGAATAGTTAACACCAGAGCGTGGTTTCATAACTCTGTAGGAGTTGAATTTCCAACACTTCTCATTGACACCAGCTCTCTTACGCAATTGATTCCTTTAGTGTTAAACCATATTTTTACAGTGTCAATTCAACTCTAAATTTAACACTTTCTGGTTAACACCAGGAAATATCATTTTACTTCATTTCTAGAAATCAATACTTCGAATTAACAAAATGATCTACCAACAGAGGAAGACTATTTCACACTTGAAATTAGTAAAATAATGTCTACAAATAGATTTAATCACCTTTTGCTTGATTTATTGTAATCGTTTTTTTTTTTTTAAGTCACAGTGAACTTATTTTCTATTAAAGAAGAATAACAATTACCATTAATAAATCCCATATTTTATCCAGTTGTTGTAATTGATTGTCCTGAACTGAGATATTCATTATTTTGTATATTATATTAAAATGGACTGTTTTCCTGAACAATCATTTGCAAATGAACATTCTATTCTAGAAAAAAAAAAAAAAAGTTGTGTATTGTAATTAATATGAAATGATGCATTTTAACTTGTCTAATGTTTAAATTTGAATTATGTGCTTGGTGGTTACCATAAAACCTGGCATATACATTTACAAAACAACAAAAATAACAACAAGATCCGTCTTTTGTTGTCCTCAATATATTAATTTCATGATAAATTGCCAAATTGTGCTTTTCTGAGATTATCTTGGATATTGTGAGTAATTACTGCATATATCACTGTAACAACAGGCTTATTGACGAGTAAAATTTCTTTTTGATCTAAATCATTATTTTCTTAGAGAAATGAAATCATTTTAAAAACATTTCCATGTCATCATGCCTGAAATATATTTTAGCTTTCTTAAGGTAGAGGTATGAAAATACCCTATATTATTAGCAAAAAAACATAATTATGATGAAAACATGATTTTTTTTTTTTTGCACCATACAAATATAATTAAAACCATATAAAAACATTGTCTTACATGTACTATATTTGTACAGGCACTCTGTTAGCCAACCCAAATATCCTTGTGTACTGTGCTATAAAAATCCTTTCAACTATTGAGATATGATATTTTTTAGCAGACTGTCCACCCCTAATTGAAACTGATACTATGGGATCCTACTAATAATATATAAAATAATATAAGAAATACATAGTCCTTACAAACCTTCACATTCAACTGCTTCAAATGCTTCACATCTACTTTAAGAATGATCCCATGCTGTATTTCTGTCATGTCTTACAAAAAGGCTTGAGTACCTGTCAAAATTTCAGGAAAACCTACAATCAGGTTTGTATGAATTGGTACCAATTCTAGCCACGTTGCTTATGAACAAGAAAGTGCTGCCACTGAGACTATAAGGGCTAAATCCCATCATATCAGCACTCTTCACACTTCATGGCTACAGCTGTGCAAATATTTCTTTTCAGAAGAAATAAAAAGCACTTTTTGTGAATAAGGAGCAACAGATGGACAGCTGAAATGCATCATATATAACATCTTGCATTACGTTTACGTTCCTGTCTCTAGGAACTGATTTGCCTGTATTTTGTACTTTTATTTTGGATTTTCTTGTCATTTCCCAGTTCTCATGTACTGCATATGTATTCTGCACCAGTTCATTTTCTCTTCCTGCTCAACGAAGATACCCGAATCTGCTTCCTGTTTAAGTAATTCAACTCATTCAATGTTGTCTCTATACGCCATTCTCTGTGAATGGATTTTAGGGTGCCTTATTCTTAAGGGTATTTCAGAGATTGTCATGTATTCAGAGATTGGTGGCCTTTGCACAATGTCTTACATAAAGACTTCGACACAGAGCTTTTTTCTGTTTAATGGAGGGAGATAACTGCAAATGATGCTTTGCTTGCTTCAGCCATTATATCACTGTTAACTGCTGTCTCTTCGTCTCGGATTGTGAATGTTTGAGACTCAGAGTCAGTTTGTGATTGTGTTTCTCAGCATGCATGCATGTCTCTAAAGAGCAGAGGGAAAAGGAGCAGGAGAATATACTACACATATATTTGCATTATTCATACATTTTGTTATTTTTGAACAACTTTATAAAGTGTCAGGATTTGCAGTTTTGGAATTTCTGCATCGAGCTGTAATTTTGTACTGATGACTAATAATAATCAGGCCACAGCTATCTGGTCTTAACAGTATGACCAACATGTAGAAGTCAGTTATGAGGTAATGGGCTGATTATATTAAAACTAACCACTGGATAAAAAATAAATGACTATTTGAGTTTTGGATATAATTATTCATTTCATTTTCTATAACAGAACAGCTCCGTGCTGGCTGTTATTCAAATCAGATTTATATTAATGTGCTTGTTCTAATACTTTTATTTATTTTATTGCAATAACTCATTCACACGGACTTGCATGATTTCCACACCACAAAATTGAATGATAAAAAGTGCCATTGTTTAACAAAGAAAATGGTATAATCATTGAGCTTGTATGATGATGTTCCTGTAAGAAGATGTTTATTTACCATTTATGGAAGAACTCTCCAGGGTCAGTGCTTTTAATGGTGAGTAGGTTTTCCGCCACAGGAAAGTCTTCAGGATTTCCTGCTTTTTCTTTAACAAGACAAGCTTCAGGAGAAAAAAGAGAACGACTGTTTCGCAGATGTTCCACATGATTAAGTAAGGAATAACACACTCCAGAACGTGCTGTTATACAAAGGTAATACATGCCGGGGTGGTGTGATTCGGCACAAGATGGAAGTTGAGTGCCGCTACCCCCATGAAGTGCATTTTTTTCCTATAACAGCATGGTCTGGAGTGTGTATTTCTCTAATACCATGGCAATTTGTCTATGATTACAATGTTTAATTCATTAATAAATGACACATCATGCATTTTAATAGTTTATAGTAAGATGTAATGCTGTGGAGACACCTTAGTTCCTGTTCTCACCTACGTTATAGCTACAATGAACAGTGCTTCCCTCACAAGCCTCTCTCTATCACACACACACACACACACACACACACACACACACACATACACACCTGTCATTTTACTGGGAAAATGGTGGAAACAGAAAGAGGCACCAAGACGGAGAATGCTTACAACTGAGACTTCTTCCAAAAAACTTCTCCACATCAGCGATTATAAAAATGAACTTGTTAAACAAGAATATAATGTGTTATTTTATGTTTAGCATCTGCCGTAGGGATCCTGGTGTATGAGCTGTTACCATAGAAACAATAACTTTAGAATTATGGTACTAATATTAACTTTCATGTTACATGAACTACCTGTGCTGTTATATGAAAAAGAAATTCAACCTCGCTGTGGTATAAATGTACCTATGAATGGTTAAAAGTATGATGTGTAATACATTAAAATCTGTAAATGCCGGGAAATTGAGGAGTAAAAACCTTTAGGATGTGCTGCTATAAACAGTAACTCTAGTTTGCATTAGGCTACATCACAACACCGTGTCGTGGATTATTTTCCTGTAACAGCATGTCACCATGTGTTTTATTTATTAGTTTAGATGACAACAGCAGATCTCAAACGGCAACAGTTCTTTAAAAAACTGTACTTACTATGAAACCATGGCAACTATGAAGATGGGAGTTGTCTAGTCATGTTAAAAATACTTGTAGTAACAGTTTCATAGTTGCATGAAACAGCTTTGGTTTATAAGATTAATCATTATAACAAATTCATCTGTTGTGGATTAATCATTTAAAATTATAATATTTGAAATGAATGGTTTCCACAGAGACGATGAAGAGTTGAAAGCTATATCGGGGTCATAGACAGAGGAGTGTTCTCCATATCAAACGAAGCTCTAGAGTCAGCGCATTGTCTTTAAGATTTGCTTAAAGACAAAGTTGTGACTTGAAATTTCAAACAGCAGCAAAATCGGAAGAGCTCAAAGTGGAGAAGTAAGGATGAAGGAAAGGAAGTGTCAGCTGGATGATATCAATTAATATGAAATGATATGATGGTTATTCCCTTCATCTTTTCATAAGGTTTGGGTGGATGGATGGATTATTGGATTATGACAGGATTATAAATTAGTGTGCTTGGGGGTCAGTTTTTCTAATAGTTGAAGGTTTTTTGTTGGGTCTATCCTAAATTCTAGTAATAGAAATAGCACTGCTTTTCTAGGAGGTAGTGGGTGTTAGCCAGTGAAAGTCTTCTCAAATAGCGAATGGCTTGCATCTTTCTATCAGAATTAATTGTTGTGGTTTGAAAGTTCACAGTAATGTGAAATCAATTGGTGTCACTGGATGATGGATGGATGAAAGAAAGGTTAATTAATCAAGGGAGATTAGTATAAAATGCATTCAGTGTTCTTGAGGTCCAGTTGGCTTTGTTTAGAATCTCAAACTCAGTAGGATACCATAGTATGATTGAATGAGAAAAGGATAACAATGTTGAAAGGATAACAACAGTTTAATCTTTTTTTTTTTGACCAAATTTGCTGGCTCTGGCTTCAAAATTGTTAGGAGTATGATGATCAAAAAAAGCGGTTCCAATGCAAGGAATGAAAGGAAAGAAAGCACAGTTGGATAGATGTGTGCAGTCAATATGAAATGAAGTTATGTGCTTTGGGTGAACAGTTGAATCTTTCCATCGTTCCAAGATTGATTACTTGGGTATCGCAGTCTGTGGGTTCCTATGAGAAAATGTAGTGCTGAAAGATGAGTGGATGAAAAACAAATAGGTATACTCTGGAGTTATGACTGCTCAGTGATGTTTATAACACTGCGCTATTGAATTTTGGAATCGGAAGGTGTGGATTCATTCTTTAACGACTGTTTATTGCTGCTATACCAGGAACTAACGTGAAGTTCCCTAATGTTAAATGTAAATATAAATGGAGATAAAGCATGATGTGTTGTTTGTTAATAAATTAAGTGTGGTATAAGAGGAATATCACACTGCTTTGTGTCACATCACTCTCATGTTGATTAGTTCCCTATAACAGCATACCCTGCCATGTGTTATTTCTTACGTATATACAGTATATTTCTTACATAGATATAGTTTATATCATACTGTGGGTGTATGTTTGCTATATTGTTGTTGGTGGAGTAAACAGCTTCGAATGCAAGTGTGCAATCATCCTTGCTGATGAAATCTTTGTTAGTACCCCATCCTCCATCTCACACCATCCCTCACTGCGTTAATGCTGAGTGGGAGAACTGTTGCTATGAGTGAGACCTGTTGTACCCAGTAGGCTGTGAGAAGAGTTATAACAATGTCATGCCTCTGAGCTGCTTATTATTGCCTCCAGTCTGCCTGGTGAATGCCTGCACACACCAGAGTCCCTCATTACAACTCCCCAATTCTCATAACCCAAAATTAAAAGTGCCTTCACTTGTAGAAGCGTTTGGAAAATGCCTACACATGATGATCACCTCGGATATCCATTTCCATTTCAACACTGACGAACCCTCAAGAAACCTGCGATCCAGCAAAGCCTGTGACTCTTTTGCTATTTGTTTCCCAGATAAAATTGTGAAGCGGGGTGTCTGCTGGTGAAACGTGATCTTCTGTGTTTCTCCTGTTTCCTCTTGCTGAGCAGGTTTATACACACACTGAGAGAGAAATGCAGAGGCTGGCTCGGAGCTGAGACCGGCTGTGTCAGCTCTTTCTGTAACCTGCGGCGGTGAGTACAACCCAAGAAGCAGTGCCCTGGTACAAAGCAAGTGAAATCAATTGCAAATATTGCACCATGTTAGAGTCCCTTTTGTTTCCGTAATTGACTTCAATGTTGGAGTCGCAGCAGCCCCCATTAGTGGAGCGGGCTTCCTCTCTGATATTTAATACACCATTGACCCGGGAAAATTCAGAGAAAAGGGAGCGAGTGCATTGATCATATTGTTCTGTTCCGGAGAGCCGAGCAAGCCAAGTTTGTATGCTTTAACTAATGCTTCTCCTGTGGCGTGGCATTTGGACAAAATTGATTCCTCTGAGAACCGGAGAAGGAACAGGGTATTAAGACAGCGTTATAAACGAGACCAGGAGAATCTACCGAAGGAGGTTTTAATAATCTATGGTTCCTCTTGCTCAACATGCCATCAATCAATTGGCGAACACCACACAGTGTATCCTGGATACCAATCTGCTGTAACATATGCCGGGTCTGTTGCTTATGAGGCGCTGCAGCTCAGAGATTATACAAGCCAGACAGAAACGATGTTGGCCAAGATGTTGTTTGTTGGATATGAACTTTATGCTTGGATCTGGCTCCAATGTGAATAATGTATCATTTATGCAATTAAACCAAATCAAACTATCTATTTGTATTATTAGCAGAGTACAAATTGATAGAAATAACCCTTTAGACATGAATAAAGCAAACCCATGAATAAAACTATCTCCATGTACACTTTGTAGTGTACTTTACAGTAGAGTTCCAGGAAATGAAACAGCTCTCTGAGACAGACATTAATTTTGCGAATTTTATAAATCATAAAAATGTCCTGCACATTATAATTATCTTTAAACGTTTATACACATTAGCAGTATACCTTATGCCATTGTTACTCAAAGTGGGTTCCAGGGACCCCCAGGGGTCCATGAAGCATTGCCAGGGGGTCCATAATTTTTGATTATGTATTTTTTTAATTGTTACAGTGAAAAACACAACCTATGTTCTCAAAGTTATTATATTTAGGAATCCAAGCACAAGAGTAATCCATGTGTTCTATCGCTGGAAAATTTGGAATGGGAAAGAAAAATATTCTTTGACAAATTGTAGATAACACTCATGAAATATGTCCTTACTGACGGGGGTCTGTAAGATTGATTTGTTTTATAGTTAAGGGGTCCCGGGCTGCAAAAAGTTTGAGAACTGTCTTATACTAAACCACATGCTTGGCTTAGGCTATTTTCTTTATTTATTCTACAATAACACAGATAAACAAGTATTATTGGTGCTTACAAATTTCTATTTAATATTTAATAATGGCAATTTAATAAAGCATAGAGAGGTTGTATTTGCTCGTATCTTAACTTGTAATTATAATAATATCCAAACCATGTAATTGTTTTTCTATAATGAACTTCACAAAATAGCAGTTTTTTAAATAGCACTTTATTCACACTAAAGGATATTTTACTAAAGTGAAAGAACATAGGAAAGGTATATGAATGGTATATGAAAGATATATGTTAAATATATAAAATAAAAGACGTCGTTTGAAACAGTGGATGAATAAAACACAGAATTATAATGACAAGAAAGGCTAAATAGGAACGGAACGTACTAGGTTGGGAATAATGTGTTAGAGTAGGGTGTAAAAATCTATTTTCTCATGACACATTGTTTGATATTGTGACAAGAAGGATGCCACAAATGGATTATTATCAGTCATCTAAAACCTGTTCCTTTAATTTTGAATTTACCTGGGGATGTGCACTTTGAAAGACGCTTACAAAAATATTTGAATCACAGCACTTAGCATATTTAAAGATAAGTATAGCTGCAAAGATGTTTCCAACAAGCAGCAGGATTAATATTGTTTAATACACAGAAACTATAACCTTGATGGGTTGTTTTCACAACATGCACAATTAGTGATGCGTGATTAAATAATGAATCAAAGACCCCGGGTAAAACTTGGAGAAGGCACATTGTTTTTTTGTTTTTTTTTTAATCTCACAAGCCTTTTTTTTCTTTCATTTTTTTTTTTTTTTTTTAGCTTATCCTTATTTCATGTCGACTTTCAGGTTCGAGGTAACAGTCAGTTCATTTCAGCTTCATCCCCACACGTCTTTGATGCAGTTTCTCAGGCCAGTCATTTTTGTACACTTGAGGTTTGAGTCCTCAAATCAGATTTTGGCTGTGCTGTGATGTGTCACACATTATTAGCCATGAAAAATAGCACTGGGGAACTGTCCAATTAGAGAGCGGATGAATCAGGAAGGAGAAGGCCGCCTGCTGGGGAGCCGTGCATGCCGTACACTCACCACTCCCACCATATTACTGTAAACACTACAAATAAAGCCAAAAAGAACAAAAAAAAAAAACTTGAGACATTGCTTTTGTTCATTATGAATTATCCTTTGGTACCAACCAAAGCTTAGCATTTATGCATGTGCATGACTATATCTGACTAAAGCACCATACAAGGTATGGTAAACCAGGTATATATATTTACAGTCCACTTTATTAGGAACATTCATGCAATTATCTAATGAACCAAACATGTAGCAGATGAAATGATAAAAATTCTGGATATACAATAATTAATCATTACATCAAACATCAGAATAGGGAAAAACTATGATCTCTGTTATGCTGATGGTGACATATAACTTGGTGCCAGATGGGCTGGTTTTGTGTACTGTCTTATAAAGTTTATACAGGATGGTGCAAAAAAACAAACAAAAAACCATCTAACATCTAGGTGGAAACGCCTTGCTGATGAGAGGGAGAGCCGAAAAACCGTGGTGAGCAGAAAAAAACATTTCAGAAAGAACAAGATGTCAAACCTTGAAGCAGATGGGCTACAACAGCAGAAGACCACATCAGCCAAGAACATGAATCTGAGACTACAGATGTTGGGACAGGTTCACTGAAATTGGTTAAAGATTAGTTAAAGATTCAGTTAAAGATACAGTTAAAGATTGAAAAAAATATCACCTGGTATTTTTTGAACGGAGACGTATATTATGGACGTCCTTTCTAAACCACAGATAGGTTTACACTTAGATACACTCATACCATTATTTAGTAGCACCCTGTTGTTTTATTGCAAATCAGCAGCTTGTTGAATAAGTGACAATGCACTCAGTATTTCTGAGATGTATAC
>JAQQZR010000018.1:11565997-11604969 GCA_030068235.1 Notoglanidium macrostoma | reverse complement strand
AAAAAAAAAAAAAAAAAAAAAAAAAAAAAAAATATATATATATATATATATATATATATATATATATAACTATTTAGTTAAGCATGAACAAGTTTCTACCACTACCAATTATTTGTCTGCACCCTCACTTGCAGTATATTGTTTTTAATAATATCTTCAAACCCTGTAATTGTTTTGTTATAATGAACTGCCAAATCAGAAAATAGCAGCTTGTTCTGCACAGTCATCCACGAGGGCATTTTCCATTTTTATAGAGGCAGAAAGGCACAATTAGTGAAGAGAAAACATTAATTTGTTTGACAGGAAGGGGAATCATTTGGGGTAATTGTCTCAGCAGGACCGACTACTTTCGCCAAAACTCCTCGCTGTTCCTACACCCCGTCGCCTCTTCATGCTCTGCCTGTCATTCTTTGATGCCGTGTCTGTTTCTGCACCTGTTTGAGTGATTAAAAACTCACTCCCTATGTTCAAGGAGCTGCTTAACTGTGAGCACGTGTAAACGCTCTCGAGCGTCCAGGTGTCCAGGCTGGCTAAATGCACCATCACGTGCACGAAGCTCAGCAGGACTGCTAGAGCTCACTGTTTCAGCCACCCTGCCTGCTATACACTTGCCAAAAGATTTGGCAGATCCAGGGGCTTCAGCTGAAGGGCTTGAGAGTCTTCTACTAAATTGCACACGGTGCTAAATCAGCTTCAGGTCTGCCAGCTGTGGCTTTGATAACACTTTCCTATTTATTACAAATTCCATTCAGTGTGTTGAGGAAAGTAATCTCCAACACCTTTCCTTTATGTGAAGGAAGCTGAGTTCCATCTAGCATTTGATGGAATTATTATTATGAATAAATTTGTCATGATATCCATTTAACTAATCGATTTGACCAATTACACTGATGACCAGTCAGTCCTGGCAGCTTTTTATGCTGCGTATTTGTAGCTGTGATTCTACTCTTTCTGCTTTGTGCTGTTTCATAATATTTCAACTGTTTAAATATGCTAATCATGCCTCAATCAGATTATTAACACCGTTTCCCTTGCTATTCCAAAGCATTATGTTTTTTAGCTAGCTAGCTAGGAAACTAGCCTTAATTTATTTTCATAGCCAGAGGAAATCGTTACTTGCTAAAGATATCAAGCGCTTTCATACAGTAAGCCTACTTCATTTGACTAGTTATTTAATACATTTGATTGGCAATTTGTGCATATATGATGATTTACTATTTTCCCAATACTCTCTTGCTGAAACCACCAAGCTAGTTATTTAGCTAGCTCCATGACTTGTTAATGAATCCTCAAAATGCAAATATTGTTGAACGTGATCTTGGTGGCTTGAGGAGATTACTATTAATTGAGTGTTTTCAAAAAAGGTGAAGATATCAGAATGACTTTTTCTAGTTTAAAAGCCCCGCTGAAAATTCCAGCTTAGTCTGGAATTAGCTATATTTGCTCATTTTATTCAAGCTATATTTGAGAGCTACAAAAGGAAACAGTTTCTGGATTACTACTACTAATACTATATAGAGATGGCATTGTTTATGCTACTAAGTGGATTTTTATGAAAATAACAACAGCAAGTCATGAAAAATCTCAATCTTTATTGATCAAATTAGACTATTAAAAAGGAAGCTGGAAAATTATTTAGCAAATGGCAGAAATGAATGACCAGCTCGACCAGTTCGGGCTGCAAATGGCAGCTGGTGAGATTAAACTGGATTTTTCAACAGGCAGTTTTATCATATCTTTGCCAGAAAAGAAGACTATGATATCCTAGTCAGAATCATAGTGGACCCAAAACTGAAGATGATGTGATATAATCCTCAGACAAAGAATACTGAAAACGTCAGAACTGAGCTCTAATTATAGTTAGATTAGCTATAGATTAGACATATTAAATTGTATTATTTTAATCACATTTCCAAAATATCAGTGCTGAGAATGCACATAATAACACGCAATTTCCACGGTCCGGGACTTTTCTGTCTCCTAAATTCCAATCTAACCTACATTAAAATACAGTTCTATGCAACACAATCCTTATTGCTGTGTATTAAGTAGGGTAATATAAAGCTGCAAGCCTCACAAGCTTGGTTGTTTACTGTTGGAAATTGACTGAATGCTCCTGAAAAATGACAATACTGAGACTCAGGAGCTTTGCAGCACAGCAAAATGCAAAGGTTTCACTCTTATCAAGTAGCAGTTCTTTCAAAACTGTGAATTTTGCTGAATTTTGCATGGCTAGGATGGATATTGTTGTATATGCAGAGACTTATTGCTGGACAACTGGTAGTAGCTACAGACCACTAGCCTGCAGTACATGGTGTTTCGGAGATTTTGGACATTATATGAAAGATTTTAATTCATGGACGCACAGTGTGTATATATATATAGCATATAATTATTTTATGCATTACATCCTTGTTCCAATGATAAGTGCATTGGATTTGTGTTATTACCTACATCATGCTGTTAAAATTGCATTAAGATATGGCAATGGTAGTAAAAGCATGATATAAAAAACTGCTAATTAATCCACCTCCTCTTACTATTAAATCCATTTTTAATGCACAACTTTTTTGGGGGATTAAGTATTGAAAATACATTGACACCAAAACTGTTGGTGTCACTGAATGAAAGGAAATTCTTTCTACTCAGGTTTACACAGTATTCACAATCATATCCAATACTAGCTATGAGAACATCGAGGTCCAGGCCTTGGTAGTTCTGTAAGGTTTTTTTTTAACCTCTTATTTAGCATCGCCAGTTGGCAAATTCAATATTGAAAAAATGAGACCCTTATAATGTGATGGCACGGTATAGCCTACTTTTGGGTAAAAACTTCACATTCCTAACTAGAACTGACCTCTGAGCACTTGAAGAGGACCTTACTAATTGTACATTGTAGGACTGTTGTAGAGACGTTAAAATGAGTAGGGTTAGGGTTAACGTAACGTAAAAATGAGTAGTTCTAGTTGGAAAAACTTCTAGTCGCAAAACTGTGGTGCAAAACAATCACTCTATTCTAGGGTGTACGTGCTGTATAAAATACATGCTGTTTGTAGTAATTGATAATGAAGTGTGCTTGCAATTTTGTTTCTATATTTTAACTAAAACAATATAACTATATTATACTATAAACTATAACTTTTTTTTCCCCCAAAGTCCCGATGATTACGATCAAACGTTGTGTGTATATACATTTCTATGCCAGGTGGATTTACAGAAGTACGCTATGCTAACTGATTAATTGTTGGCTGTAGGTTAATATAGCTATGATAATAATTGTCTATAACTGTAATGTAAATAAGTTTAGCTAAGAACATATGATGGCAAATTAATGCAAACTTTAATTATTATTATTTGTTTGTTTGTACTTAGACTAGCTTGCTAGTTTCAGTAACATTAGCAGGTTGTGGTAGACTACAGGCTATTAGTTGACTCAAAATTGTATTATCAATTTATTTATTATTAATTCAGAAATCAAAAGATAACTCAGTCTGTCTTGTAAATCAGAATATTCAGAGCGGTTTATGAAAGAATGGAAAGAAAACAAAATCAAGATTGGAAACTTCGGCATTATGATATATTGACCATGACAGTGGATCTCACCAAAATGTTGCTTCCTGTTTACATACTGTGAGCAGGGTGTAGAAGAGACATCCAGATGTCTTAGACTTAAGTCGAATTCTTCATTGTAATATATAAATCAATTTGAAATTTGCAAACCAGTTTACTTAGTGAATCCATTTAAACGCAACAGTCACGTGTCGGCACACACCACGTCTGTTTTTTGTTCCCCTTTCTTTTAACATTAGACACCTGAAAACATAAAAAAACATAAAAATGACCCTTGTGGTACCCTTGAGGCTGTACTGATCTGGAGACATTCTCGTGCACTTCACCATGCTTAGATCATTTTCAGTATTTCCAAGTCAATTTCCTGTTTGTCTAGTTGCTTTTACTTTATTTGCTTGTCATCTTATTACTTTACTCATTGCTAAAGAGCCATGTATAAATGAGATGAGTGACAGGGTTGATCTTGTGCCATTGCTGAGAGATGAGGCCCTTTAAGCATTCAAGAGTCCTCTGGGCTAAATGCCATTGATCCATTCTTTCTCAAACTCAGTGCAGATATTGCAGATCCTCAAATATATATTTTTAACTTGCCCTTGGAGTGGAATATCAAAGCAGAGGACTGGAAACCTGCTTTAGTCCTGCCATTGCTTGAATGTGGGTGCTGTCTGGTGTCGGCAATGTCTTAAAAGTATTTTAATGTCAAAATGCTTTAGTCCCAGGAGGAATCATTTGAAAGTAAAATCAGTTTTTAATTAGCAATAATATCTTGAGCATATTCCAGTCTGTTTTATTATTGTTATTTTTTTGTGGAAAAGGCACAACACTGCTACTAAAGTACTTATTGATAATATAAATGTCCTTGATTGTAAGAAAGCCTGTGCTTCTCTTTTCTTGGACATATCAAAAGCTTTTCATGTGGTTGATCGTAATGTTATATTGTATGGTTTAGCTAATATCGGATTGTCTGACAAGACCTTCGGTTGGTTTAAGTAACAGATCTTTAAAGGAACATCTTTTCGTCTGCTCATTCATGCAATTATCCAAACAGCCAATCATTTGGCAGCAGCATGATGCAATGCGTGTAGTTATAGGTCGAGCGCGTCAAGTTAATGTTCACATCAAACACGGGGGGAAAAAATGGTAACTTTGACTTTAATGTTGTTGTTAGTGAAAGCTACAGTGGGCACAACATCACCAAAACTGGACACCTGAAGTTTGCAAAAGACCAGGGGACATTTTCCAATCTTCAGCTGTCCAATTTGGATGAGCCTGTACTCATTGTGGAATCAGATTCCTGTTCCAGGCTGACAGGAGTGGAACCTCATGTGGTCTTCTGCTGTTGTAGCAGATCATCCACCTCAATGCATTGTGAGATGATTTTCTCCTGACCATGGATGCAAAGAATGGGTGGATATTTGTGTTACCGTTGCCCTTCTGTCAGTTCTAACCAGGCAGACCATTCCCCTCTGTCCTCTCTCAAGATGTTATCACCTGCAGAACCGCTGCTCACTGGATGGTTTTTGTTCTTCACACAATTCTGGGTAAACTCTAGAGACTGCTGTGTATGAAAATCCCGGGAGATTTGGAATACTCAAACCAGATTGTCTGGCACCAACAACCATGGCACTGAGATCTCAAATCACTGAGATCACACTTATCTCCCATTCTGATGTTTAATGTGAACATCAACATGTGAAGCTCTTGACCTGTATCTTCATGATTCAGCGAACTGTAGTGCTGCCACATGATTGGCTGATTGGATAATTGCATAGATCAGCAGGTGTGCAGGTGTTCCTAATAAAGTGGATGGTGAGTGCATATTAATGATATCTGCAATGACTTAAATGCTGATTTTCAGTCACATGGTTATGACACGATTATCTACTGTTCTGCACTCCAGCTCAGATTTAACTGTAAACTAAATGTATGATGTTTTCAAAAAGTCATATACATGCTTCGACTTATTACACAATGATCTTTCTTTGTCAAGCACTGCTACAACACTTTGCTTAGGTAAAGATGAAGAACTGGACCTTACAAAAAGACTAAAAAAGAAAAAATAAATTATGGACACCACTGAAGATCACACATTAATCGCAGTATAAACCCAAATATGCAAGGCATTCAAGGTGGATTTTTCCTTTTATTGTAAATCGCTGTGGCTGGTACAGTAGTTAGAACTGTCGCCTAACAGCAAGAAGGTTCTGGGTTCGAACCTGCTGGCCAGTTGAAGCCTTTCTGTGTGAAGTTTGCATGTTCTCCCTGTGCCTGTTTGGGTTTCATCTCATAATCCAGAGACCTGTAGCTTGCCCGAATTCAGCTGTTATTGGCTCAGGGTTCCTGGTGATCCTTAACAGATAAGTGATATAGATAAGGGATGGATGGATGGATGCACTTTGCTATGTTATGTATTTTAATGTTGTAGGGTGAAACTGTCGTGCTCAATACAGTTCAAAAGTTAAAGAAGTAAGTATATAAATATATGAACAAATTCTTTTACGTCACTTAACCTTTTTTAACTGAAGGACATTCATGTATGTGATGCATGGGTATGTAATGGCAATAATAATTGAGAGAGAAAGAGAGAGAGGAATGTGAGATAATTGCGTGGGAGAAACTCATCATCAGTACCATAGTGCCTCGAAGATCTATTTTTGCCACCTCAATGACAACAAGTGAGAATTGTCTTTCAAAGCCCATCTGCCTTTATGATAAGGCAGCAATAAATAAATCCAGTCATTTACGGGTGAAACAACACGATCAGTTTCAATTTTCGTCCTCACTCGGGAGGAGATTGTTCATTTACCGACAAATGGAAATAGGGAATAATTTCATAAGTGAGGTTTTCACATTTTGGAACACGTTCCCGCTGTCCAAACAGCGGTGTCTGGTAAAGCGTAAGCGTCTGAGCAAAACCCTTAATTAGCCAGACTAGTCTGTGCTGATGAACTGCAGTGTCGACGCTTGATGATGATAACAAGAAGAAACGTTCCTGGCCGAATCTGCAAACAAATGTAGCTGATCCAGGCACTCAGAAACAGCCATATGCTCGAATGTTTTGTTTCCCAGAGAATGCAGATGAGCTGCTGCTCTTCTCCATGCTTGTAGGAGGATGCTCGTGCCCTGCTTATATTTTGAAGTAGCTGCATATTCATTACACAGGCACCCGGGTCAACCGCTTCAAGCGAACTGAGGACGAGAAAAACAATGTTGTTTTTGGACTCTCTCTTTAGTTGGAGGATGATTTCAGTGATCGAGGACTAAGGTTTAAGTTTTCTTTTTTTTTTCCTCCCGAAATGATTCACATCTTCCATAATAAGACATCTTTTGGACTGAGGTCCCATAGGCAACACCTCCCCCATTGCAATCACACTCTGACATTTACTTTACCAAAAGAAGCTTTATTAGCCGCCTGTAACTCAAACATGTTCCACCAGGCGTACATTTTCTAAAAAAGACTTGAGGCAGCAGTGCTCACTCAAGAGATACCACTTAAATGAACCTGGTAACACTTTTATGAAGCTCGTATTCATATGCTCAGGAGTCTTTCTAAGTTGTTGGCGATTCCTGGTACGCATTAGGTCAACTTTAATAACTGCACCACTACTATGATAATATAGCACTTTATAATTTGTACTAGATTAAAATGTTGCCCATGCTACTTGAGTACTGTATACACTCACTGACCACTTTATTAGGAACACCTGCTTATTCATGCAGTTATCCAATCATGCAGCTAGATAACAAGAGCTTTAGGTAAGACTCACATCAAACATCAGAAGGAGACAAAAATGCGATTCCAGCGACTTTGTCTGTGGTTGTCTGCGACTGAGCATTTCAGAACCTGTCTATCTCGTCGGATCCTCATGTACAACAGTCTCTAGAGTTCTGACAGCTGATGAGACTAGTTCGAGCCAGCACAGCAAGGCTATACTAAATAAAATAACCACTCTTTACAAACATGATGAGCAGAAAAGCATCTCAGCCAAGAGTAGGAATCCGTAGCTACAATGGAATACACTTCGATGAGGGAAGAACTTTATATAGTTGCTACTATTAATGGTAACATGAACTTGTCAAGAAAAAGCTCTACACATTAAATGGTTAAAGTTATGATATGTTTGAACAGATGATATATGATATCATAACAGATATATATATATGATATATGATATATGAACAGATTGCTCTCATACAAGAGGAATAAAATATGTTGTGGGGTGGTGTGATGGGGTCCGCTGTAAAGCAGAGTTACTGTTACCATCCCGAAGTTTATTCTTTACTCATTAGAGCTTTATGAGGAATTATTAGAGTTGATAAAATGCTTATATGGAATCGTTGCCGTTGTAAGCCATAACAAAAATGATTAGCCTAGTTCTAATGATTTATGAATATAGGCTTCATAGAAAGTGTTACCACAAATTGTTTATCTACAAGGAGGCTTCTTCACGCTGTGGTACCAAACACACCATGTAAGTGACCTCATTATTCATGTAGTGATGTTTATATCTATGAAGGATAGCAGATTGTTGTGCATAAATTAGAGTTGAAATGTATATCTAGCTCAACAATGAGCCATGTTTCATGGTGTTACGTGGATGAGAGCAAGTCTCCAGCTGATGCTATGAATTTCATTTTCTCTCTCTCTCTCTCTCATTTTCTCCTCCGTAATGCCTGTGGCCAGTCACTTGTTCAGCGCTCGGGGGTGTAACTTTTGTAATTACTCTGACAATAAGTCTGTTTTTCACACTGCTACTTCTCCCTCCTCTCAGTTTCTCTTGCTCTGCATGCACACTTCAGCTGAAAAGGATGCCAAAACTGTTTACATGTATTTTGAAAGGAGAGAAATGCAGGAGCACGGAGGAGCGAGAATCAGCCCTCAACCGCAATTTAGCAGATATCCACATGTGCTGTTGAACAAAACTAGAATCACTATAGCAGTGTCAATTAACAACAGCGTACCGTTGTTTTGGTACCATTTAAATACTTAACATTGCTTGATCACGAAATATTCTGCACCTGTCACTTTCTGTAGCTTCAGATAGAGCTAGGCTGTAACCTTAATTCATCTTTTCAGTTCAATAAACTTGACTGATTGTATGATTGGGGTGCCATTTATCTGTTGTAAAAATGCATTTAAATTAAATCTTTTTTTTTTTTTTATGTTAAATCTAAGGAAACATGAATTTAACCATTTAAAAAATCTCAGGCAACAATCTCTCTCTCTCTCTCTTTTTTTTTACAAGGTTTTATTTGATGAAAATAGGAGCAGTTTGTTCTTAAATAAGTAACAGGATATTGTTTTGTGTGTGTGCGCGTGCGTGTGTGTGTGTGTGTGTGTGTGTTTTAAATACATAGTCAATACACAATATGTGGTTAACTAGCATCCATGCTAATGGCATGCAGACTTTTTATTTACTTTAAATTATCTCTCATTTTTAATGAAAATGTATTTATTTTATTTCGATCTGTAATTTGGCTTCCAACATTGGTCTTTATAACAATATTACAATATCATTAAAATATTGAAAAGAAGAATACTGATTTTCAATTCAGCTCCGGTTGAACATCACTTTGTTCAGGTGACAAGGTGGCGTAAATGTTGAGAATGTTGTAATGTACATTTTTCATCATCTGTAATGGATGAAGCCTGAGTTGGATTAAATGGATTCATATATTAACGCAAAAATAATATGATTTCATATGAACATTTCAAGTGCAGGTTATAGTGGGATGGGACAGATTTTCTAATTACATTATATGCATGCATAACATTATATTACATATGTTTAATATGTCCTTTACTGCAATATTAGTAAGAAACAATCATGGAATCACCCAGTTAAGTGTATATATTGAAAAGAAGAGAAAAACATTGCATTCATTTATCTTCCTGCAGCAAGCACGGAGCCTGTTTTGTAACACAGCTATGAGTTTAATTTGTGTTCTCACTTTAAGGTGTCCATGGACTGATGTATCCTGGGGGTTGAAGGCTGTTTCAGTCAGTGCATTTGATTCTGTGCCGCTGGTTGCAGGGCATTAATTACCCCAGACAACAAACACTGAAGGCTGCATCCATACAAGGCAAGCATGTAATACTCATGCCACTTATTTCTGTCTCTGTCACTTCTTTCTTTGTTCTCTTTCTGATTTTCTCTGTGTGTATATGTGTGCAGGTCTCTCTCTTTCTCTCACCCAATCTGATGTGTGCATGTTTTCCTCCTCGGTTCAGACAGTAAAGTGGGAGCATTACCTGTAACTGAGTGCAATTGACAGTAGTCTCCCTGCTCTGGATTGCATTAGCAATTAGAGTGCCTTACCCATTGACTCAATGTGCTGTTCAGCGATGAGACAGAAATTATTGCTGTAGCGTTGCCGTGAGCTCAGTACTCTGATAAAACGTCATTAGTTCATCAGCCCTCATAGCCACATCTGATTATTCCTCCCCTTCTCTCACTTTCTGACCGACTGTCAAACTTTAGCTCTGTCAACAAGCAACTTTCAACAGGGAAATCCCATTGGTTAGGGCAAATAATAATAATAAAAAAATCAACAATTAGAATCATCAATAAGAAATAGCATGTGGAGTAGCGGTGTAATGCTTTGACATTAATTGTAGCTGTATCTGGTTAGTGCTCTATGTATTCAGATTTAAACCCAAAGAAGATGTGGCCTAAACTATTTTATTATATATGAATCCTCTCATGCTGCTGACTCCAGAAATGTTGGACTACACAGGAAACACCCTTGAGACAGAAAATCCAGCTCTGTCAGTATGGTCTGTAAATTCCTCAACCTCAACTACATCACTCGAGTTCATAATTAGTCTTAACTAGAGATGTATGCAGGACTGATTTTTTTTTTATTCTTCTGCAGTTATTATTTCTGTTTGTACCCGCTTACTTTAGCCGGAAAAAGGTGGCTTGAACGCTCCGGACTGGGGATGAGTCGTTGAACTCAAGTGGAGTAGTTCAAGTATCTCAGGGTCTTGTTCATGAGCAGGGGAAGAATGGGGTGGGAGATTGACAGACGGATTGGTCTAGCTTCTGCAGTGATGCAGACGCTGTACAGGTCTGTCATGATTAAGAGAGAGTGGAGCCAAAAGGAGAGAGTTAAGAGAGTTTCTACTCTCACCTATGGCCACGAGCTGTGGGTAGTGACCGAAAGAACAAGATTGTGGATACAAGTGGCATAAATAAGCTTTCTCCGAAAGGTTTCTAGGCTCACCCTTAGAGACAGGATGAGGAGCTTGGACATTTAGGAGGGGCCCAGCGCAGAGCCACTGCTTCTACATATCAAAAGGACCCAGCTGAGGTGGTCCAGGCATTTGTCTAGGATGCCTTCTGAATGCCTCTTAGGTGGTGTGTCCAACTGGGAGGAGACCCCGAGGCAGACCCAGGACACGCTGGAGAGATTATATCTCAGCTGGCTTGGGAATGCCTCTATGTTCTCCTGGAAGAGATAAAGGAGGTGGCTGGGAAGAGGGAGGCCTGGACATGCCTGCTGTCTGAGGACCCAAATAAACAATCAGAAAATGAATGGATGGATGGATGGGTGTTTTTTCTAATTAATTTCGTTGTTTAATTTCTTGAAATATAAACCAACTAGTAGCCGAATTTAAACCACCACAATCCTGCCCAAGCAGTTACAAAGGATGCTGTAAATACATTGCTCAGTGTGGCATGTTCACGCTAATCCCATAAGCCTCTTATCTGACCTCTTGCTAGCGCCCGTATGAAAGTGATAATCTTCCTCTAGCGCTATTTGCTATTTGCCCCTAGGCTCCCAGTTGTGAACATTTCTGATCATCATCAACCAGTGAACATTTCTGGGAAGATTTCTAAGAAAAAAACCCCAAAAAAACAATCCACCTCTTATTCCTATCTCTATTTGTACCTGTTTAGAAAACATTATCTATTCATTCGAAGGAATAACGTATTCGTATTTGTTTACAGCACTAAAACCCAAAGAGGAGCAAACATATTGCTCAGATACTCCCAGCTCTGTTGTTTCTTCCACAGATTTATACTACACGTCACAAAATCAGATGAAGTGCGTGCCTGTTCTCAAGAACAGCTGGTGTACCAACACTGCGACCATCTTCATACACTGCAAACCATTCTGTTTAATCAGTAATGGTGTGTGCATGCCTTGCCAGACTAACACACAATCTGCCCAAGGCTGATAGATTATCATATGCATGAACTTCAGACCAAATTCCCCAGCAAAGTCATGCTCATCTATCAAACCACCACCAACTGATCCCATGTGAGGCAAGTCCATGGCAAATCTAACCATGCACAAGTCTGAAGCTGTTTAATTTAATAAGGAAGGAAAAGAGCTGCAGGATTTCTGAGACGGTAAACTTCTGTTTACTGATAAGAATCACAGGGCTTCTTTTATCACGCTGGAAACAAACAGAATTATTCGCAAAACTATCCTCAGGAGCGTTTCTTCAAGAAATTTTCACAAAAGTTAAAAAAAATGTTTATGTCCGAAGAGACCTCCTGAGTTTGTGAACACGATGTTTTCACCTCTTTGAGAACTTTTCCTTTTAGGGAGTTTTGCAAGGATGCCAATAAATACACTGTAAAAGATGCATCATTTGCAATTATGAACAAAACTGTTGTAAATTTGGTGGGAGTTTTTAGTACAGTTTAGAAAAACATTTACACATGACTTTACTAAAAGATTCCTGTGGGATCTGTTAATTCTGTGCAATTAATGCAGAATTAGTACTCCGTATATGGCTTATGTAAGTTTATATTACTGTGGTGTTTGTCCAGATCTCTGTAGAATTACTGAAGCCAATACAGAAATCAGACAATCTGGCTATTTAGTTTGCACCAAGAAACATACTGCAATCACAACCATATACACACATATATGTACACTAAATTTTCACTGCATAATTGCAGTAATGTACAAGGAGAGCATGCAAAGCTCCACACCAATGCTCCACTCCAGTATTATTTGCTACACTGTGTTGTCGCGCCAGGAAATAGTCAGGGCTTGATTTATTCCCAGGATAAACTAACGACTATAATATCATAATGGTTTAAGTTATAATAATGCACAAGTCTCCCACCTGCTCACAATGCCAAAGAATGCCTTTAATATATGCCCTACAAATTAGAGCAGCTTACTATAAAATCCAACATTTTGATCAGCTTGATCTCAAATCACCCACAGTGCAATCTGCATTATTTATGGAAAACAGTATTTTTTAACAGTGTAATTACTTGTTGCCTTCCCACGCCTAAAATAAAAACCCCTAGATGTGTCCATACCTCATCAGTAATCTCCTCTAGGTTTAGCACAAACAAATAATGACCCCAGATGACAGGGAGTTATGAATTATTTGCGTTAATTATATCCAAAGCGAAGAGAATGCAGGTAATGAAGTTTTGTGCTGTGTGTGGCGGTGGATGGTGTGCTCACACAGTGATTCAGATGCTTGTGGGTGGCATCTCTGAGTGCTGAAATATGGCTCAGTGGCAAGCAAGAAGAAAACCTTTCTCAAGGGAATCAGCAGTGTAAAAAAGAGAGGAATGTTGGGGCATAGTATTTCTCTGAACAATGCATTTGTCGTCTCCTCCTTCTCCTTTATTGTGCAGTTCTTCTGGGTTGCTCTTGAGGAGCCGCCATGTGAGATGGTTCGATGCACTCAGTGTCCACCATATGCACACTTGGGTCAGAACTCTGGGTGCATGTGCAATTAATTTAGTTTCGATCATTTTACCAAATACTTGGGGCAGCTGGAGCAGATATGGGGCAGCTGGTGATCTTGTAAGTACTCAAACCTTCATCCCTTGCAGATTGGACTGCAAACTACCCAAGCTCTTTTAGACAGGCGACGCTTCAAGAACGCAATTTAATGTCATGGAACTGGATTTCTCATGGCACTTTGAAGCAGTTGCTCCCATATTACCTATAATTGAATATAAAATATCAAACTAAATTTGATTCCCTAGTTAATTTAGACAGGTCAGGGCAAAGATGTAACACTGCCATGTGGGAGAAAAGGCAACCAGCACTGCTATGGAAACAGTATGATTTCAGGCTACCTGAGTGGCAGCCTGGGAAAACCCAACATGGGTCACTGTGGCTGCATTCTGGAACATCCGCTAATATACTCTGACATCTCTACTTTACTTTAAAAAAGTTATTTAGTTATATTTTACCAAAGTGACATGAAGATTTTTACTTAGACTACATTCTGACCTGCCTAAAAAAAATTACATCAGGTAACAAGCCAGTTTACCAAACGCAGTGGCAGATGCAGTCAGTTGGCCTAAAACCTTACTAGTTAAATGTGATTTCCTTAAACAGTGAATGTCAGGATAACTCCATCGCATCATTCTCAAAACAGAGAAGTGCACTTACACCCTCAATTGTGCTTATACAATTTAGAAATGGTTCCAAGAGACATTCCTGAGTCGTGTAATCTATGATCCTTTTTCTCAGATCCGCACTGAGCTCCTTGGACTTTCCCATTGTACTGTTTGTTGGTCAATCCAATAAGAGCTATGAACCAAACCTTGTTTATGTTGGCACAGAGAAGCTACCATTATAATCACTAATAGGAAGTTAAGCGGTGTTGGCTTTGGCAGGTTAAAAGATGTTTTGTAACTTTCAGCACAACTGAATTAAAATCTAAGCGGGTGTATGTCAGGTAATACCGAATACAGGTGTTCTGAAGCAGATTGCAATGATATTTCCATGGACACTATCTGTTTTTTCCATGCCTCATTTCAGTTTCATGCTTTGTTTGAGTAGTCACTTCATTTAGCCTGATTTTATGATATAGACCTAAGTTATGCCTTCTCGTTTGTGTGTAATCTTATGTTTTTGTTCCAAGTTCTCAAGTTTCTGAAGATGGTTCTGCCTTTTTGTTTGCTTGCTGCACTGTAAATAAAAACCAACTCCTGCACTTGCAACCTGCCTCTGCCCTGCATGTCTAACAGTGTACATATATTTTTGACCCTGTATGTGTAATACTGACCCTGTGTTGAGTTCAGAAAACCTAAAATAAATGAAAACGTCTGCACAAAATCCTTGTTAAGATAGCTGTTGTACAATCATTCTGCAACAGAAAAAGAACAGTTCAAAGAAGTCATTGAAAGCACAATATTGCCATGACATTCATGTCCATGATGACTGTATATAAACGTCTGACCACAACTGCAAATGTGGAGGAAGGAAAGGCCAATACATAGCAGAAAATGTTCATATTTCACCATGTCAAAGGTTTTCCAGGTCACCACACAAAATATAGTCTCACTCCCCTGATAACCCGCAATGAAATTTCCAGCTCTTAAGCATGCAATGTTCTTGGAGTTTTTACGGATGACGTCATTAGCGTTAGCAACATGATTAGCAGTGCTCCTCCTGAAAAAACTCTAATATGTGTATATTCATGATCAGATTTCCCCTCCATGAAGGATTCATTAGGCTGGAAGCCCAAAAGTAGAGCAATAAGCATTTCACTGTTTACTGCCTTATTAGAGCACCTAGTCACCTTCCACACACCCAGCATGGGCCCAGTGGTTTGAGTCATAATTGTAATTGCTAACGGAACACAGTTATTTCTGCTAAGAGAGAAAATCCACTTGACCCTGTAAAAAACATGGGCTATGTCAGACAGTACATAACTATATTGTTGATATCTAATTATTACTAATTATCTCCATTATGAATGTAATCACTTAGTATTAAAACTACTGTTAGTTCTCACTAAACAACATTTTCACTATTAACTAAGCAAGTTAAAGAGAATCCAATTAAATAAATGAGACAAAAATATTATACTTGGTCATTTATTTATTGAGGAAAATTATCCAACTGCTGCTGTTTGCTAAAGATCACATGGACAAGCCAGAAGGCTATTGGAAAAAATTTGTGGATGGATGAGACCAAAATAGAACTTTTTGGTTTAAATAAGTGCTATGGTTGGAGAAAGGAAAACACTGCATTCCAGCATTAGATCCTTATCTCATCTGTAAAACATGGAGGTGGTAGTGTCATGGTTCCGGCCTGTTTTGCTGCATCTGGGCCAGGACGGCTTGCCATCATTGATGGAGCAATGAATTCTTGAAAATGTCAGGCCTTTTTATATATTTATGATACAATTTCAAATTTATCTTTTATTATTAAATAAACATACACCAGCTTCTTATACCACACTGGAATGTCTGAGTCTAATTTCCTTCATATGGATAATTATGAAATATTGGCGGCACGGTGGTGTAGTGGTTAGCACTGTCGCCTCACTGGGGGTTTTACCCAGGGTGCCTTTCTGTGTGAAGTTTGCATGTTCTCCCCATGCATGCGTGGGTTTCTTCCGGGGACTCTGGTTTCCTCCCGCTGTCCAAAAATATGTGAATTAGGTTAATTGGCTACTCTAAATTGCCCATAGGTGTGATTGTGAGTGTAAATGGTCCGAGCCACTAGGGGGCACAGTGTGTGTTTCGTGGTGCCGGTCCCAAGCCCGGATGAATTGGGAGGGTTGCGTCAGGAAAGGCATCCGGCAGAAAAACCCCAGGCAAATCGATGAAGCGGACGACAGACGATCTGCTGTGGCAACCCCGTACAGGAATAAGCCGAAAGAAAG
This sequence comes from Notoglanidium macrostoma, assembly GCA_030068235.1. Classification (NCBI taxonomy): domain Eukaryota; kingdom Metazoa; phylum Chordata; class Actinopteri; order Siluriformes; family Auchenoglanididae; genus Notoglanidium; species Notoglanidium macrostoma. The sequence continues at coordinate 11,588,786 of JAQQZR010000018.1, read as the reverse complement.
AAGGATAATTGACATATTGTAATATACAGTAGTAGGACATAAAAATCCAATTTGATTTGAAAAATACAGAGTGTTAAAGCATACAGTATTCATGGGGAGTTTGTAATGTAATGCTTCTGAATCAATCAAAAGCTATTTTAAAAAAGAAGTTAACAAAGCTTCAATATTCGGCAAGTTTCAGGCAAGAAAAGTCGCTATCTACACTATAAGCTTTGTGGCAAGATGTTTATTGAAACACTAACAATGCTAAAATGTGTAACCCGATTGCAAATCAACAAAGCTTTTTGATATATGAGTTGGTTCGTGACAATTCTTATAAATTTGCAATCATTAGAGTTAGGACTGTGTCCCCATTTTTATGAGGACTTGTCTAAATCTTGGGTATTAGCTAAATATGGTCTTGGTCTCAACAGATGGTTTGTAAATATAATGTTGCGTTGTCTTTTTTCGCATGCACAAAGTTGAACTAGTTGAAGTAAAAACTTGGCCTTGAAAAGCATTTGATGGTTTTCAGTCTCAGCCTTGTTTCAATCTTGCTTTCTTTCAATTGGACTCGATCTTGTCTTATCCTCGACCATATTATAGCTCAGACTTGACTCGACCTTGGCAAGTGCTGGTCTTGTTCTTGATGTTCTTGATGTTCTTGATGTCTACGGTCATGACTACACCCTTAATTAGACTATCATGCTCTTTGTTAGGAAGCTCAGAGTATATTACAGTATGATTATTGCAATATTCAAAGCAACTTAAAGCACTTTTAAAGACAACTAGTGCACAAATGAGACTGTTGTTGAACTGAATGTTCAAGCAAAACAGGATCCTGAAAAACATCGCACGTCTCTGGAATTATCTTCTCTCAGAGCAGTCTGTTACTAACGTGGACATGGCCTCTCAGGGGTGCCTTTGAGAAACTGCGTCTGTTTGTGAAGTGACAAATCACAAAAAGAAAAGCCTTTTTTCTTTTTTTTTTTTTACATACATCGGTTTGTGAAGTGAGACGCTGAGTGATGTGTCGAAGATATTCTGAATAAATTACCTGTCACAAAAGGCAATTCACTGAGCATGACAATGCATCACAACTGCTGGAGCATCATCAGATATACCACTCTTTTGCAACTGCCATTACTTATAGTGAGGATTAGCGGTGGAGGGTGGTAACTAACTGCCATTACTTCTCTTGCTTTTTTTTTTTTATATAGATAGATCATTCTTAAGATGGGAGAAGACTACAGGAGTTATATCGCAATGGATTTCAAAAAACAGACACATGCGAGGAAAGGATGTGACACATCTGTAGCTGCTCCTTTTGCTTTGTGTGACTTTGGCTAGGTTAAAAAAAAGTTGCCGACTTGTTGGCCAATAGAGTCCAGTTGGGTGGGACTTTGTTCTGTTTGGTCAGATAAAAGCTAAGAGCTGCTAATTATTAAGTAGTGGTGGTCACAGGATCTTGCAGGGGTTTTGTGATAGATTTGGGGCTTTCCTGTAAAATTCTGGGATTATTTTTATGCCTGTTCAGATTTTCTTGTTGGCAATGTTGGTAACTCTGTAACATGGTCCATCCTCAAGATTTTCCACTTCACCTGTGTGCTGTCACAAAACTCATTTATTATGAAACCACACGTTTGCGTAATCATCTAAGTGTATGTGTCCTTTTTTGAAAATAATTCGTAGATATAACTCGTAGTCTTTTCCCATCTTAACAAGGATCTAAAAAACAAAGCAACAAGTGCAATAGGAGTCAGTTACCCCCGCCACTGCTAATTCTCACTATAATGATGGCAGTCGCGGCAGACTGACCAATGCTGCAGTGTATCTGATGAGGTTCCAGCAGCTTGGCCTTGATGGATTGCCATAAATACTGACAATCAGCCATAAACACCCCGTGAGCTGTCAGCAGTTCTTGACTCACACTGGCCTCTCTAATAATAGCTCACTTAGAGCATAGAGCTGAATGGCCGGAAGAGTTTTTGTGTCACCCCACTTGGCTGATTAGTCACTTGAATCACATCGTGTTCTTGGAAGTAATTTAAATGAATGTACTGATTTTAGTGAGATGCCTATGCCACATTAAAAGTGCTTTTGGGGCTGTGAAATAATAATGCATAGCCTCTGAAATGGCAAAATGCCAAGCTGGGCTGCTTTTAAAATGTGCCAGTACACTCCAGGCAGCCAACAGGGACACTTCAAATGACTTTTCATTATGGCCCTTGTGATAAACAAAATATGTTCAAGTCTGGCTGCTTTACGGTTTTCTAGCACTTTAAAAAAATAGGCAATTTGATGGGTAGCTTATAAATATGCTCAGGACACCCATGAATGGCTTAATGTTGGCTAACGGGCCAAGAAACCTTGATGGTAGTTGGAATTAATGCACCTCACTGAAATTGGAACCTCCTACTTCCTCACTTCCTGGGGAGAAATTAGCCTAATGAGCAGGAATGATGTACAAGAGAGGAAGTAATGTACGATGTGTGAATGTGAGTGTGTCTGTGTGTGCACGTGTGAAGATGAGTTGTGTGTGAAGGGTTGTTGTGATAATCATATAAAAAGATGTGCACAGCTATACAGATTATGGAGAACTAAATATCATGTAGGATGAAAAGCAAGAAGTAGAGATTCAAACTGTAGTAAGTAAGTGAGTGTTGTACAATACAGATAAATTTGCATTAGCCTGAGGCAAGAGCTTCCTCTCACGACCCAAAGTGCAAATCACCTACGTCTCACAAGTCACAAAGGGGAAGGTGAGATAAAAATGATCAGAGTATTTAAAAACTGTATCATGCTTGCCCATGGCAACAAGCTCCATTAATGCTTTGTTGCTCTCCAGTGAGCAGGTTGTCATTAGATCAGCTCAACCTAATTCACATTTCTGTTCGACTCTTTATCTGACCCGCCAGAAGAGATCATGATTTTCATATAAAAAAAAAGTGAAAGATAGAAGATTGCTTACCATCTAGTAGGGTACTGAATTTGTGTTAAGTACACAGCTGGCTGATATAAATGAGATACAAATGAGACTCTTTCTCTATAGCAAGGAAACATACAATAAAAATAGGGCCAATCTTCACATCCACATTGTCTTATTTGCAGTTAACAAATGACTAAAAGTGGATTGTTTTGTACTTTTGTGGAACCAAGAACAACACTATTAGCTAATGGATGTATGATGAAGTGAGGCTGTAGATTCAAAGTCATTTCAGGTGATTACATTTGATGAAATGCTTCTTAGAGTTTGTGTGCTTTGGGGCTCAGTTATTTGAACCAACATATATAACACCCACTCAGGCACCAGGAGAACATGCAAGCTCCACACAGAAAGCGCACACAGTCGTACAGGGCAGGTTCGAACCCGGAACCGACAGCGCTAACCAACGTGCCGCCCCCGTCCATAACTTGCCATTGTTAATAATTTTAATGAGAAGGCACATGAAATACAATTACAATAAATTACATAAATGGACAAATGACAAAATTGCGAGTTTTGTATGGTCTGAACAATAGAGCTGGCTAATGACAAGCAAAGCTTTTCTGTTTCCTCTACTTGCTATTCAGGAAGAGACGTGGCATGATTACTGACATGAGACACTTAAAAGAAATAGCAATGTCAAATTGTTTTGCCTATCTGTCTTTCACTGAGCGTGTTCCTGTGTGTATTAGTAATAGTTCTATGATGAATCCCTGTGCTGTGAGGCTCAACTCTAATGGTTTTATAATTGTAGCACTGAGTTACTGATAGATAGTAGAATTTTTCAGCTCTCATATTCAATTTTGTGGCTAGCCATCACTGGTTAAGTGTCATGTACAGATGAAGGAATAAGTTACAGAAAACAAATCCAAATGGTATATATATGAAATATGAAAAATGTAGGTTAAAAATGATGTCCTCTGGTTACGCTACCTTGATCTCCTGACACTCCAACAACTCAATTTACTAGCCTACATTGAGCTGATCGAGTATTTGAATGGCCCTTAAAGCAATTTTTTTTTTTTAACCTAATATATCTATTGCATGTGAAGCATATACACAATCGCTATAAATATTCATCTCAGTATAGCTCTGTCAATTTCTGTCAATACACCTCAGCTCTGTCAATTTCCATCTGATGACAATTGGATACCGTAAGAATGGAATTCCATCCATTATCTACCATCAAAAATGCTAGTAGGTGGATGGCTATGCTAATACATGTGAACACACCCTTCATATCCAGGGTGTGTTCTTGCTTTGCACGCCCAGTGTTCCCTGGATATGCATCATACTGAAGATGAATGAATGATTGACTTCCCAAAAATGCCCTTAGACTTCCATTGTAAGTGTGTTGAGAGCATTTCTTCCAGTCAAATGGGTAGAGCAAGGATCAAGGGTGTGCTTCATTGCACATACCGTAAAGCAGGGCTGGATAATTGAGTGATTGTACATCATGTACGCCATGTCATCACTCCAGCATGAAAAAAGCAAACCTCCAGTGCCTACTTATCCAATGTCATGAATACTCATTCTATTGTCACCTACAGCACTTATGTAAGTAAAGCTCGAAGCAAAAAAAACCCCAAAAAACACTGTAGTTAATTAGATGCTGACAGTGTTAATGCAACACTGGGTATTTTGCTGTCATCACCGTCACCATTGAAAGCAAATAATAACATGTTTCTGTCTAATATACAGGTCCTCAACCTCAGTTTAAAGCTCTGACTCAGTGTTGTCCACCTTTATGTTGTATTAATGCAGCAAATGGAAGAATGAAGATGTACGTGCCTGTTTTTATGACAAATCAATGCTTTGACTCCTCCTCATATTGTTATTAAACCACGTCGCACCAAGCAGCCCGGAGAGACATGAAAGAGAAATTACAACTGTGACAAATCGCGTCACAACGCTCTCAATATCTCGCCACATCAAAAGAAATGTCAGTGGAGTGTGCGCGTGGGATCACGATCATGACGGCTGATAGAATCCAATCAAATCTGTCAGTTTGACTTGATGACAATAAAATGAGGAGAACTACAGCACAAATGAAACAACCAGTCGTTTCATTCGACACAAGTAAAGCAATGAGTAACAAGACTGAAATAGGTAAAACATGTCCAAAAAAAATTTGCATGGCAGAACAGAATAAAGATGAAAAGCAAAATAAGGCTAATATCTATAGAGTTAATGTTGAAGTAATAAAGGTGGCATTATATGTAACTTTTTCATGAAAATGAAATAAGTGGTGATATTGAGTTGGCAGAGAGCAAAATATTCTTAAACACTGTGTTATTCTTCTTGAAAAAACAGCAAAAAAAACCTAAAATAGCCATTCAGAGGACGAGCTGTTAGTCAGACTTTTCTCATAAGTCATTAACTTTAGACCAAAAAGGTTGGTCTATTGTTAGTAAAGCCAGCATTAGGTCAGAGTGGTTATTAGTGGTGGTGGAAGATGGAGGAAAATCTCAAACTGTGGCTATTATCTGCAGCTTAATGATGGTCAAGGCAGGAGAGGGTCTTATGGTGAGGAGTTGTCATCATTGATTTAATAACATTTTTCTAACACTGTAAATGTGGCAAATAATTAACTTTACTTACAGTACACTTTCTTCAAATCTTAAATGTTTCAATATGGATTCACTTTTTTGTGAAGAAAATGTACTTTTTAGTCTGCATCCCTAAAACTCACTACTGATTCAGTTAGATATGCAGGCTACATTTAGTCATTTATGAAATATTCCAATCAAGAGCAACTTAAAAAAAAAAAAAATGCAGAGTTGAAAACGGAGCAAAACGTATCTGGAGAATCTTCATAAACTTGATAAAGTGATAAATGTGAATGCATAAATAATAATACAAATCAATTGAACACAAAAAACTTGCTGAGGTGTTAAATAACTAAAAGTATATTTGCTTGTGTGGTTCCTGAAACAGACTATACAAAAGTTCATTTCATAGGTGAAAACTAGTGGGTGTTTTTATTAAAAACCAAGACAGGCGATAAACCAAAGTCTCCCTGGTGAGAACTCCAGCTCAGTCCAGGCCAGATACTAGCTGCCAAAACATGCTACGAGGCCAAGAGTGTTGAGCTGGTAGACTGTCTTTACCAGATGGTAAATTACTGTCCAGCTTCCATATTTCTGGCAAAATTGATCAAAATGGTTGAGATTTGTAATTTGGCTTACTGTGTAATTTTCATACAAGCAACTTGTCTATGATTTTAGAAAGTGTTTCCATGTACCATCTTAACTATCTTAGTTTATATTTTAGCAACTGGTAGCTGTTCAGATTAAGCTGGATTATTCAGTGATACTCAGAAACATGAGACAGGCAAATGGTCACCAAACAGGCATAAACTTGCCAAAACTAAACCAGAAGAGCAGATAGCATGGTCAAGACAGGCAGATAACAATGGCTATTTTTCTTATGTTATCTCAGGGGAGCCCTGGGATGGCAAACAGGGTGCCAGTAGTAATAAAGTGATTGTTAATAGGGGAAGGTGCTTGACTGGAGGACATGTGATGAGGTGGGCTTCAGGAGCGACAATGGCAGCCATTCTGAAGCCCCACTGAAGAGTGTTGGGTATGAGCTGTTGTATAGTAAGGTGGAGATGCGGAAGTAAGGGTTATGGAAACTTACAGGAAGTTAGCTAAAAAGAAAGTGGAACTGATGTGTGTTTTTTCTCCCAAACTTCTGCTATTTCATAAATACATTTGACAAAAATGTTACTTAAATCATAACAAATATCAAAAACCCATGGCATAAAGAATTAAAGATCATGCACTAGTCTAAATTCTGGGTCTAATTGTAAGATTATATTAAAAGATGTTACAGTTGTCCACTAATGCTTGGAGAAAGTTCGTTTCCAAAGATGATGAAGAAAGATCTTATAGAATTGGGCCTCTTAGTTGAGTGAAGAGTGTAAGAAAAGCAAAAGGAAGAGATAATGTCAGATGTATACAGTTTTCTGGAGCAGAACAATGAAGGGTCTTCAGTGCTACGAGTATTATAAATATTTCCATGATGAACAGGTAGAGATCTTTGAGTATGAGGGTCGAGCAGCTGAATTTTGTACATGATGGCATTTGTTAATGACCTGATATGGGATACCAGAAAGAAGAGCATTACCATAATCTTGACAGGTAGAAATTAATGCATACCTGAGATAGTTATCATCTCAGAATGTGAGCTAGTGCCAGATAGGGGCTAAATAAAAAAGTGCCAGATGCCTGATTTTATTAATATGAGTTTCAAATGAGAAGTTTTGTACTTGACAGGAAGATATGGCATTATCACATTAAGTAACAACTGGACCTTTGGACTGATGAGAAGCATTTCTGTTTTTATCATGGTTAAGTTTAAAAAACTAAAAATCCAAGATGTAATGCATTGAAGTCAGTTACTGGGTGATTTAGTAATGCTTAAGATTCAGGTAGTGTGAGCACATATTTGATTATCATGTGCATACAAATGATGGATGAGGTGATGCGCTGTATAATAGAATGCTAAAATGTAATGGGCCTTGTACTTAATCTTGTGGAATGCAGTATATTAAGTTAGTGATAAGAACCAAGAACGAGTAGAGTTATATGTTTATTGACACTTGTTGAAATGAGTATCCTACTTAGTATTAAGCAATCAGGGGTGTTATGGAACCATGAAAAGTGCACACATGTGTTCATGCAATTAGGCTACTAGGCCCAATTATTATGCTATGCATTAGCTAGACAAATTACTGTAGTTATCTTGGCTCAAACAGGGCTGCAGAGGAGAAGAGAGGAGATTTCACTTTGAGAAAGCACTTCTGGGCAGCTATAAATAAAGTATGTTTCCTTGTCTTCATTGCTTTGAAATCCCTCGTATTTAAGGATCGATAGTGGCTGATCTTCAAGAACAACATACTGAGTAAGAGCTGTTATTTTCACTCACCTAGCATTGTCTGGGCACGATTCTTTTCTTAGCGAGCCAGCATTCAGTGCTGTGTGCAGTTAGAAATGAACTCCTCCCGTTGAGTTTTATGTTTAAGAAGTTTATCAGGTTACTAGCTGCTCTCTTTTCTTGATATTTTCATATAGCAAGAATTTGCCGTCTGCTTTGCTCTGATTGCCATATCATTTGATATTGGATGTGGGATCAGAGTATTTGTGTACTAGTATGGGTAAATGAAAATGGTATCAGATGGTGATCCAATAGTAGTATCAATATTAAAGCATCCTTAGTGATTAGTAGTAATGGATGATGACTGCTTGCCATTTACTGCAGCAAGCTGATGCCCTTTACTCAGATAAGATTGAGGCCAAGTAAATGCAAGGCCACTGAAACCAACAGTGTTCTCCAGCTGTTCCAGCAGCCTCAGGTGATGAACCGTATCGAATGCAGTACTAAGATCCAGTAAAATAAGGATGCATAAGTGGAAAGAATCTACGCTAATGAGATGGTCATTAGTGACTCTGGCACATGTTGCTTCCATGCTGTTTCCTCCTGAAGCCAATTTGGAAAGGATCCAGTAACTTGTGTGATACAAAGTAGTGTTGGAAGTTGGAATTGGGTGAAAACAACATATCCAGCAATTTCCTCAGGAAGCGGAGATTGGTGATAGGGCTGTATTTGGAAAGGAAGTCAGTGCCAAGGGCTGATTTCTTTCTGGAAAGAGCTCATAGCTGAGGTAAATACGATTTAACCAATGTTGGGAATAGGGTCAAGCTGACAGATGGAACCAACTGGTGAATCTTAATGACATCAAGGTCGTTCACAAAGGTTGTGTTAACTAAAAACAAAGTTTTATGAGGAAAGCAGGAAATAGGTCCACAAAGGTTTTAATAAAAGAAAAATAAATTGTAAACAAGAAATGGAATACTAGGAAAACACGCATGAGGTAACTACATTGGCAAAAAGCATGAAACAAGAACATGCAATAGCCAAGAACATGAACCAGAAATATATACAGTGTGATTAACTGATATCAAGACACTGGTGACGTGGATAGTATATTTAAATGTTGACACTATAATTCTAAATTAAATGTAATAAAAAAACAATTTAAATCAAATGTTAAAATGGTATATTGGGGGGGAAAAAAAATCATCTCTTCAGTGCATATAAAAGGATTCAGGATTCCAGAAGGCTATTTAGCTTCATATTAGCTGTGTGATTTTCCAAGCATCGATGATAGCGAGAGGATTCTGAGCCCTAATTGCATTTTTATGATGTATGAAATGTGCAACAGGTATCCTGAGATAATGAACAGAACATTAACCATCGTGGAACAAATTGTGGCTATGTGATAAGGTGTTGTAATAAGTGTCCACCCTGTTCTGTAAGTGATTAATGAGTACCAAATAATCATTGTGTAAGCTCACACACCGGCTTGCAATATGATTTATGATTGATGAAAGCAAATAGGAAGGCTTATTTCTGGACGAAATGCAGATACACAGTGTGCTTACAGGAGAAACATGGGTGAGAGACGTAGGTTTACAGAACCTGCTTCCCCGGTGATAAAGTCATTCTTCTGATAGTCTAATATAACATGGCACAAACTCCCTGCTCAAATAAGCAAACACACAGGGCAAACACTCAGTCCAGGCTCATGGAACAAATGCAAGTAACTGCCACAGAGAGTCAAATAGAGGCACAGAGAGAGAAGAGGTACAGTGACAGCAAGGCAAGAGACAGTTTCTTTGAATGCTTTACTTTATTCTTGCTGTTCTTTCTTCTTTCTCTTGACACCAGTTCTGTTACAGTGTCTAGCTGGGGATGTAATGACTCCACTTTTCTCTATATCTGCACAGTAAAAACACCTGTACCTATCTGCCACCTGTCAATGTTTGAAGAATGCAAAGATGGTCACATGGAACTGTCAATTAGACGAAAGCTTCAGTCGCATTGTAATTAATGCCTCTATTCACTAATATGTCTGTGATTTCAGAAGAAAAGTGGACACCCTGAGAGGTGAATTGCTAGTCCGCTAATGCAATGCTTTGGAGTTGTGTTTCTCTTTTTTAATTAATAAAGATCCTTGTTGTGAGGGCTAGCAGACATTCATCTAAAGAAGCAGGTGCCTCGTTTGTACGAACAGATTTCACAAGTTTGATGTGACACAAAATTTGGATGAAACTGGTCACCGATGTGAAAATATTCTTATACATACAAACAAGATAGGAAAGTTGTAGATCCACGTGTAGGATTCTTCTACACATTCAATGTATATCAATGTTCTGTTCACTCGACTATACATAATTTAACCATGCCTACATTTATTCTTCAAGTAAAGAATGAGGCATGATGGAGTGTGTTGTTATAGTAAAATTAACAACATACATTTTAGCTGTTTATAGTTACACTATATAGCCAATTTGTGGATATCTGTCCAATCATACCTATATGTACTTGTTGAACATCTCATTATAGATTTTATTCCCCATTTTAGATTCAGATTTAGATCTTAGAGCCTGGCTGTGGGGATTTCTGTTCATTCAGCCACAAAGGTATTAGTGAGGTACTGATGTTGGATGAGTAGACTTGGAGTATCAGCCTCGCAATTCATCTCAAAGGTGTTCAATGGGGTTAAGGTCAGGGTTCTGTGCAGACCATCCAAGTTCTTCCAGTCCAACCTTGGCAATAACCAAGATTAATAACAAAAAAATTCAGTGAGTCATGTTAATGAAAAACCACCTTAAAGACCTTCCAATGTCTGAAAGTTACAGCTTAATCTTGACTGAAACTAAGGTTAATACAGCTTAACCTTGAGTGCTGATGCTGAAGACCCCTTCTAAAAGTGCAGGAAGGAATAAGTTAAAGTGTTAAATGGAGTAAACTATAAACTGTTGGACAATGTTTTTATCTGCTCACCTCACCTCACAGGCCCTGGTCCAAGTTCTGCAGCAGAAATTATTTGCAATGTTTAGCTTCCAGTGTAATGGGTCTTTGTATGTTTCTAAACATACAAACAGTCCTCGAATACATTTTACATTTAACATGAATGTGAAGCTCATACAGGCTTCTATCTATGAAATAAAATATAATATGACAGTGTGGACCAACATATACAGTATGTCTCCAACAATAAAGGGTTTAGAAATGTCTGCTCATATATATATATATATATATATATTATGTGTGTGTACCAGCATATTTCTGGTCCATTCCCAGACCTTATCTAGCATTACCTCACCTCACCCTGCTCTACTATCAACTTCTTACCACCTTATACACCCCAGGTCTAAGTATAGCTTCAAGAAATTGTAAAAAAAAAAAAAATTGTGATTCCTGCATCAATTACTCACAGCATGTGGTCTGATCTTCATCCAAGTCCAATAATAACAGACTCACAAACAGCAACACTTATTATTCTTGATAACAAATACATCATTTAAAACATTCACAGTCTAGGCTTAAAAAAAATACAAGAACTTCTGAGCTAATAGCTTCTCCAGAGACTAATTGGAGTCAGGCAAAGTCCTGTAAAAAGGCACACAAAGTCTGGTCTCCTTCTGGATTTCTTAGGAAATATCTGTTCATGTGAACAATGCCCCAATCAAAACAAATTTCAGAGGATATGGTGGAGGGAACATCATGGTTTGGGGACGGTTTGCTGCCTCAAGGGTTGGTCAGCTTGCAGTCATTAAGAGAACGAATGATTCAAAATTGTAGCAAGAACCTTTACAGGAGAATGTCATCACCTGAAGCTTTATAGAAGCTGAATGATGTACAGCAACAAGGAACAAAAGCATACAAATAAATCACCAACTGAATGGTTTAAAATAAGAAGAAAATGTATGCTTTATAATGACCAAGCCAAAATCCAGACCACAATCCATTATGTTATGTTATGGCATGACCTGAAAATGTCTGTTTATGCGAACAATTTTGGAAATATTAAATTGAAATAGCCTAGTCTTGTAGAGAGTCATGGTCTAAAATTTCTTCTCACTGTGCATAAGTCTTATCAGCAGCTACAGGAAATGTCTGATGGAGGTTATTGCTGCAAACAGACGTTATACCAGTTTGTAAATGGGTTCAGGTAATTTTCTCAGCCAGGGCTGTGAATTATTAAACAATAACTTCAATTAAACATGAAAACTACAGCTGTTAGTATCTTATTGGTTTAGGCAGAATGTGCTTATTTTTATGACATGTTCTGAGTAATTAATGCAAAATATCTAAAAGTTCCACATTTTTTCTCACAATAATAATACTCTACATGCATAAAAGTTTGATTTTAAATTCGACTTCATTTCTAGTGCTTTTAACGATAAACATAGTCATAATAAAGCTTCAGAGAAATCCATGTGTAGATTTAAATACCTAATGAGCAAGCCAGAGGCAACTATAGTAAGAACAACTCCCTGAGATGATGAACCCTTGAGACTTACTTGTCAGTACTAAGTGAGCTGAAAGGATGTTCAGTATCCTTTAGGTACTGAGAATATTGTGAATATGAGTCCTCGAATGATCATAAAACAGCCTTTATGATTACAGCAGCAGTTCTTAGGTGCAAATCTATAGTATCCAGATGAGATTATCCACTGAGGCAAGGATGAGATTTGGGCATAAACAGGACATCCATGATACAATGACGTAATAAAGAATCATGTGCTTGTGACTTTGTGTTAACAGTTTGGAGAAGATGCTTTCCTGTTTCAGCATGACAGTGTGCCAATGTATAAAGCAAGATCCATGAAGAACTGATTTTCTTTTACTTTGGTGAGCAAAATCAGTTTCTTCTTTGAGATTAAGTGGTACACCATCACCCAACATCAGTGACTGACCTGCTTGTTATGACCTCAGTGTGACCTCAGACCTCAGTGTCATGGTCAAGGCAATATACACAGTAATACTATTTTTTAACTGTGGGATCAGGTTTGAGATCAAAAGATGAACATGAGATGCTAAATCAGAATTTCAGCTTTAATTTCCTGATATTTACATCAAGATGTGTTTAACAACTCAGAACACAGCGCTGGGTTTCACCTGTATAGACTGCATTTGCTGTTAAAAAGGATAAACCAACATGAAGAGTAAATAGATGTCTATGGGAGTAAAGTAAGCCATTTTGAGGAAAGGAAAAATGATCAAAAGCCATTGCACAAGCATTGGGCATAGCCAATACAACAATATGGGATCTCTTGAACAACAGAAAAACCACTGGGATTTATAATATCCACAAACTGAACAGGTCAAACAAGAAAAGCATAGACAGAAACATTGCGAGAGCTGTTTTTTTCTTTTGAACCCCCCCAAAATAAAACAGTCAATGACATCACCAACAACCTGCTACTACTATCAATAATAAGAACAATATAAAATTCAGTCCAGCTGCTGTCACTGTTGCTAAGCAACAGTAAATAGACTAGAAGCTAGTGATAAGTGAGGTTGATCATTCATTTTAGCAGTATGAAAGCAACATCAAATATATACATATTTATAAAAAGTATAGAGCTGTAAGTCATTGTTATGCCACTTTAGTATCCCAGTAGTGGTTATTTCCTACATAGCTCTCTGCCTTTGTGGTGATGAGATATACATTTGTATCAGAATGCCTCACAGCTGATCAACATGCAAAGTCACAAAGTGTGAAAATACTTTACATACACAGGATATTGGCACTGAAAACATTTCCTTTGGGGTGTATTTCAACTTGGTCTGTTCCATGTTTGTGTGCAGATAGCTAGATTTGTCAGGAGGCGATCAGCCTTATGGGTATTGTAGTAACACGAGACCATGATATTATATAGGCTACAGAGACTGTCTTTAAAACCTCAGCACTTTCTACATTTCAAACATAGTTCTGAACATACCTGAATTCATAAGGCTGTAAAGATGGATTAGTTATCCGTGTTTCTGATTGGCTGGAAGAGAAGAGAACAAGGATTCTGGGTATTGGAATAAGTGTTCCAGCAACATTGGAAGCTGATTGTTACAAGAAAAACTTTTAAATGGGGGAAACGTTCATAATCATTATTATTTTTTATCACTTTACAGTGTCTTGTTTTCCTTTTCTTTTTTTTTTTTTTGACTGGCTTGCATTTAGATCTCCCATCATCATCCAAATCATTAATTAGCTTCTTGGGTATAACAATATGAGCATGTCAGAGAAAAATTTATTATTATTTTCTGTGAATTCATTTGTATGAATCAAACTGTTATATAAAAAAGACTGTGAGGCCTCACATATTCAAATAAATTCAGTTGCCTAGGGTGTGCCTAATTTGTTTTCAAAGGGTTTGCTATGACAATATGTATTGGAAATTTTTTTTTTTTTTAGGAGGGATAAAATAAACGTTACCATCCAATTCATTTCATCTCCCATGTAGCATGTTTCCTTAGAATATAGCCATCAATTATTTTTGTCCACAGAGGATGTTATTGTTATCTTTGGATTTCCAGGTGGCAGAGTTTACATATGGCAATATGCAGCAGCCATAGCAACAGTGTTTAATTCTTGCAGCTTCCTGTTTTTTTCCCAGTCCTCTGTCATCATATCAAGTCAATAAAGCTCCACAGTTACTCACTCACTTGCCGCATGTTCAAAAGGCCAAGGAGTTTAAAAACAGCATTTCTAAATTGGTCTTTCATTTGGTACCAGAGAGATGATGGTCTAATCTGCTGGGGTTTTTTTTTCTTTTTTGAGCAAAAAGCTACCTGATGTGATATTTAGTAGAAATTGACAAGAGAAAACTAGTCAAAGTGAACATTATGAATTATTAATAGTGTTTTTATTGGTTCATGAATTGGACACATGTAGTCGCCATGTCTAATGAGGTCTATGGTTTGCAGGTACAGATTTTATAAACAACTTTAATGTCACTCTTTCAAATTATGATAGACTGCATATGAGGATTAACATATAGTTCACACCATATAGATAAAAGTATTGTCGAAACAAATCTTACAGATGGAATTTTTATGGCGAATGTATGTTTTTAATACACAGTTCCACAAGTAAAGTAGAATACAGACCAAGCAGATATATGAGCCATATTTGGTGATGTTTTAGGATTCGAATACCACTAAAGTTAAGAAAAATCCACTTGAATGACTTGCATGCCAATATTTATAATCAATGGTATGTCCAATAGTGCAGGATGGTTCTTATAGTAGAATAACGGGACTCAGTCCTTGCTTCATCTCTGTCTAAAGAGAGCAATGCAGCAGTCCTTTAGTCTGTCCAGCTCTCTCAACTCATCTTCTATACACTTTACTCACGTAGATCAGCTTCCAAGGATTCAATTTTTCATGCTTATCATCTCGTAGATTGCTGACTAGACTCAGAGCAACTGCATGCTGGACATAAACAATTTGTGTCCCTGACCAATTTCTTCTGGTCTGACTTATTGCTCTATGCATGTTTGTTAAAAATTACATGCATGTAGTGACCTGAAATAGTAGCTAGGGGCAGAAGGGGTGGTTTAGTATGCATGTTTTCCATTGGCATTTCCATTTCCATACAAATGCCCAGTCTATAATGCACTATATGTTTGCAACTATAATACTACTACTACAAGATATCTACTTTGATAAACAGTATAAACAGTCCCATTGAATAGAAATGATTTTTTGGTGAGTTTGAGTCACACTGTCGAATACACAAAACCTTTTCTTCATTACTTCAAATCACGCACTTTAAAAACCACTTCAGAGGAGTTATTGTAAACTTGATGAGTAAACAACCTGCCAATACATTTTACTTCTGTATTAATGGATTTGATTCTTTTTGCATTATTCAACTTGTGTTTGCTTTGAACTTATGTGAATTCATTTTTCTATTTCAGTGAGCCCGGCAGGATGCAAAGAATGAATGAGGACTTCAAAGCTTTCAAAACACTTCACTCCTTTCTCCAGAAACACATTGTCCTAAAAAACAGATACCAACGGTTTTGGTTTGAACCAGTTTTCGTTTTTGTTGGTCATCCACTTATTCAAGTGTAAAGCACAGATGATGATTTTTATCAATGTGGTGTTACATATTGTGGCCGTGTCACTCATTTCATGATAAATAATATGTTAGTGTTGCTTAGCTAAAGATTTCATTCTGTTTAGCCCTGTATAAAAACATGTAATCACAAATGTTACCGTCTCTTACTTTTTCTGTAACTACTCCTCTAGAACTTAGAAATTCTGTGAGCTTTATTACTTATTACTACTTTTTATTCTTCTTGGAATAAACTTGTGATAAGATTTGAAGTCTGTTTTTATAATGCATGATTATAGCACAGCGCTGTTGAATTCTCAGAAGTCATCAGACAAAGCTGTTGATTCATTTTCTCCAACAGCATCTCTGACAGTAGTGGTGGCTGAGTTGATATTAATAGGTTACTGTTTCAATAGAAACAACTTACACAGGAAGGCGGATGCTCCACATAAATGAATTTTAAAAAATTTGTAATTGTCGGTATGGTGACGTTTCATCGAGATGTTTATTGAGCATTTTTCCGGTGTCGGTGCTTTGTAACAGTCGGAGGTGAAGCTGGTTATGTTTTTGACAAAGATGAGTCTTCAGGATGGACGACTATTCTGGTTGCAGTAACATGACAAACCGTATTTTTTGTCCAGGCAGAGAAAAAAATAGGCTGGTATGAGAATGACTGTTTATAGCTGCAAAAAGAAATGTGGATGTTCTATAATAATAAATGTAACCCTAATAAATAAATAAATAATGTTAGTGATGGCAAATTGCTAAAAGAAAATGCTGTTATTTGTACACAATCAACTGTTCATTGTGGTAACTTCCTGTCTAGCTCCATCACACTACAGTTGATTATTTTCCTATAATTTTCCGTTCATGTTTTATTTCTTATTTATTACACAACATGTGCTTACTTTTCGGTGTGGAACTCTACTATGAAACTATATCTAAAACGATTAATAATTCTCCATTCTTAGAATAAATAGATAACTGAGTGTTCTCTTAATCTTTTTTTTTCCGAAGAAAATGTGAAATGAATCTAATTTGTCCTGGTTTAATCAGAACAGCTTGCAGAAGTGTTGTTTTTCAGACAAACAGCAATGACACTGGCAGACAGCATACTGTACCCGGAGGAAAAGAGCAATTGTAGGGTCCACATGATGCACACTGCGAACAGAAGTGTTGTGAGGGAGGACATGCATGTGTGTTTGTCGGGTTGATTCATCGCTCGTCTGAGCGGACGAGTCACTCACCGTAAGTGCAGCATGTACTCGATCAGACACTGATGATCATGCACTTAAGCCACATTCTCAGAAACTTGCTCCGTTTCCTCACAACCTGTGCTGGTTTTAACTCCAAAATGGTTTGTGTTTAGTGTATTCTTCATTCTGTGGTAATACTAGTGCTGATTAGAAATTAAAATATTGGATTTTAAAGCTTTAACTTGACATCTGGGGCGTTTCTGTGCAGTCTTGGCATGTTCTCCCCGTGGGTGTCCTCCAGGTGCTAAAACATGCAGATTAGGTCAGATGGCTACTCTAGATTGCCCATAGGTGCGAATGTGAGTGTGAATGGTTGTTCCTCTCTGTGTTAGCCCTGCAATAGATTGGCGACCTGCGTACCCCGTGTACTCCGCCTCTTACCTGAAGTCAGCCGGGATTGGCCTATCTAAACCAGAAAGGATTGAGGTGGAGTTTTTTGCGTTCGACTTTTGGAAAGGGCAGGGATTACTGATCCCCCTTTATGCAGACCAGGGGTGCATAAAAAACAGTGAAAATGCTGTCTCAGGAGGGTGTCTAACATGACAGCGAGGCATCAAGGACTGTTCTAAGAACATTTCTGAGACACCAAATTGCCCCAGTAGATGGTATCATCAATGTTGCCTATTACAGATAAATCTGTGTGGCAACTCCCTCAAGTAATGGAAAAAATTCAAAATGGATGGCAGATCAAATTAAACAGAAAAGTGAATTAGTATACAAATGTACGAATTTGGGCTTTTTTAAACACAGATTTTAGAAGTTACTGTGAAATATACATTGTACTATCATAAAACCCTGTGACTTAAAACCGTCTTTGCCGACTTACTTAAACACGGCGTGCTGACGTCACGCGTTAACGTAATGCTATCCTAAAAGGTCAGGCAAAACGTACATCCTTAGAAGATGAGTCATGATTTCTGAGACAATATGGCCACTTATGAGAGCAAAATGGTTCCACTTTTCTCGCATAGAGATGAATTATGATGCTCTACCTCAGTATATTCTACAACATTCTATTTCAATAAGCTTTAGTAACTGTTAACACCTAGCGTGAACATGGGAACTCATTGTTATTACAGCTGTGACAGTGGGTGTGAGAAA
Organism: Notoglanidium macrostoma; assembly: GCA_030068235.1. Lineage (NCBI taxonomy): Eukaryota > Metazoa > Chordata > Actinopteri > Siluriformes > Auchenoglanididae > Notoglanidium > Notoglanidium macrostoma. The sequence continues at coordinate 11,570,548 of JAQQZR010000018.1, read as the reverse complement.
GCTCACAATGCAAACTAAGATCCATGGCTTCACACGAACCTGCAATCAGCATAGACGAGCACTTAGCAGTGAAGCTTCTGCAGAAAAGGCAGTCATCTGCACAGTCAAATGACTCTCTCTCAGCAATAAGGGGAATTTGGAGCTGGGAGCTAATTCTTTTGGATAGATGGTGTGTGCGTTAATTGGGGTTGAAGTAACACAGTGCTTGGTCCTTTCGGCTCTCCCATTTTTTTTTTGTCTCTAATTAAAGCATTTCCTGTTCAGCACCCCGTCACCTTCTAATGACTACTCGCAGGTGTTTACTTCTGCGTGTTGCCATGACAACAACAAAAATGGAATCCTTGCTCCATTTTTGTATACATTCCACTAAGCTTTTATTAAATTAAATCTGGGAATTTATTTAGCTGCGAGTTTGTTGGTAAAAACAGGGTGTTCGCCTATAAAGCGCCTTCTTTCAGACAAATTGCCCTTCGCTAAGTTCTTATCAAAGGCTTAGTTCTAAGATCTACTCATTTCTTTCTCACAGCTCAAGCGAGGTGTAGCACAGGATAAACCATTTCTTTAAGATCGTCCCCAGAGATAAAGAGATTTCCGTGCCTTTCATTTTAAATTCATCAGCTTAACTTCCTTCTGACATGTTTCACATGAAGTGAGGAATTTCACCAGACTGACAGGCTAAAAGTTCTCTCAAGAAGTCGTGCTCCAGCCCTAAAAAAGAGAATAAATCTATTCCTAACAAACCTAATTTACCAGCTGGATATATTCATATTTACCAGAGTGTGGGGTATTAGCTTTATAGAGAGCCTTAGTAATTAAACTTCCTTTAATTCCAAGTTTTAATGCCTTTTTGAAAGGGCAAATGGAGAAAAAAAATCATGGTGCTTAAACAACTTCATTTTGAATGACATAATGCTTTCCCTGACACTTCATTTCAATCCTTAATGGACTTAAAATGGTAATCTTAAAGAATTTTAACAAATGACATTCAGCAAGTATAAGTTTAGTCTTCCCTACTGACATCTACAGCCAGTGTATTATAATTAAGCAATTATCTTCAGGTTTTGTGTGAATGAAATATATAGAGATATAAAAAAAATATTTAATATTTTTGAGAAAAGGAATATGAAATCATTTTCCTGGCACCAGAGAAAAGTGTTATTTTTGAATCATTGCATAAGGTCTGCCTTGATTCACAGGACTCTGTTTGAAGGGATTATTCAAATAATGATTTTTTTTTAAAGGAATATGAACTTTAATTTGAAGGAATATGAACTATATATTACTATTTGGCATTTTTTTGTGTAGAAAGAGATCTATTTAGGATCTAATTTTTATTAAACACCATGCACAATGGTTTAAATGAATATGCAACACATGAGCTCAGTAAAATTACACTATATAAGATATCAGTAAACAATCTTAATCAATATTTCAATCGCTAATTTCTGCTGCATTGATGGACAGAACATCTGCCTTGATGTATTTTCTGTCCGTAGTCTTAAAACACTTCAGAGTTTCAGCTGGAGTATGCTGTTATAGGAAAACTATCAATGACATGGTGGTGTGTTATTAGTTACAGTTTATACTTATATTTAATGATGTGGAACATCTGCAAAACAAGTTCCTGTTATAAACAGGTATAAACATTCGTTCCTTCACAAGCCTCAATTTCTTTCTCACTTTCTTGAAGTTAATAAAACAATTATTAGTACATCCACATTAATAGGTTTTAGTTTTAAAATCTCCATACAGTCAAGTGTTATAGCTCCATATTAGAAATAATCAGCATCCATACTAACACACCTGAAAACGCATATCACATGACCGTTCGTGTACACTGGCCATGCGCATACCGGTATAAACAGGAAGCAGATTGTCTACAATGCAGTTGGCTGCCTAGTTGCAGATCACTCGAATAATAGCTTGCTTCTTGCGCATGTAGGCAGCTGCACAAGGTCAGCCAGGCTTGTAATTCGTTATCCATGCTACATTCAGCACTGGTACGTGAGGCTGATGCAGTTTGTTTCCTTCCAGAAAAGGGTCACGTGATAGGAGCGTGATGAATAAGGGAAGAATGCGTCGTGACTGATTAAACCCAATCAGGAAGTGATCATGGGGTCTGCATCATAGTTTTCAAAAGCCTCCGTTTTCTCTTGTCCACACTAAAACACAACCCTGGCCTGCAGCGTTCCCAGAACTCTCCATTTTACAGGCTGAATACTCCGGAGTAGTATGGACGCCAGTCATAAAAATAGCAAAAGTGATGCATTTTAAAACTTGTATTAATTAACTTGTGTAAAAATGTATTAATGTGCCATAGCAAGGATGTGCAAACTTATCTGTCCTGAAGTCTCCAGTAATGGAAAGCATATAACCCTTTACAAAGCGTTGACACCTTCCATAAATAAACAAATCCTTAAGGACAACTTCATCATATCAACTATTTTGCATCTTGTGTTATTTCTTTGCTAATTAACAAAATAAATTTTATGTAGATTATATAGATATAGAATATTAAGGACTACCATACAAGTCCCTTTATATTAGCTGTCGCAACTGAAACCAATACATATTAATAGCACATTAATAGACACCCGTGATTTTGAACTACAGCCAGTGCTGTAGCACTTTGTGACCAACCATTTTTAACAAGCAAGAACAAAGTAGGAGTGAGCATAGAGCCTTGTGGAACTCCTTTCTAGACTGAAGGTACCAATCTAAGTATTAAAGACCTCCAGGTGATTTTTTGATTCACCTCCATTTCACCCCACAACCACATTTTTCAAAAGTCCCTGATTAGATGACACTCATATGATAGAATCTGAAATGGAGTAAAAATAGAGGTGGTGTTTCAGACTGAATATAATCATGCTTTCTCACAGTATGTATTTTGGTCTAATGGATTCCATGGACTGACCTCAACAACATGCAGAATAAGAAATGTGGCGAAACACACAGCCCAGTACTGGTCTCCCACACACCACTATACTTTTGTGTAAATCGGTAAAAACATGAACCTGTGTGGCTTTGTTATAGAAAGAGAGAAAGCAACAGGAAAATAAGTGTGGAAGCTATGCGCCTGCTTCCACACAGTTTTTCTAGGGTATTAAGGTACGGTTCCATTGAAATATTCATGATTTTCCAAAGACTGGCATTACTATCATAAAATTTCACCGCTGTCTTTCAGTGGATAAATTTGAGAAATAAAAGGTCTCCCTCGAGATCGTTTAATTTTGCAAGGACAAGATCTTGTTGCTGTGCTGCAATGCTTTCCTAAGGTGGCAATTTATGGAGTTTGGTGAGACCAAATTGGAAATAAAACAGCCACAACTAGTTTTGCATGTTGCTATGGCAGCATGTTTAGAGATTGCTTACTGACTGGGCTGTATGTCGGGACTGTAAGTGACATTTGCACCTTTATTATGTCCTCTGTATCATTATTTTCATATGCACACACAGCCATAAATCATAACACATAATATAAACAGTGTACATAATACAAAAGTAAATAATCAGCTGATAAACAGTATATGAATGTATTTTGGAGCAGCTGATTACATTCTGCTGTCCAGAAGTACTTGAGCCTACTCTCCAGAGGAAAATTAACGAATGATGCAACACTCTGATCTGCCTGGCAAAAAATTAAGAAAGTGAGGAGGAGATAAACAATGTGGGTAAGTTACAGTAACCCTGGAGCAAATTGGTTTTATTGCGTTTTGAAAACAAAGCATTTTGAAATTCGAAATTCACCGAGCCATACTCTGAATCAACAAAGCAAAGTCTTTCATCTACATACTCAAAGGCTTCTCGGTAGCGGACACGCAATCAGACCAGACTTCCAAAGCTGCACCACTCGCCACTCCATGCTGAATAGATGGACACAGCAAATGATTACCCTGTGTGCTTTTCATTTTTAAAACTTTGAAAAAATTCCTTTCCTGTTCCACATGAAAGTAGGCTATTTAGCTGGAATATATTACACTGTGTTTGCTTTATTTCTTCCATCTTATGGCAGATCTCTTAATAGGGAATACAGGCTGTGGAGCATTTATGTTAATCATATATTACAGTAGTGTTTTATTTTATGTTTGTTTTTTACAAGCTATAGAAACATAGCCAGTGGTGGAAAGAGTACAGAACACTCTGAAGTCATAATTCACTTGATTAAACGTAAGAGTGAATAAGTGAACATCTACTTTAGTAATTATTGCACAAATTACATTTTACATGACACAACTAATCAAAAGTGTACAAGATCTGAGGAACATTTGTGAACAGTTGAGTGAGCTATGTGGAAGTGAACACTCCCTCTGATATCAACAGTTATTGTCAGCTAACTTGCTATAGCTTGCTTATTAGCTAGCCAGTTAGCTCGTATTAATTTCTAGCTATCTAGCAAAGATACCTGTTATGTAGTATCCTTGCCCGCTACCTATAGGCTGTAGTATAACGTAGACATTTTTACCGCAACTGGCAGTCACTACCAAAAAGTGAAGGTAGATGTTAAATGGGGGGGGGGGGGGGGGGGGGCTTATAAAAATTTTTTTAAAA
>JAQQZR010000018.1:11546288-11559806 GCA_030068235.1 Notoglanidium macrostoma | reverse complement strand
AGTCCAAGTGTGAGTGGAGGAAATGAATCTTGAGAGACATGTTGCACTTCATTGTCTTGTATGCTTTGAGAAGTTTGCCTACCAGCTGAATGTAGTTTGGGCTCTGTAATTGCCCAGAGAATTGTCAACAACATCTTTGAAGGCTTTCCAGGCAATCCAGGCAAGACTTTAGTGAAAGCACTGAACAAGGAAGGTGAAGGTTTTCGTTATTTAAGACAGATGTTCCCAAAAATAACTGATGACAAGATCAAAAAGGGCATTTTTGTTGGCCCCCAGATCAGACATGTTATGAGTGACAAGCGGTTTGAAGATCTGCTAGTTGGGCCAAAAAAAATTGCCTGGAAAGCCTTCAAAGATGTTGTTGACAATTTTGTACTTGATTATCAAACTAATCAGTAGTTGCCCTAAATAAGAATGACATACTACCATGCATATGTGCACACTTCACATGTCTCATATCACCACTCTGGTCTCGAGTGAAACCATAGCTTATAGTCACCAATTCATTATCATTGCCTCTGGTGAAAAAAATCCGTTCACGGGGTGGAAATTTCACCATAATTGTGTCTTTAAATCAGAAAAGGCAAACGACATCACAGTGAAGTGCAAGTTCTTCCTTCCAGCCGAGAAAATGCTGTCATCATCCACATGTTTGGTATTGAGGTAATCCAAAAATAACGGAAATTAATCAGTTACATTACTTTAATTTTGTGGTAATTAAATTACGTTACTGAGGAATTATTTAGCAGGTAATTAGCAATTGTATTAGAATACATTTTGTAAGTAACCCTCCCAACCCCGACAGTATGTGTCTTACTGTTATGTCACTTGTACAGCAAAACAATAGTCTATTTTAGTAGTCATTTAATCAAACCAATCAAACTAATCAAATCAAGCTACAATATCCCTGATGTTATGTTGTCCATTTACTAAGAACAATGAAAATGGTTTAAAAGTAGCAGTTTAAACCACTAAACACATCACAAACATTTTCAATATAAGTGTATTTAATGTGTTTCAGGGTGGACTTTTACTTTACTGGCAATGGAGTGTTATTAAAAGTTTCATAAATATGCTGTATAAATCTTTTAGTGCATAAGATAATGAATATTCACTAAAGGTACTGATTTTCTGAATATAAAGCACAATGGGCATTTCAGTTTACTTATTTATACCATATGACTACTGAAATTCTAAGAACCCGTATATGCACAGATTGTCACATACAGAGTTTAAAATAAGCTATACTCACTCTTAATATCGTTTTTTGAAAGTGTCTTAAATGTCTTTATTTGAGGATACAGATACTGTTACATGCTGTTCTCCATAGTGTGTAGGTGAAAAAAAGACAGCAAGAAAAATCACCATCTACACATATTTTATTGAACGAGGCACCAAAATAGACAGCTCAATACCATGTTTCACTTTGGATTTGGAGGATCAATGTAAAATTGGAAAGGAGAAACAAAAGGGAAACGGTTCCAGAAAACAGAGTTGAGTGAAGAATAAAGTCACTGCTGGAATCTCGGCTTGGTGTAATAAACAGTAAAAGCCCACAATGACAAACGCCATACCAACAATATCCACCTTCAGCATCAGGAAAATATAGAAACACCCACACAATATAAGTCAGAGGTACAATATTACAGTACGTCTATTTGGACTTGGTAAATTATGATTATGCATCTGCACACAGTAATAAGGGAAGAGGGAGGTCACACACAGAGGCCCACGTCTTGACAGACAGAAGGACAGGCATCAAGTTCAGTGGATAGGCACTTCATATTTTATATTCGGTTCGAAACACAAGCGCCAGACAGTTTAATTTCATCTACAGAAACACGGATAGTGAAATGAATATAAATCAAATGCCCTCACTGAGTCCTTTCACTTCCACCAAGGAGTGCAGGGTCTCCTTTCAGCCATTTTAATTTGAAAGATTTCAAGCAGTCAGAAGTCATTCCCCCTTATAATTGTACTTCTGCTGTTCATGTAGAGAATCACAGTCCCTGCCAGTGACGTAACGCTAATAGGGAATCTAATACCTGCAATTTGAGTGTTGCAAATGAGTGCTCAAAATAGAGCTAGAAATGTATGATTCATTCCGTCAATGTAAAAATTGTTTCGGCAGAAATCCTAGGAAATGGAACTAAAATGGTCTGGTCCCTGCACATTCTATAGAGTGTAATTATTGAGCTTAAAATGTAAAATACGGACTGACAATGGATGACTGACTCTCTCTCTCTAGCAAGCAAACACCTCTGACAAAGACATCTCTCTAATAGTTCCCACCCTTAGGAGTCAAGCTAAAATTAGATTATTTGTTTAATATTCAATTTTAAACAAAAAATAGCTCAGAAGTGCTATTCTGTATTAGACGACCATGAAGTCTGCCAACATTGGCTTTAGCTTTCATTTGTACTATACTGCAGAGACCCCTAAATGCTAATTAGATTACAGAGCTCTCAAGGCTCTGTAAATGAAAAATAAGAAGGCTTACAAGGACCCGTGGCCATCTTTGGTCCATTACACTGATGCTATTAAGATGATTTATAATAAGGAATTATAATTGGCTACATCGTAGAAGTATAAATCCCAACTCCATAAAACAGTGAAATAAATATTGGTACTACTTTATACAACTGTTAACCATTTGCTGTTCCTTTATAGCCAATATGTTCAACAAGTGGTAAGAAAAAACTTATGCATTTATCTGTGCAAGTTCGTCTCAGCCGTATGCATAAATTTCAACAAACATGCCAAGACAATTGTGCAAGTACATATACTGTAGGTCTGCTATACACAGGTACAACGTGAAAGGCCATTATTTACATTATTCACAGTTGATAACAATAATTGTAATTACAATAAGTTGTACAATAAGTCCAATTAATGGGTATCCGTTTTGCGATGTATCGGTCGACATGTGCAGCTTGTCTCGTTTGTAAGGCTGGAGGGTGAATTCGTCCCACAAAACTACTGGCTGAAAAGAAGCAGAATTATAACAAATATAAGCAAGAACAAGTCAACAAGAGGATCACTCACATGCTCCAGTGATAAGGTTGAAGAAAAGGCATACAACGAAAGTCTGGCACCACAGTGATATCAAATACAAAATTCTTTGTCACACTTACAAGTTTAGAATTTCAAACCAGATATGAGGCATGCATTTGCATTTGCCATTGTGGCACTTCAAAGCCTCTTTGTACATGTGCACAGTGCAGAGCAGCTGCATTACCAGCTGTCCAGATGTTAGCTGGCTTCTACAGACATGGGTTGCTATAGTGAGCCAGACACACACACACACACACACACACACACACACACACACACACACACACACACACACACACACACACACACACACAGAGTTCTGAAAGGACACTTACAGTGAGCTTTATGTACAGTTCAAATACTGATATGCCCTGAACATATACACAAAACATGTGCACAAACAGAACCCTTGTCCGTAACACACATTCAGTCTTCAAACTGGAAACGTCACCTCCTGCAGCAGGAAGAAGTAAGAAAAAACAACATTATAGCGGACAATTTGTTTGATCTGGATTCAGTCCAGGCTGACTGTACTTCCTGTTCAGTAAAGTCTTGTGGTTGGCACTAAAAGCCAGGCAGCAGATCTTTAAGGGGCACCTCCCTCTCACCAAGCAATGTGTCCCGTTTCAGGCTGGTGCCTTTGTTTACCACCTTCATCTTTATCGCCAGATTCTTGACCTGTGCAGCGGGCAAAGAGTCAAAGAAGAAGTCCTCATTGAAGACGGGATTGCGGCTGTTTTTGATGATGTTGCTTCTCTGCTTCTGCAGCTTGCCTGGGTTCAGGTAGAGTGCCACACAGCAGTTGATGCTCTTCACATCGACATGCTTCTCATAAAGGTCTTCAGCAGCAAGCACACGCACCCTGAGCCGCGCCGCCTCTGTGTCGTAGTCCGTGCACAGACTCAGCGTCCCTCCTTTGTGCAGTTTGACGGTGTGCTGGGTGAGGCGCTCAACAATGGCGCCTGCTTTGCGGCCTCCGATTGCAGGCGATGGCGGACATCTGAAACGCCGCTGGATATTGGGGCTGGTCTCTACTGAGCTGCAATCGTCTGTCGAAAGAGAGCTGTGGCGGGCAAATGAGCGCTTAGCACGTGATACTTTAGCCTGGGTCTCATGGGTGAACATTCTGAGAAGCGAGGCTGACCTTGAGAGTAAGGGTGATCCGAATGGTGATGACTCTGCTGAGGAGCATGTGTCGCTCTCGCCTCCACTGAAGTAGCGATATGGGTTGGAGTGTGAGGTATTGCAGTCACCTGGGTTGAGGTGGTTGCTGTTGCCTTGTGTCTTGCGCTGAGAATTGGGGGATGTGAGCGGGCTGATGGGATCACTGTGGAATAGCGACTCCTTGCGCCGTGTGTGAGGGCTCTCCATCAAAGTGGTAAAGCCATATGAAGTCTGAGCTTTGGGTACATAGGGCAAGGACATGGCTGTTTGGGACTGAGGGTCGGCGTTGGTGGTGAGGTTGCCAACGTCACCCGCTGCTAAGTCATCGGCACTCTCGATCTGGATAATGTGGCGGTTGGCAGCCTTGAGCAGGTTCTTGGTGTCCCCAGTGAGCTTGCAGATGAGGCGCGGGCTGCGTGAGCCACCCTGAGGCGTCTTGCAGCAGATGGTCTGCTCGGATGTGGAGGAGTGCAGCCCATTCTTGGGCTTCATCTCTGGAGTTTCAGCCTCTGGTGGGCAGCACACCAACTTGGGTGGGATGAAGAAGTCGGGGATCTTATCGGGCGTGAGCACATTGCTGTGCGTGGGCCCTTTGGACTGGTTATCACCAGAGTCTCGATGACGGAGCACGCTGCCTTCCACAGAGCCACGGATCTTCTCCAGGAGCCACATACTCTCTTGAGAAGGAGTGGTAGGAGGAAACAAACCCTGCACATGCACACAGGGGGAAACAGCACTAAAATTCACCCAATGAAGATCACAAGTACATGTATCAGGTAAAGACAATATTGACACAATTCTTTTATCTCCATCTATTTCAAACACACTGTCCAGCAACAGCAATTCCAACTGACACCTACTCTGTTGTAATTTACTTTGGCAGTGTCATTTCATGTTGCTATATACGAACACAAACTGGCTCTAGTACTCCCACACTCCTGCGATCTATTCTGAAGCCTGGAACCCGGTGGAAATGAAATGGTTTTGTTGTGAATTCTGTTAACATGATGCAATGCACGGATCTGTGGGATCCACTTGTTGCAGTGCATCTGTGCTTCTTTTAGAATATCAGAAGTGTTACAAAGATAGCTATCTAACATGTTTTTATACTACTAGACATTTTTACCTGTTTTCATTTTGTTTGTCCACAGCAGATTTTTTCACATTTATATGTGATTTTTTGGATATACAGACCACAATAATTATTAATAACTTGATATCATTGGTCCGTGACCCAGATGGATAAAGCGGTATAGATAATGGATGGATGGATGATATCATTGGAAAACAAATGGATCTTGTGACTAACAGCCCAGTAGGTTAAATTTTGTTGCTCCATTTCAGATGGTCATCTGTTGTACAGAAATGTCGAAAGGGTGACATGAGGGTTTGGTTGAGGAAGTGAAATAGGGAGCATTGTTATGTACCTAATATCACCTAATAACGAAGGTCCCTCTAGAATTCTATCTATCTATGTATGTATCTATCTATCCATCCATCCATCCATCCATCCATCCACATTGCCAATTGTACAAGAAGGTTCCTGGAGACATTTTTATGTGCTCAAACGTTGAGAAAATCCAAAGGACAGTCAACCTAATTTTTAATTTTTTTTTTAAAACTGTCTGTCTGTTTATTTAGTCAGGGGTCCAGGAAGGTTCCTGGAGAAACTGTCAAGGTTCAAACAGGAAGAAAATCCTTCAGCCTTTCAGAGTGTAATTTATTTATTTTTTATTTTTATTATTATTATTATTATTTTTTTTGCTTATTTGTTCATTGTTTTGTTTGTTTAATGAGGAATAATTATACAGAAAGGTTCCTGGAGGCACTTTTAAGGTTTGAATGATGAGAAAACCGAAAAATAGGATCCCAAATAATTCCAAAGTACCATCTGAGGCAAGCAAAAAAAATAATAATAAATTGCTACATGGACCCTGGAAAACAATCAAACAGACAGACAGACAAATAAATATCCATGCAGCAGTTAATTTCTGTGTGCATCTGGTGGTACTGTGAAATCTTGTAACCCCCTAAAACTCTTAAAATAAACTGCTCCAGGTATTTTCTTGCCATTCTTGCCTCTGGAAACCTTCCTGTAAGACAGAACCCTAACATTTTCTATGTTTATTGTACAGCAATATGAGGTACTGAACACAGTATCCTCTTATTAACCATGATCAACTCTCTCTGTCACTCCCTAAAGCAAATTAAACTTTGAACATTTATATCTCAGATGACTATCAGAAATAGTGCAATAACATTTAATCTACTTAACTGTTAGTCAAATCTGACAGAAAGAAACATTTAGATAGAAAACTCAACATAAAAGCTTTTTTTTTTCCCAAGCGATAGCCCATGCTATAAAAATGGAGTATGCGTCATGCACCGTAGCTTCTTCTAAAGTTAGTTGTATTATTTTGTTCAGTATATTTTGTAGGCGCATTTTGCACGAAGAATGTTGCAGCGTTCATCTCTTAACATTTATCAAATAGCCTACCTGTTGAGCAGCTTCGGGGAACTTACTGCGAACTACTGCCGCGTCTGCTATCAGGTATGGCAAATCACAGGTGTCTGCGTGAAGTCCTTTTCTCCATGCGAGGTGTGCGCTTTCACTTCACTTTATTCGGCGTGTTAATCCGGCGCACGGACTGAATGCCGCACCGCGCGCCAGCTCGCGCTTTTATCTCTGCACGGACTACAGCGCGCGCTCAGGGCAGCCAATCAGAGCACCGCGTGGGTGCACGCGAGCTCTCCACAATTGCAAGGAATTCACCTCATCAGGTACTTAATCACAACAAGGCACTAGACGGAATGCCCATGCGAGCTCCATGCAAGTGATGCACAAAAGTCGGAGATAAACGGAAAACCCAACCAACTGCTGGTGTTAAGAGTAAAACGCACTGTAGGCCGCTTGTGCGGGGAAAGGTTGTGATTTCTAGTTAAAAACTGTACAAATTATAATATTTATGCTATTATTTGCAGTATAAACCCATAAACTAATCAACACTTACAGTATGAAGCCTACCGTAACAGCGCGCGCTCTGGCGTCGGTTCTAATCCAAAATTCTTCGTAAAAAAATCTCTTTGGATTAACAAACTTCATACTCTCTCTCTCGCTCTCTTTTTCTATCACACACGCGCACGCACGCACGCACGCGCGTCCGCATGTGCTTACAATAGTTAGAGACCACCCCTCTGTGGTACGCCTTATGGTACCATTTGGTTACGAAAGTTTTTCTTCTTCTTCAATTTAAAACATCAGAATTACTTTTCAAACGACTTTTTAATATTGAGGGGTTGAAATAATGAAAAATTGTTTCCATAGACAAAAAGAAAAATAGTTTTAAAACATCATTCTTCATATCCAACAACTTTATGCGTGCATGCCAAACAAGATGAAGTGAAATGTTTTACAAATATATTGTTTACTCATCCTATTTTAATCATGCCTACCACTCTGCCTCCTTATTTGCCACCACCACCTTCATCATCATCATCATGATCATCACTAAATGTAGTGCTAAATCTAAATCTCATCATCCACCGGCAGTGCTACTGCTGCTTTATACTTCTTTTAATTTCAGTAGAACAAAAAGGGATTAATCTTACAGTAATGTACTACAATTCGAAGATAATACGTTAAAAAAAGAATACATAAATAAATTTAGATTTAAAGGTTCATTCCTGGCTATAGTGCAAAAACTTTCAGATTATTCTAACAGTCCAATACTTAAATAGCTACAGAACAGTTTTGTTATGGCCTAGAGTCCATTATGGTACATGCAAATTTTTGAAATTTTCTAAAACACGTTTATATTACAGTTATTATTTGGATAGAATGTTATGCAAAATACATTTTCACATTACCAGTAAAAATGGATCAAATAATGATCTTGATGGAAATTGATTGGAACATTGATTAAAGTGTCATTTTTACATGAGAGAATATGGTCATGCAGCATCCGCGCCCACTTTCTGAAAGGATCATACGATCGATTATTACATTTCTGTTGGTTAGTATTGAAGCTTCCCCTATTGCTGAAAAACACCGTGCATCCATTACATTTACTAAACTAGTGTGATAAAGTACAGCCATGAATGGTCCAGGATGCTTTCTTGTGGTGCTCATGAAAATATTATGTGAAATGCAATACATGAAAGGGACTAAACTTCTGAACTCAACCATATGCAAGCAGCTATTCATGGGGTGCAGGTTCAGTGCCCTTGTGTGCATCAAACCAAAGTGGTGATCTAGGTTGGATAACAGCTGAGATGAGAAGCGCGTTTGGGCGTTTTTATATAAGCTGCAGGGCGACGCACAAGCCCAATCCACTTATTAGATGCAGTGAGTTCAGAGCGCCTGCGGTTATGGGCTCTTAAACACAATGATTCATAAATATGCAAATTAAAGAACCTTATTTGTGATGATCCAGATAAGGAATTTGTACACATTTTAATTAGAAAACCTTTTTTTAAACAAATCATTGCTTTTAACTTGCTTTTACGTTTCTGGAATGTGTTTAGTTGTTTGCCATAATTCAATTTTAAAGGATGTTTGCAGATATGACAATTTACATTTACATTTACATTTACAGCATTTGGCAGACGCCCTTATCCAGAGCGACTTACATAAGTGCTTTGAAGTCTTCATCCTTAAACTTAAACAATTAGTTGGCTACAAAGTCTCCAGTAAATAAGCCACAATCAACTGAAATGAACAAAAATGATTTAAAATGTAGTTATTTACACCGTAAACTCACCAAAGACTTTATTAGGATCACCTGTACCTGTTCATTTGTGCAATTATCCAATCAGTCAGTCCTGTTGCAGCAGTACACATATCAAGGGCTTCAGTTAATGTTCACCTCAAATATCAGAATGAGAAAAAATGTGATGTCATTTACTGGGACCGTGACCGATGACGGGCTTTTTCGTATATCTCAGAAACTGCTGATGTCCTGCGATTTTCACAAACAACAGTTTTTAGAGTTTGCACAGAATGGTACAAAAACAAAAACCATCCAGTCAACAGGTAGAAGAAATGCCTTGTCACTAAGAGAGGTAAGAGGAGACTGGTCAGAGTGATTTGAGCTGACAGAAAAGCGATTGTAACTCAAATCACCACTCTTTATAGCTACGGTGCACAGAAAAGCATCACTTTAAATCCTGGGCTGGGATGGGAAACAACTGGAGAAGAACAGATTGGATTCTATGCTTCTCAACCAAGCAGGAGAATCTGAGAAACCTGGACAAGACCAGGCAACATTTTTGCAAGTAGCACGCAAAGAACAAGGGAATACATTTCTCTCAGTGGAGAGTCTTGCGGACTGAACTTGTTATTCAGTCATGAAGACCTTTCACCACTTATGAGATGATTCCTCAGTTCTACCTTAGTGTGTGACTCACACCTGGGGTGTCGTGAAACAGACATGACACTGAGTGTCCAGAGAAATGAAATGGAGTGAAACCACTGGGGTAAGAATGTCACAATGATGGTGTAGGTAGTGGATGGGTGCTGCAGACCTTTCCTTCTTTTCAGATATGGTTATGATCCAGTTTGACCTAGATGGAATCCTTTCAAGAATGTGCACGTCACTGTCCTTTAGTTGTACACAGCTTGGTCCTGACCTGAGGAAGCATATGACAGCTAATGTTAACCGTATGCATCTTCTCAAACCCCTCAGCAGCCTTAGCAGTGATCTTGTAGTTTTTGAAATGCTAAAATTAGCCTAACATTTGTATTTAGCACGCTATATAAAACTCTGGTCAGGTTCTGCCTAGCTAACATTGGATACCAAAACTCAAATAAAATCTAGTAACATCCTTAGCTAATGATAATTTATGAAATCAATGCTCATTGCTATGAGGACTCAACAAACAAGGAGCCGGACTAGCTAGTTCATGGTGTTGACTTAAAATGCAACCTGCTTCACCCAGAGACTAAGATATGAAAATCACACTACAATACTCAAAAGATTTGGTTAATATGCCTACAATGTCCTAATGGTCATTAAAATGAATATGATTCATTTGGATTGCATTGGCGTGAAAGACCTCTCAGAGATTTGTTATGAGGCCCCGCCCCTGGCCCTGTTATTCCTCATGATGTTAAGTCCTCACGTGTATGTTCTTCATGATTATTGGTTGTGAAATTGGTTCGACATGCCCCGATCTGTTGCCCTGGAAACTTGGCGAGAGCTATGGTAACACACTTCTTCCACTTGTATAAATGGCAAAAGCCCCTTAAAGTAATGTAAGTGAAGCGAGGACGCATTAAAATTAATGGATGGACAATAACATGCTTTTCTTGTACTGCGTGAAAGAAACAGGTTGACTCAAAAGGCATGGAGGGTGAAAGTGTGCAGCACTTAGCTCACAACAGCCACAATAAATGACTTGGTCAGGGCAATAAGGGAACAGTTATGGAACGTCCCAGCAGTGCAGAGGAAGTTTATTTAGTTTATTTTATTTATTATGGATAGCGGGAGAAAAAATAGACCTATTACAGGTTTAAGAGTTGCATGCAAGTTTACAAAGACAAATTGTGTTAGCATGGTCCATAGCATGGTTGAGTTATGACTGTCTCTCTCTCTCTCTCTCTCTCTCTCTCTCTCTATATATATATATATATAGAGAGAGAGAGAGAGAGAGAGAGATCGACACACACACAGACGTGTGTTAGTGTGGTGAGCACATTAACCCCAGCAGAAGAGAGTGCTCTCATCTGTTGCTATGGGCTTAACATTAAAATGCGATTAACTAATTGCCTAGAGAGGACTGTGGCATTACTGCAGTGGAGGTGCTGTGATGAGCACATCTATTCTAATTTCCCCAGGCTACCTCTCAACCCCCAAAACTGGTAAACATGGCAGAGAGCTGCTGCCACCCACATGTACTCTCCAAGCCATCATATAAAGAAACCATTTAAAAAAAATTCAAACCCCCCCAGTGGTGCATGGCTATTATTACAATCAGTTTATTATCCGTGTAGCAAGCATTTCTGTTACACTGATAAGAGGCAGGTGAGAGAATTGCTGCTTTGCAAATATTGATTATTATGATGGTAAAGGCTAAAGGCTGGGATCGATGCAGGCCGACTGTTTCCATCCTGTGACTTCAACAGTTTGCTCAGTAGGTAATCTCCAGAGATTGGAACCCTGGGCATGTGGCAGGTCCGCTGGACACAATGCAGGAAAACAAACAACGTGGGAACAACGAACAATGAAAACACAGTCCTGGAAGAATGGATGTGGAATGTTGCCATGGGAACAGGGAACACTGGAAACATTTCCTTTGAAAAAGGAACACTGTAACACTGGGTGTGAGGGAACACACACATCCTGGATAGGATGCCAGTCCAATGCACATCATGATGCACACCCACATTCACACAGCCATGTTTACACTCATTTACATCTACGGCAATGTAACGTAGCCATTCCACCTACCAGCATGTTTTTGGGAGGAAACCAGAGAACCCAGAGAAAACACAGTAGACCAAATTCAGTAGTGAACTACGAAGATGTGGCCACTACACATAATTCAAAGAAGGAAAAAGACTTTGGTTATTGCCTGGAACACATTACACAAGTTCAGCCCCGATTTTGACATGATTTTGTCATGGCCGACATATTACCATCGCCAGGCTCGGATATGAACAACGTCTTCTTTCATGATCCTTCTGTAGCCATGATTGACAATTTCCTTACGCTTCCACCCAACAACATGCAAAGATGTGAATGATTATTGGTCGGAGTCAAACTTGTAGTGTTGTAGTGTCTCCCAACCAAGACACGGCAAGAATTTATGGCACGATGTTTGCCTAATCTGGTGGTGACCATGGAGCTGTGCTTCACTGGATGTCTGTGGGCAATGCTTTTCATGTAGTTTTAAAGCAATTACCTCCCTATAGAAAAGTACAAAATGCGACAAAAAACCCACCAACGCTTTGTTGTTCAGTCTTTGCCCATAATCACAAAAGCATATGAGATATATTTCAACTCCTGACGGCTTTAGCATTTCATCATAATTGCACTTGTGGAAATGCTACCGTCTAGTGAACAACAGAGTGAAAATCTCATTGGGCTAGTAAACCATTTAAGCATGTGTTAATACATCATATTTATTTAGAAGAAATGCGTGTTCCATGCTATTCTTACATAATGCTTCAGTTGTCCCCAGCATGGCTTGAAGAGCATTGAGGTGCAGTTGTGACAAATATACAATTCGATTACAATGATGGGGAAAAAATTTGGTTGGAAAAAAGGAAAATGTAACACTGGGTTACAATTTATCTACTCTTAGTCTCCAGGCCTGATTAAAAGAAGCCATTGTATGACATCTGGCACTTGTAAGAAGACTCAGGGGCAAATATTACAACTTAATTATAAGGATTGAAAAATTGCAAGGCAAAAGTTGGGTATACATCATGTATTTATATATCATTTATATGTTATTTTGATTTTGATATTTAACATACATGAAAGTTAACTGAATTGATGTAAATATATACAGAGTCCGCCAAAAAAATGTATAAACACTTCTACACATAAATGTCTGGAAGCTAATGGCCACCACTTTGAGCACTTCTTGTAATTGTAGAAGCCAAAGGTAACCTGAATTAATCTTGTGATGTCTGAATAAATTTAGTATTAAAATATTTATACACATTTTTCTTTTCCTGAAGTGTGTATACACGGCTGACTCTGTACTGTATATATCTTTTCATATCTTTTTACGATTTATGAGGATATCCATGAGCCTGGGCTTTAGGAGGAGATTTGATTTGATTTTCCTGCAGTTCTTACCCAGACTGGTTAAAGTCTGTCACTTACGAATGACATTTAACTGTTCAATTATTAGAAGTCCTGTAATGAAAAGCTGTGATCTGATCAACAGGTAAAGGCGAGCACACATTTGATTGCCAGGACATAATGAGAAGTACTGGTCTGTAGAGCAGTACGCAGTGAGTAGATGATGGCTCGCCTGTCTGGAGAGTTGTCAGAAGACGGCAGTGATGGTTATATCCTACGCATGTTCTGTCAGTTCAAACGGAGTCAGTTGCAGGTGCTACATGCAGGTGTGGAAGTGTTGGTGTAGGGCTGGCGACGATGTGACTCCATCACTCGACAAAACTAAAAGCGTCATGAGATTTATTCACTCATTACACTGCACAACAAAGTTTTTGCTTCTTGAACACTGTTGGGTGTTTCTTCTAGATTTATGGGTGCTGATCACGAATATCACATCAAAATTTACCCATCACATACCGTTTCAGAGAAATCTTCAGTTTTGTCATGA
>JAQQZR010000018.1:11513339-11523824 GCA_030068235.1 Notoglanidium macrostoma | reverse complement strand
AGATGCTGGGATTGGCTCCAGCTTCCCCGCGACCCAGACGGATAAAGCGGTATAGATAATGGATGGATGGATGGATCTGTTTGGGTTTTTTTTTTTTATCTTAAGGTGCCCTTATTTTGTTTTAATGTTAAATTGATTGATTGACCGACAGATTATTATTTCTAATAATAATAATAATAAGAAGAAGAACAACCCTTCTATGAGATAATTGCATGATGAATTACTGGCATTAATTTTGATTAGGTCAAAATATATGAAACACAAACAAAAAAAAAAAAAAAAGACTTTGTAAACACAATACAAAACCTATTTAAACCCAAATAACATGTTGAGAAATGTGACCATCAGCCATTTATTACCAGATGTCAATGTATTGTACATTTCACTTTATCATGAACACTACATATAATCAAAAGCACAGATTTTTAAATAATGTAAATATATAAAATAAGAGCATCTCGATTTCTTCGTCCGATCCGTTTTATTTCTTCAGTGTAAAACTTCGGTCCGGTTGTAGTCGTTCACCTATGGCACAGTGATTTAATACCGCACACTCACACATGCGCACACGTGCACACACACCTTCGGAAATAACCTGGAGTACTTCTTGGTCCTGAACCCAAAAAAATAAAAACAAAAAAATAAGAAAAAGAAAAACCTGTAGAGAAATGAAGAGACCAAAATTTTTTCATGCCCTTCAAGAAATAAATTTGAACCATTTTCTAGCAAGTTGCTCATTAATATTAATACTTTCCCAGAATTATTATAAGAATAACAGAAAACAGTATTTTCCTGGGAATCAGTACTGCCTAGGTCTGAAGGATAAAATTAAATCCTAACCAAATTTATGTTGAAGCTCTGTTTATTATAGACATAATTTTATTTTGATATATTTTAATTTAGTTTATGACACCACTCCAAAAACAAACAAACAAAAAATCATGACACCTCTTCCACACCCATTGTGGTTTAATCCCTTCCCCTGTTTTTTAACACATATTCCAAATCACGGTCCGAGTGTTCAAACCTGTGAGTGATTACAGACGCTGAGCTTTAAAACCTCACCTCACTGGCCACAATACAACAGATGCCAAATCATGCGTTTGATCTATATCGGTGGATTTTGATTAACAGTCTATGTTTTACTAGGTGAAGCTTTTAAAGCGTCCTTTCCTGGCTTCCCATTGGCTGGAGCTGTAGAAGCGGCGACGGTGGCATCACCTGTGGCTGCCATGGATACGGGTGCGTTGCGCTTGATCGGCTCATCAGCTCTGGATCGTTCTTCCGGGCTGGGCTGTGTGGGCGGGGCCTGCTCTGCTGTGGGAGGAGCTGTGTGTTCCTGCTGCAGCTTTTGGCTCTGAAGGAGGCGGAGCTGAACACGGAGCTCCAAAATGGCCTCCTGCTCCTCGTGGATGGCCTGGTTCAGATGAGTGTTCTTGTTCTGCAGAGAGAAACAGCAAAACACTTCAACTACTAAGTAATGCATACTAATAATAATATTGCATAATAGAATAATACAAAAAACATTATAATCATTAACAATATATTATTATTGATTTAATGTTTTAAGCCAACTATTATTATTATGATCAGCTCAAAGACATGGCCAAAAAAAACAAAAAAACACCACTATCCATTCTTACTTCCTTCCCTTTTCAACATGTCCCTTTTTCTCTCACCTCCAGCTCCTCATTCTGCTTCTGTAGATCTTCCAGAATAATCTGCAGCTCCTCCTCGTCCTCGCTCTCACTCTCACTGTCTGATGAGTACTCCTCCGTCTCACTTCGGCCCTGCTGCCGGCTGTGTGTGTGTGTGTGTGTACGGGAAAGACGTGGTTAGGCAAGGGTTTCCAAACATTTTTAATTAAACTGAAGCTAAATTACCAAATTAAAATTCCCACATAAAATGAATACGGGCCTCATTCTTCCTAAATCGGATTAATGATGTGTTCTTAAATCTCAGATTTGTTCGCAGCCGTGTTCTTATATTGCTGAATCCCATTGTCTTTGTAAATAGAAAGCGTGTGTTAGCATATGGAAACACCCAAGCAATCCCCATAAAAGGGCACGAGAATGCAGGGCGTGTGCACGCACAGAAATCCCAAAGAAAAGTTGAGAGAGAAGTCAAGAATGCCGCAGTGAGAATGTCAAGACGATGCAGCACCGAAACATTTCATAGTTCTCAGAAGAAATTTCTTATAAGGAACAGTTGGTGAATGAGGCCCAATATTTTTTTTTTCTAACCATTACAAAAACCTGGGAAAATCTGCCTGAGGGAAAGGATTGGAAAACTGCGCTTTAGTACTGGACTCTTTGGTTATGTTTCTGTCCCTCTCGTTATTGCCACACGTCCAAAAATCCAGTACTAAACAGTTAGTCATATTGATGTGGGGCAAAAAGCATGATCACCAGCTGATGCGCAAAAAAAGAAGAAGCGTAAAGATGCCAAAATAAATAAAACAAGAATGTGGAAGCTGCTTTTGCAAGATGGAGAAACCTGCTGATCTTTAGTTACATTCCTCCTGGATAGCCAATTCAATCATTAGATATTAGATATTAGATATGATAAAATGCTTGGATCGATGACTGCAGCAATAATTCTTTAGTGTAGCAATATTGTGCATCTTTATAGCTTATATTGCTAAAACCATACTAACATACATCATCATCAAGTTCAGAGCCACTCCATAGAGTCTGAATGAAGAGAAGTGAAGCCTGTATTCTGTAGAGAGCCTCTTGCTGAATATCTCTAGTAGATATTCTTCTGACTTTGATGTCTTTTTTTTCCCCCCCGAGAGCTCTTTAAGCGGTAATACTGACTGAATGGGGTTTTCAGATTTCCTCAGAGAGCTTATAATCCAAACAATACGGTGGTACGACTGAATGTTGCAGATTCATGATGTCATTTTTAGTATATTTGGAGAAAAAAGTTTATTACGCAGCCAAAAAAGGCAGTTACGAGATTATGGAGGTGGTCATGCAGTGTTGTTTTTCTATACAATATAACGATGGTCACGTAAAAGGACAGAACAATTCAGAACTAAAGTTACTTGATGTCAGAAAAGTCGAAATTGAACGCAAGTCAATGGAAGACTAAAGCTAACTGAGCCTCTCACTCCCCCATGAAGCATTCGAAACACTCGATTACCCCCTTGACTTACCCCCTTATGCTCGATTACCCCCTCTCTGACTCTGCCACTGTAGATCCTGGGAGGCGGAGCTTTGTGTACATGGGCGTGGATGGGGTGGGGTCAATGAGGAAACAAATCACTGCCACGTTTTCATAGTTCAATTTACAACCTCTAGAGTCCAAATTCTATCAAATACACCTTTAAATAAATGCTGATTGCTTTAATTTCATTGGACACTGACATTTCTAGTTCCCTCCTTCGCGACTGTACAAATTCCTGGTGGTTCACAAAGGCATGATTTTATTCTTTTCATACAAATTCATACTATGATGTAGACAGTGTGACTAACAGTAAGCTAGGGGCATTAGAGACTGATAAAATCTGCCCTGTTGAAAAGCTGACCTCTGTATGTCAGCAATCTCAGCACGCAGTCGTTCGATCTCCTCCTTCTCCGTGGCGATCTGCCTGCGCAGGACCTGCTCCAAAGCGATCAGCTCCTCCTGCTCGGTCAGAATCTCGTTCTCCTACAGGATGAGCCAGAGACATACGTTTTACACATTTTTACTCCTGCCCTTATGTTCTTTTTGAGCTGGAAATATAACAGAATTTTTCACAATAGCTGTACACAATATTGCTGTACAATAGCATGAAAGTAAATAAGATGCCCTGGATCAATAGAACATCTATAGCTTTCTCCATTACTTCCTGAAAACTTATTATCCTTCTCTAGACATTTCACAAAGCTTCCTTGCAGTCAGGAAATGTGTCCTGAATTTCTCTGAATCCAGCATTCGCTTTGGTCTCACCTGAGCCAGGAGAATGTTAAGGACCTCCTCTTCATTCTCGGACATCTCCTCTTTGGACACGTCTTCTTTAGACAGGCTGGCGATCTCTTGGGCTATCTTACTCTCACATTCCTGTGTGTGTGTGTGCGTGCAAAAAGAGACATAAAAAAGGAGAAAGAAAGATGAAACAAAGTCATCTGTCAGAATGTGTACGCTCTGTCCTAGTATTTCAAAATGGAAGTAACTGAGACAAGGGCAACTTTTACTACTATTACTGTCGGAATATGTTGTTTAATACTGAACAACAGAAGATTTTTATGAATAACATATTTATGTACAGTATATTCGTGAGGTTTGAGCAATGGGACCAACTTACACCCCTGGCTGCAGTGTTCTGTGGATATCTTTTTTTTATAAACTATTTGAAGTCTAGCATGCTGTTCTGGATGCGGAATAATCTGCATCACTGGTAAGAGCATTCAGCGTGATGTGGTGTGTTTGTGAGAGCCCCTGCCTGTCTCTTGGCCTCACGCAGTTTGCGTTTGAGAGCGGTGAGGATACGCTGCACCTCCCACAGGCGCTCCTCTTTGGACAGGTCCTTTATTCCAGCCTGCAAGTCTCTGTGCAGTCGGTTCAGCAGGAACTCCTGCAGGAAAACCACGCACACACGATACGCATTACACTGCTTTTTTTGTAAACGGTCACTCCTCATTACTGAGCTTCAGCCAGGACAGCTTTTTCCTCCTGATTATTTTCCCAGTGCACACCTTTTCATTTGTTTGGTGTCACAAGCCAAACAAAGACACCACTGAAACATCTAACCTTATTTGTGTAACATGCATTTCCCCATAACAATATTTTCCCCATAACAACTGTGCAACTTCCTTATATAAAATATGCAAATGTGACAAAAATAAACTCTACTTCCCTTTGCTGGTGAGGCAAGCCCAAATGTTTTCACCCTAAACATTTCAAGCATACAGTATACAGTACAGTATAGCGCATGTACCATGTTTAAGTTTATGAAAAATATGTGCTGCGTAAAAGTCTGTTTGCTGCATTATTTCACTTCATTACAGCGCTACCTGTCTCCGGATCTCCTCTTTAATGCTCTCCTGGGTGTCAGGCAAGGCTGGCATGGTCGCTACGTTGGACCAGCGCAGAGGATGCACCACTGGTTTCAGAACCACGTCGCCGAAAAGCTCACGCACATGGGTGAAGAAGACGTACAGCACTCGGTTCCCTATCTGTAAACAGAAGTAGAGCGAGTTTTCAGTCATCATCTAGATCAGTTGTTCTCAAAGTGAGGTCCATGAAGAATATCCAGGGGGTCCGAGACTTTTTTGTGTTGTTGTTGTTACAGTGGTGGAAATCATAATCTAATTTATCAATGTTAGTATATTTAGTAGTCTAAGCACCAAAGTCATCTCAGACGTTCAGGAATAGAAAGGTCTATAAGTGAGGAAAAAATTAGATTTGAAAATTTTTTTATTAAGTTCATGAAATAAATTCAAACTTGGGGGCCTGTGGAATTTATTTTACAGTTAAAGTGGTCCCTGGCTATAAAATACTGGACAACTACTGAGCTAGGTCACCGTGTTGCAATAAGCTGTGGTATGTAAGGAGTGAGACATGACGCAAAACAGACCTCGTTACCACCCAAAAAAGCCCAAAAAATCTGACCCTTTAAACCATGTAAGCCTTGTGAATTGCCTTTTCCCAAAACACAGCCAAACTAAGGAGCTCTGCTCTGGCAGATCATCAGACCTAGTTATCTAGAACCTAGCCGGGTCGGTAGAATAGAAACAGTAGCATTGAAATGGGGGAAACTAGGCAGATCTTTTGTGTAGCAAAACTGTGAATCACTATTTTTCTATGGTATCTTCAAAATGACATGATGAAATATTAGAAGTGTAGAAACATTTTTAAAAACGACACACTGCACCTTTAAAATGATTTTCTAACCTCAACTCGGAAGTCTCACCTGCACAGTGGGATTTAGTACAATAGAGATGTTCTGGATGTTCATCTTGGTGTCTGCTTCACGAGCAATCACGTGGTCCATATGAGTGATGAGCCATGACAAGAGCAGCCTGCTTCCGTCAGGAACCTCGGCCAGCAGCCGCTGGAACTCGTGCAGCTTCTCTGCCTCGCTGGAGCGGCCGCATGCATCCTCAAAGCGCAGCGCCAGATCTCGGCCCAGGAGGTTGTCGGGCAGCTCGCGCAGGTACTGCTTCATTAGGCTGGCCACAGTGTGTGGCTCGTACTCCTCCAGGCACGGGCACTCCTCCCGGTCGTACGCCGCCTTCAGCTCATCCACTTTGGACTTCATTCCTGCAGAGAGACAGAGAGAGAAAAGGGTCAAAATCATTTCTTGGTTGAATTCCATGTCAAACTGGAACACATCGAAGCCAGCACATTCGTTGCCTCCTCTGCTGCTCATATCACTTCACAGAGGAGCTAAACCCACTCGGAGGAAAGCGTGAGCTACCCTCTTACACATACATGAGTTCCCAGACCCGCAAACCCCAAAGACAGGGTGGAGTATTTTCTGTTGCACCGCTCTGGAGTTAAAATGTATGTTAATTCTGTAATAAAATCCTGGAAAACTGGGATGTCGGACAACCTACAGTATAAAACTAGTCTGAGGATTTTACTAAAGTCAGTCAGTTGTATTTGTCTCGTTGTTGCTAATTTGCACAAAGCTGAGAAGGTGCCAGCACCGCTTGTTGCTTTGTACCTTAACAAGTGTCGATGCAGGTTAACGCAACAGCTTACCAGAGACGCGGTAGATGCCTTCACACTTCATGCCATAGCTCTCGATGTAATCAATGCACTCGCGGAAAATGGCAGGTAGCTGGATTCCATCGTACAGCGCCGTCCTCCTCACTGCTTCAGCTAACGGCACACCGAAAATGGGTCGGACTGTGGCTGGAGTCTCCACAGCAACGGGCTCCGGTTCTGCAGTGCTTGGCTTTTTCTTCTTCTTCTTCTCCTTCCACTGCTTGACCACGTCGGCTGCAGTCAAGTCCTTGGACTTCTTGTCCTTGGCCTTTTCCTCTTTGGGGCCTTTTTCCTTCACTTTAAAGTCCTTTTCCTTCTTCTTGGAGAAGCTGGGCTTCTTGAACACGTGGATGCCTTTGGAGCGCTTCATCTTGGACGGGCTCTCGGCCTCGTCAGCCGAGCTATCCTCCTGGAAGGCGGCGTAGCCCTCAGCTACAAACAAAAGAGAAGTAAAGCAGAGCAAATGAAGGAAGAGAAAGAGAGTTTCAACTTACATTCTCCTCTACAGACTTGACACCATAATAAGCAATCAGGCAGATAAAACTGTGAGAAATATCCCATGCCACCTCCTCTCTTTACTCCAGCCAATCTTCCTCAAGGTGAGCCATGACCAACTTAAAAAAAAAAAAAAAAAGGCTGAAATGAGGTCAGCTCACAATTTAGCACTATTCCCTGTGAGACCACTGCACCCGCTCTCTATTTAGCACTCCATCTTTGGAGCCATGACACCTACTTTGCAGGGTTTACTCTCAGTATCTGAGCTCATAACAGCGATCAGAGCCCATCAGCCAGCACTTATGAGCCGGTCTCCTTAGAGAGCTTCAGAGTCAAGCAGAGACGTTGCTCTGCCACAAATACACACCCACAGAGGACAAGCACTGACAGGGTGTGTCCTCAAACTGTCCATCATTTCCTGCTTCCCTGCAATAGGTCGGATAAATATAGCCAGTGGCTGGATAACAGTGTACTCTATCCAAAGCTGCAGAGTAAAATCTGACACACTAAACCAGTACATCACACATCACAGGTTCTTATTCTGTGAAACACAATTACAGAAGTTGACAGCTGTTGGTGAATTGTGGAACTGATTACACGCTGCAAAGCAGAATGGAAACTAGACAGTACTGATGTTTACAATCTGACAAATCTCTGACTAATTCTAGTCTGACTAGTCTTGATAAGTGCATCAAGCTGCATAAATAAGCTAGAACACAGGCTAATTCTGGGTCAAGCCCAAGAGCTAAAACTTAGGCTTAGCTTTAGTCTAAACAGGTTACTTAAGTTCAGCTGCAAAATTAGCGTAAGAAGATCAGCTAAACCGACTAAGTGATCAGTTGAAGCTGATAATTAAACCACTTGCTTCCTCTAAGACATGCAAAGCCAATTCCCACCTCTCTCGTGTTAGCTACCGATGATGGAGTGTGAACAACACTTGCTGGCAAACCTGACTACTTGTTAAATTACATGGCATACTAACTATCCTAATGTTAGCTAGTTATCCAACAACATTCTCTATGGTGAGCATAATACACTAATGCTAGCTAGCCTGCTTCCATCACTGTAAAAATTAACATAACAGCCTGATGCAGTCTTGGTTAATGGTTTAGCCTGAACCTAAGCAGCTTGCTAGCAAAATCAGTTGCAGGTTTACAAAAAAAAAATGAAACAGCTGACGTTTTTTACTGACGGACTAGCAAGCATAACTAACGGGTTCAATTACTGAATGTTAGCTAGCTTGCTAGCAACCTTGGCTGAGGTACAAACGTAAACATTCTTCTCAACAAATGTTCAGGTAAAAGTTGAAGTAAATTCTTTCTCGAGTTAAAATACAGAAGCACAAACTCTTAAATTTACAAAAATGTGATGACTTTAGACGGAGTGTTCAGAAATGTAAGTAGGAAGTGTGTTATTTTCTTAAGTTAAAACCTCAGGTAAAAACAGTACATTCTTAATTTGTTTTCTAACCTCAGAAACGTGGCTACCGGTTTAAACAATAGACTAGTTAATGTCATCTTAACTAGCTTGTTCTGTTTGGTTTACCTTATATTACATAATGTTTAAACTATGTTTAGCTAGCTTGGTTAGCAACTGAAATCAAATAGCTGCTGCTGAAGGGGCACCATCATCTAAGCTAGCTACACAGCTGACAGCATTAGCGCAGTGCTGTGTGGGGGGTAGCTGGCTAACTGAAATAAAACAAAATGCAGGCGTGAATTCATTTCTGTTTTCATTTTTCCACACAAACATTCACAGAACTGCTAGCCTGGTGTGGAAAATTGCATCTGACAGGAAACACGCGAGCGCGCTGAGGGAATGTTTTGATGTGAACTCAAACATAACAACATCCTGTGCAGTGCTGAAATCAAGGGTGGAAACAACATAAATGTGCCCACGCACGGCACTTAACCACGAAAATAACACAAAAAAAAAAGAAACTAGATTTAAAATGTTAAAATCTACTAAAACTAAATTACAAAACAAAAACACTCAAACTAAACACAAGTCCAGGTGAAAACAGACAGGAAAACATTTTACACTAATAAAAGATGAAATAAAATAAAATAAAATAAATTAAAAGTTTTTCATTTAAAAAAACAGCTTTATAACTAGCAAGTCAATGTCTGTATCTTGAATACTTAGCTTTTACCTGAAAATGATAATACAGTGCACTTTTAATAATACTTTAAGGTACTTTCAGTACCAATGATGTAGCTTTAAAAGCTAAAGCTACACCATGTGACACTTCTCAGGTAAAATATACATCCTAAAGATACAAAGCATGTAAACATTTTGCTGGTACCATCCTAGCAAGGGAAGTACCGTTCAGTACCTTTATCTCTGAGCACGTGAGCAATGTCTAAACGTTTGGCTACTTTTAAATAATCAACCTACAAGAAAACATCAAAGACAAAAGTCTTACTGCGTTTCTCCTTTTTCTTGAACTTGTTCTTCTTCTTGCCGTGCTCCTTATCGTCATCAGAGGCAGCGTCGGGGGGCTCATGGTGGTGTCCCTCATGTGGTGGTGACGGTTCACCCGTGCGGTACAACCCTGGGAACTTAGTGGGGCTGATTTCCTCCGAGCTGGGGGTCCGAGGCACACCACTCTGATGCTCCGTCCCTCGCCGCTGCTCTGCAGGGCTGCTATTGGGTGGCAGGAAGCACTCCGTCATTGCGCTGCCGCTTTTCTATTGGCTGATCACGGCAAGCTGCCCTGCTGTAGTTTACACTCTGATGACTCGACACCTCTCCATACTATCCGAAAAAATAAATTGAAGAATGAAGAACCAATTTTATGCTTAAAAGCTTTCAGTTCGATTCCTATATATACAGTATATATACACACTGATACACCGGGAATACATTTTAAACTTATTTAAACAGCAACTTATTTACAAAAATCAACTTTACAGAACAGCCAACTTGTTTCCAACGACCAAGCCTTGATTACCAATGCTTCCAAAAACTAATCCCTGAACACCATTGTTCCATATGACCAATCCCTTAACAACGTTATTCCCAGCGACCACTCTTTGAACATCATTGTTTCCAATGACCAATCCCTGAACAGCATCATTACCAATAACTAAACCCTTAACAACATTGTTCCCAATGACCAAACACTAATGTTTCCAATGACTAATCAGTGTCTCTCAGTTCTTCATTTGGAACTTCATCGTCTATATTTACAAGTAATACAAGGCTATTCTGTGCGGCACGGTGGTGCGGTGGTTAGCACTGTCGCCTCACAGCAGGAAGGTCCTGGGTTCGATCCCCGGGTCACCCAGG
>JAQQZR010000018.1:11489002-11510666 GCA_030068235.1 Notoglanidium macrostoma | reverse complement strand
GGGCAACGCTCGCTAACACTCACAGGCAGTGTAACGACCTAACAGTGGTAAGTGTTGCATAAAGCTTTTTTTTTTTTTAATAATTTGAAGAGTTTTTATGCTCATGCATGATGACTTATATGACATACCACAGGTTATATCTGCTTAACCAATTTGAAATTTGTATTTTGAAGTTTCTAGTTTGTTTTTATGTAATGGAAGTGAACTATTGCAGATGTAAACCTTAAGCTCGGTTTTCAACTTCTTGTGCTCTTTGTCTCTGTTTTAGGAATGTGAACGACTGCGGCAAGCTCGCCGAGTTCTCCCAATGAACAGATGATGGAGATGTTAAACATTAAATTGTGCACATTTCATCTTTTATTGCCATGTGTGACCTTCAGTTTGTCCGTCCGACTGTTTTTCCAAAAGGGGTCCACCTAGGAGCAGCGAATCAGCAGAGATTTTTGGTCTCCATGGACTACTCCATGGTATCGTTGTCACTGGTATACGAGCTGGTTTAAATTGCTTTAAAATTTCTTGGGATTTTTCATACCTTGAGAGCAGAAGACCGCATCTCACCACTCCTGTCAGCCAAGAACAGGAATCTGAGGCTACAGTGAACATGGGCTCACCTAAACTGGACAGCTGAAGTTTGAATGAACAAAAATGTCACCTGGCCTTAAAAACATAACCAGCAGATGGAAGCACTGAGCCACAAATCTGTACAGCAGTCTGAACCTCAAACTACTGAATGGCTCCTGATCTGAAGACTCATTCATGTCTGGGGAAAAAACATCCTAACCTAGATTCTGTTCATAAATATATCCATGAACTGAGGAGAAATGGGTCATTCCATGAAGGAAATGTTCTGTCCAAACACTTATTAACACTATAAACACTTTATATTTAATGTGACTTCAATGTAACTTGAGTATAACCTCATCAGTGTAACAGATTTAAACCATATAAACAAAGCTTTAAATCTACAATGTTATAATTTAATAATAACAGGAACTACGTTACTTCACATAACTCTAAATGGATGAAATGTTCATATTACTCTTTATAATAAATTAATGCATATATATATTTTTTTTTATTCTAAATGAATAAAGTTTTATTAGTTTTGCAGTGTCGGATTGTATAAAACATTTCAGGACATGCTGTGGTGTAAAAGGAATAAAACATGGGATGTGCTGTTATAAGAATTTAATTATTTACTTTACTTTATTTACTTATTTAATAAAAAATAATTGAGGTGGTAACATTACCTCTGTACTGTTGTACAGTAGCACAATCCTTTTCTTACTTATTATACAAAACATTAAACATGAATAATGTGGCATGTAGGTTCTCTTGCCATATCACGGCCACATTATATGAGATGTAATTCCTCCAGTGCTTAATGAAACCACAAAATACTATTTATTACATCATAATGTACAGCTGTTCATAATTACACCTTTAATTTGCCTGCCAAAAGGTTTTCACACAATGCAAATAAATGAATAATGTACTCAACTTGGCTCATTTCATTGTTGTTTTCCCAGCTGTGCACTAAAGACACCTGGCGTACTGTAATGATCTACAGTAAATGCTAAAACCATTGGTGTATTAGTGTCTTCAAGTTAACCTCAAAAGCATACATCTCAGAAATTCTGTTCAAGTCTCTGTTTATGTTTTGATGATAAAATGGAGAAATTCTCCATTTTTTAAAGTTTAAAGCATAAAAAATAGATTTTTGAGAAGCTGAAAAACTAAAATCAGAGGCTCTCTATATTACCTCCAAGCCTCGGTTTGTGCAAATGCATTGAGCATTTTAGGAATATTGGATGCAGAAAACCCTTTTTGAGGCTGTAGCAAGGAGAGACATGTAGTAAAATTAGCTGAGTAGTTCTGAAAAATTGGGATGTTTTGGACAAAATTATTGTGTCAAAAAAAGATAGATGGTTAAAGAATATTGTTTGCATCACTGGGTTCAGAGAGTGAAGCTTTTTGTGGGGGGGTTTCTCTTTCAGCTTCCTTATAGCAACAATTGCAATCAAGCAGATGTCATTAATGTTGCCATTGTAGTGTTTCACAACATAGTGGTCAATCCACCTACCAGCATGTTTTTAGGAGGTGGAATGAAACAGAATAATCCAGCGGAAACCCATGGAGATCATGGAAAACTCCTTACAGGGAGAAGCCCAAGCTCAGGTTCGAACCCTGGAGTCACACCGACCATGGACTTTGATAGCTATGGATTTCACTGACTGGCCTTCATCCAAGAGACACACCTACTTTCTTGATCATCAGACAGACTCTCAATGACTTATACCAGAAGTCTGCCACCACTGTATTGACAGGTAAGGTATTACTTAATAAGGTGCCTTACAGAATGCCAAAGGATATCCTGTCAGACAAACGTGTTCAGTTCAATTCACACGTATTATGATCAAACCATTAAACCAAGATAGGTGACATGTGGAGACTCTTACTCCTCAGAGTATATACCCAGTATACCCAGAATGCCTTGATTCATTGGTTCTTAAATCCTTAAACCCTAAGCTATTAATCACCATTGTAAAGGGAACCCTTGATGTGTCTGAAGTTGACAACTGGATGCATATAAGCAGGTGTGCTTGGGAAATTGCCAAACAATAAACAGTTTGATTTCAGGAATTGGCAGAAAACAGATGTGGCTGTCAACAAGAGACCTCCAAATGCAGAAAGTTAAACCTGGGTCCATTTAAAATATTGAAAAAGATTATTCCAATTTTTTATTACAAGTAACTTCAACTTATAAAACTGTTTATATTCTTCATGCATCTCTTCTTCTGTCTCCTCTCGAGCTACCCCCTTCTTTTGGATATGGCGAGTAACCAACCTACCTGTTCAGCCTGCACTGCTAGACTACAAACCTCTGGGCCAGCATCTTGACTCTGCCATTCCAAAATCTTCAGCTTGCATTTCTTGAAGTAATTCATTGTGAATTTTGCGGTATGTTTTGAATCACCGACCTGTTGCAAAAGCCAGCCTCTTTTCAGCTTCAGTTTCTTGACTGACTGTGCAACATTTGCTTCCGGAACATTTCCAGTGCCACTGGCTGCCACACATGCCCAGAGCATAATAGATTCACCGCCATGCAGCTGGCAAGGTGTTATTTTCATCAAATGCTGCTTTGTTTCTCCCATCACGTCACAACACTTGTTTCCAAAATGCCTCTGGCTTATCAAGATGTTATACTTGAAGCTGACTATTGCAAAGAGGCCACAGGTAAACTTTTCTTCTGAACACTCTTACATGCAGATCATGTTTGTGATGTTTCCTTGGATTTAATGTGTCTTTCTGGTCGGAATTTGACACTTCTGTCTGAGATTATTCTTGGTCTTCCAGACCTTGCCTTGTCTTCCACAGTTCCCCTTAGCAGCCATTTCTTAATGACATTTTACATGGTGGATATCGTAAGCCAAAGGTGCTTTGATATCATTTTACAGGCTCTCCCTGCTTTGTAAGCACCAACTAGCATCATTTTCAGATCCTCTGTCAAATTCTCAAATTGGTTGTTGAGAATTTATCACGCTGACTTTCCTAATGACAATTCTTGACCTGATTAGTCCTAATGAGTTAATTTAGTTACGTTAATTATGTTCCAATACTTTACAACTGGTAGGGTGTCCAAACCTTTGCACTTAATTTCTTTTTATTTATATTTAATGTCATTAAATACTGTAAAAAGTACAGGTTTTTGTAACCATTTGTTCATACTTATATACCCAACTCAGACAGTTAGTCCTTAGAGAGCCTGGTTGTATTCTCAAAAGCTTTAATTGTGTTGTCATTACATTTGTATAAAATGCACATGTTGTTTGAGCTCGGACTGTTGTACTTGTTAGGCTCGTTGCCTTTGGGTCAGCCGTTGGCTAGTGTCTGGATTGGAATGTTGAAGTGTTTATTAATTATGTATTTGGATTGTGCTTTGGACTTGGAATTTAGACTGGTATTTTTGGTAATTAACAAAGAACAATCTGTAGATTTTGTACAGACAAATATGAACACATTTCCTGAATGCTGTGCACTAAAATCAAAAGGAATTGTTCATTTCATGCAATTAATTGTCAACACAGCATTTAGTTTTAAGGAAAGAGGTGCAACCATACTTTGAATTCCATTGATTAATTTCTCACAAAATGAATTGTCACATTTAGTGATGAATTTTATTACTTTAACGTGAATTCTGTGGCACAAAATGAATCTCTTGCTTTTACAAATCTGTGTTAAGCCGTAAATATTTTATTTTATAATTTATGTTGTGCTTCACAAAATTCCTTCTGTGAGTCACAGCATTTACTGTGTTTCTCATGATTACTTTTGCAAAACTCAAAATTTATTATACTTCATAGCACAAAATAAAAACAGTGTGGTACATTAATTGTTTGGTGCTATGTAGAGTGTAATTGTGCACCCACATTTTAAAAAATCATTTACAAAGTTATCATTTCTGTTTTTTATGTATAGAATAACATTCTATTTTTTATTGCGCTGCAGGTTCCTGTCTCTGCAGCATCTCAGTGCATATTCTCTGCTTGCGTGGGTTTGCTCCAGGTTTTCCTACTATATAAAAACATGTAGCTAGGTGGACTGGTTATGTTAAATTCATAGGTGTGAATGAATGATGATTAAGTGTGTGCAGTTGCGTGTGTACATGGTCCCCTGTGATGTACTGGTGTCCCATGTGGCCTTTTGCCTAGTATTATTGGGATTGGTTCTGGATCCACCACAACCCTGACTAGGATAAAGCACGTTGTGAAATATTTGAAAGCCAGTAATGCAATTCCTGTCTCAAAATTCATTCTGTTCATGATAATAACCACATTAGCCGTTCACGTCATACATAACCTGTTTCTGACTAACATTTGTATGTACCAGGGTGCTTAACTAGGTCAAAGCGACAGAAATGGATACAGTGGCAAATGGTGCTTTATTAGAGAAAGCAGGCCGAATCAATTCAAGAACGTGATTCAAAAAACAGAATCAAAAGAATAGGCAAAAAGGTCAGGTGATCAGGAAAGAGCAAACACTAGGACAGGCAGAATCTCAAAACCAAAAACTATAGCAAAACAGTTAGGACCAGGATAACAAACACATTAACAAAAACTTTTGGTGCGTGAAGATCACAAGTTCACTAGACAATACTTTGTGCTGACTGAGTGCTTATATGGGGAGAGTGGTGAATGTGTCCAGACGTGTGATTGGAATGCGTTAGTGAATGTATATGCTGGGTGTTAGAGTTCAAGTCGGCCATGTCTGTATGTGATGATGTGTGTGGACCTGGAGTTTCTTGGCAGCCATGTATCTAGGCTTTGTGGCAGTTTGGGAAATGTAGTTAGACCCAACAAACTAAAATTCCTTCAAAGATTTATTATTACTCATCGTAATTTGTTACTTTTTTACTGAGAAAATAAACTAAGCGAAGGTAGACTGTTGAATGGCAATCTTGTTCATGATAACAGTAGGGACAAATAAATGATAAGATTATTTCCTTCTTGCACTGTTTGGGTTGATCATTCTGACCTCTCTGACTGACTGGAGTCCCACCCAAGGCAAAAGTACAGCACAGGCAGTAAAAGTCATAACGAAACAGAGTGTATGTGTAGTGAATATAAATGCTGTAGGTACACATGCGAACACAGAAAATGAGTCAAACAAGACATGTGAATTAGGCTGCTGTATGAAATTCATCAAGTTTCTTATGATTTAATAATTAATAATAGATCATTCAATAATTATTATAATATTTACATCAGGTGGCATGTCTTACCTGGATTACATGATCTCTGCATCAAATCAAATTTCACAAAATAATGATTAAAATTCTTAAATAATTTCAACAATAAAAATCATTTATTAAATAAATAATATAATAAATATAATAAATAACTATTATAATCATGATATTATTACTGACCGGTTATTTATCTATTTTATTAGCCAATAAACAAATAAACACCTGAATGATGTTATATCCTAACCTATACAAAGTTCCAGCAAATTCTTCTTCCTGAGAGAAATGAAATCAATCTTTATTGCATCTGTTCAGGATAAGATAGTCATGCTCCGCTCATAAATATAAACCCTGTGCATCATGACAAATGAGCTATGGCCTGAAAGGTGAAGCTATCTGTCAATCATAGCATTTTGACCAATAGTGTGAGGAAGCCTCACGTCAATCACAGTGATATGGTGTTTCAGACTTTACCCTAGTACATAGAGCACCTGACGAACCCCAGAAAAAAACACAGAAGCAAACACTTAAGAAACTGGTCATATGGATATATAAACCAGTTTTCTTGAACCAAGACATAAGTGGGAACATGGCACTTCTTTCTGACAAGGTATTGTATTCTTTTTCTCATAAATCTTAACATACGCTTTGGATTAAGAATACAATTCTTTAGGAATAAATTGGATGTCGGGTGACTCAGTACTGAATGCTTGCGTAAAATGGTTTTCAATTTACATAAATACCATATTCGTATGATGTTATTCAAAGTGGCAAGTGTGTGTAACAATAATGTCCTTAAAGATGTGTGTTGCAAATATGTGATTCAAATGATTATGAAATGAAATGTTGTGCAAGTTCATAATAATAATAATAATAATAATAATTTAGATTTAGCATTCCACTGACGTCTGTCAGTAGGAGTGTGTTGATTTACTGTGAAGAGTTTCGGTTTATGCTTGCAAGCTATTAATGATATCCTTTTATTTACAAAATCAATAGCTACAATAAATTTAGATTTTTCATGTCTACTGACTCCTCACGCTGCAGTATATACTTCTATTGCATAATAATAATAATAAGAATAATAATAATAATAATAATAATAATAATAATAATAAGAAGAAGAAGAAGAAGAAGAAGAAGAAGAAGAAGAAAGTGCAATAGAATTGTGATTTTGATTATGTCTGAGTGAGTAAATCAAGGCAACAGAAAGAGAAAAGGTTACAGACAAAAAATTTAATAAATAAATAAGAAACCTTGGAAAGAATCAACACTCAACACGGACATTATGAATTATGGGCTTATATCTGATTGTCTAGAAATTTTAGTTTATAAGGAATATAATAAAAGGATATAATTAAAAACAACAGTAAGATCATGAACCCTGGAAGACAGTTTAACAGATTAATGGACTCTATTAAATTTTATAGTATTTTGTAGTCCAAATCATGATTTTAACACATACAATTAAAGATGTAGGACCTTTTCTTGAGACAAATCTGTGTCATCTACATATCTGTGGAAGTTTAGAAAGTGTGACTGAGGGCGCAAAGTCAGCAGACGGTTGCTCATTAATAACTCTTGGTTCAATGCAGTAAAAAGGCTCTGAGATTTTAGTTAGTGACAAGCGAACAATGCTTAAGTGGCTACAGTGTTTCAAGATTAGAAATGATGACATGTAAAAAGGATGAAAGTTAGGTTTCCTAAAATTTGTGTGACCACAGCAGTTGAAGGGGCAGAGGAACAGAACCAGATTGTGATGACGTAAGAGAGGGCATGAGATTAAAGATGAACAGGCTGTGATGAAGGAGGTAAGGACAGAGCTGGCAGAGTGAGACAAGCACTTTCAGAGTAGAGTAGAGTGATTATGGGACAGAAGAAAGGAGGAATGCTTTGCACCATTTACAACTTAAGAAGTTTACGTGTATGTTTAGCAAAAATTGAGGCACCAATTTGCAGCCACATTTTTTGGTAAATTTTACCACGTGTTTTGTTGAGTAATGTTTACTCTATTTTATTAAGTAATATAACGTACACATGGTAAATCCTGTGTAATATTTTTAGTTCATCAATACATTTTACCACTTTACTTACTGCAAAGGTACATTTGAAAATTTAAGCAATGCAAAAAACAAATTATTAGTATTATACCTAACTATTTCAGTTTGGATTACTGCATATATTATAGTCCTGAATTAAAACTGAATTCTATTGATGCTATTTTAAGCACTTACGTGGTTTAATGTTAATCATGTCAATAATTTATTGACAAAACTCTCAAATTGCTACACAGCAGAACAAGGATTTCCCAAACAATCATCTAAAATGATGTTTGGAGTTGTACATAAAGCAGGCAAGTCCCATCATAAGTCTCTTGTTGGTGCAGAAACGGTAGAAAGAATAAACCCTCTCAGAGCCATGCCTCTCAAGTATACATAAATTATTCATGAGAAAATTTACTGGATTTGAAAATGCTTCCCATTGTTTCCTACAGGTCATGAGACTGTGTTTGTGTTGAATCAGAAATGAAAATGTTGTGAAACTGAACACTGCTTTGAAACCAGACCATCATATGCTTATAAAGCTCATAAAGTTTTAACTAACTTCACTCTAAACCAGGTGAATTCAAAAAGGCAGAAACAGTCTAACTTACTCACCATGCACAGAAACATTTACATGATAATGTGGCACTTAGGGACATATATTTGCAACCAATAACCGCTTATCAATGCTAGCTTTAATGTTATTAAAATATATCAAACACGCTATGTCAGTTTTTATGCAGACATGTCTGCTTTATTACTAATATTATTAGTTACATCAGTAGGCTAAGGAGCAGCAGTTACTTACTAGATGCAGCTATAGGAGAAATATGAATTATGAACAGCATTTAATGTATCATTCCACTTCAATGTATAGCTGTGCTAAGCCCGAACAGCAAGATCAACGTTCTAATACTGTACAAGCATTATGACACCTACTTACACATTCCAAGGCACACATTTCAGAGAGGTGAAAGTGGATGGGGCCATTCACGTGTTAAGATTAGCAAGGGCTTTGAAAGTGCTAGAAACATAGTTACAAGTCAGTTACAAGTCAGGAAGTGTATGACAGTTTTCTTGCAAGGTGAATGGGTGGAAAAGCTTAGCTTAAAGTCAGCGAGGAGAGAACTGAGAATACTAAAATGGTCTCCACTAAGAAATACCTTTGAAATGAACACTGTTTATCCAAGCCATGTAAAGTGTAAAATTCATAAATAAATTGCCAAGTCCATAAGGACTTCGTTCATTTAGGGTGCTATATAAATTAATATTAGTAGAAATGGGAATGGGGCCACAATTTTAGAGCCATACACTCAGAAGATGTTTGATCATAGAGAGCAATGTCCGGTGCTAATATTTAGGTACACAATTCATCCAATCCTGCATTACAACTAGGTTGTGCTCACTATGTTGATGAGATGATTCTTCCATACAAACATCCCATTCTCTGAAGCTGGGTTCTGAGCAGTGGTGGAGCCAGGCTTTTGGGTGTGGTTTGCAGGAAAACCTTCAATGGCCGGGCCACCCACATTACCTGGTCAGTCTCAGCCTGTTTTGGTGATGTGCAACCATTTTTTGGATTGACCACCTGCAAGATAAAGGGTGGGGATCAGGTGCACTACAAGTCGGGCAGAAGGCATGTGTCTTAGCTTGGAGTAAAACCTTGCAATGGTTTCATTAAATGCAGAGCTTACTGATAAAGCAGTATATGGTGACAGATTGACTTTAAATCAAGGGTCTGAAACTAAGTGGAAAACAATTGCAATTTGAGCTCAAAAAGCAGAATTATCTTACATGTCTTCCCATCGGAATACATTCGAAGATCTATTCAAAGATCAAAAGCTCTGGGTATTTGCTGAGTAAACAAGACATAATGGATGAAGACAATAGAATGGCTTATTGACAAGATGCCTTCATTTTAAATTGTATTTGAAATGGCTGATTGAGCGTCAGTTATTATGCATATAATTGCAACAACAGTGCAAAAGCTCAAATATTAAAGAATGCAGCACTTAGACAGTCATGCTACCATCATTCAAGTGAGATAAGTGTTATCAATCTAAGCTCAGTCTGATCAGTATAGTATGCATGTCATAAGATTGCTGGTTATACAGAAGATAACATTCAGTTTCGAAAATTAGGACAGAACACTGTGTACTTCTGACTGAAACACTGTGGTGGCTTTCGCATGATTTAGTGGCAAACCTCATAAGCTTATACATTGGCAACCTATCTATTGTTGCTATGCCCTTGGAGATAAAATCAAACTGACCTTTTTTATCATCTTGAGTAATGTCTATGATGATATTGTGCACAATCATCAGAATCTGTTAAAAGACAAGTCTTGCAAACTTACAATGGTGCTTGAAAGTTTGTGAACCCTTTAGAGTGTTTTAATACAAATAGGACCTAAAACATTTTCACACAAATCCTAAAATTACATAAAGAGAACCCAATTAAACAAATAGGAAAATGAGGAAAGAGGAAAACGGATCCAATATTACATATCAGTGAGTGGCAAAAGTATGTGAACCTTTGCTTTCAGACCCTCTTGTACATAAATAACTGCAACTAAACTTTTCTGGTAACTGTCGATCAGAACATTGATTTGGAGGAATTTTAGCCCATTCCTCTGTACAGAACAGGTACAACCCTGAGATGTTGGTGGTGGGTTTCCTCACATGAACTGCTCACACAACGTTTCTATTGGATTTAAGTCAGGATGTTGACTTCATCATTCCAAAAAGTTATTCTTCTTTAATCATTCTTTGGTAAAACAACTTGTGTGCTTAGGGTCATTGACTTACTGCATGACCACTTTCTCTTGAGATTCAGTTCATGGCCAGATGTCCATGAATGACAATCCAATGACATTATCCTTTAGAAGTTGCTGGTATAATTCAGAATTTATTGTTCCATCAATGATGGCAAACCTTCCTGGCCCAGGACCATGACACTACCACCTCCATGTTTCATAGATGGGATATGGTTCTAATGCCGGATTGCAGTGTTTTCCTTTCTCCAAACATAACGCTTCTCATTTAACACAAAAAATTCTATTTTGGTCTCATCCATGTACAAAATTTTTCCAGTAGCTTTCTGGCTTCTCCATGTGATCTTTAGTAGACTGTAGACACACAGCAGTGTTCTTTTTGGACAGCAGTGGCTTTCTTCTTGTTACCCTGCCATGCACACATTGTTATTCAATGATTAGTCATCAACGTTAACATAAGCCAATGTGACAGAGGCCTTCAGTTGCTTAGAATTTACCTTGGGTTCCTTTGAGGCCTTGTGGACTACACGCCTTGCTTTTTGAGCGACCTTTGCTGGTCAACCACTACTGGAGAGAGTAAAAATGATCTTGAATTTCCTCTGTCTGAAACCTTTTACAGCGTGATGAACATCAACAACACTTTTTCTGAGAAATCTCCTTTATTTGTGCCATGAAACACTTCCACAAACAGGTGTTGTGAATATCAGACTTGGATAGATCCCTGTTCATTAAATAAAACATGACGCCCACTCAACACCTCATTGTCATCTCATTGACTGGAATCACCTGACTAATTTCACCTTCAAATTAACTGCTAATCCTAGGGGTTCACATACTTTTGCCATTCACAGATATGTAAAATTGGCTCATTTTCCTCAATAAATTGCCAAGCGTAATATATTTGTCTCATTTGTTTAATCGGATCTCTTTATCTGCTTTTAGGACTTAGGTCATATTTATGCAACAATAAAGACAATTCTGAAGGGTTCACAAACTTTCAAGCACCAATGTACAAAGTCTTTGCAATAAATGCCTACATCTAAATGATCATATTTTTTGTACTATGTATTGAAAAATACATTAACAATATGATGTCCCGATTCATTCCTTGAGCAAACATCCCGAGCCCTTTTCCCTCAGAAATTCATCCTGCTTTATGATTTTTGTTTTACATTGCCTTCTGTGTATTTTTGGTCCATTACCAGCTGAAGTTGATTATTTTGATGCATGATGCATGATGTGTCGCCCTTTACATTGTTAAAAATTGTATACCTTGTCAAAATGCTGTCATAAATTACTGACCATCTCTCAGACACCTGAGACTGCTACATTTATTATTAACGGAGGTTCTTTTAATGAAAGCTGCACCATATCAGTGATTACACAACCTTTATTTAAGATTTAAGATTAAAAAGTACTTTATTGTTAGCCTTAGATTAGGTTTCTGTAGAAATGATAACAAAAACTCATATTGGTAGCAGCACAATAATTCAATAAAATAGTTTCTCACTGTTCAATGGAATCATGGCCAAGAGCTCTATAACATGGTGATACAGAAGAGAAGATTGCAGACCTTCGGCTTATGTCATTCTGTTTCATTGCAATCTGCTGAAATTTTTCCAAAAAATCATAGATGCTTAGAAAATCCGGCATGTCTGTCAGTGCCTCATGCATTCAATCAATAGCAGAACACGCTCACTGGTGAACTCATAGGTATCTAGAGGTGTTAGAGACAACATCATCTGTCATGAGTCAAGGGATAAGTGCAGATTTTTTTAAAACCTATAATATTACTTTGTGAAATTTGTGACAGCTGCTGTGCAGAACATGAGGGTAATTTTAGGCCTGTCACACAAATGATGTCACAGAAACCACGTCTCGTCA
Source organism: Notoglanidium macrostoma (assembly GCA_030068235.1). Lineage (NCBI taxonomy): Eukaryota > Metazoa > Chordata > Actinopteri > Siluriformes > Auchenoglanididae > Notoglanidium > Notoglanidium macrostoma. Next base: position 11,498,221 of record JAQQZR010000018.1, on the reverse strand, counting down.
GATGAGTAGTAATAATCAAACTGAAAATGCTACTTATAGAAACTATGAGCAATAGAAAGATGGCAAGAGATTTGAGCAATCCTGACATCTCTGATCACACTTACATGAAGGTGCTATGATGCATTTGACACATGCACAAGGGGATAAGTGTGATTTTGGATTTATGGGTTTTTGGTCTGTTCTCCCAGGGCTCATACTCTGCAATCGGTAAATCTATTAGCACTTCTAGTTTAAGATAAGAGATCTGTAAAGGTGTGAAATGAATGTTCTCTACCTTTTGTTTTATGGTTGTGTAATTCTTCGTCATTCTCTCTGCTTTTCTCTTTCTCTGTGTTAAGGATTATCACTGATACAACATTACATCAGCTCCTGTATTTTAAAGTGAAATGGACAATTGCTTAAATGTCTCATTTAATTTGATTAAGTAGTTGCGTCATGCTTGCATGAGTAGTCTTGCCAGTTTACATTCAGTGACAAGTGTGTTCTTTGTGTTCTAAGTCTGCTTTATAACAAATATTATTATACACACCTGTTATAAGATATTTCATACATCAGCCCCAGATAATACTCATTTCTCATTGTCTGGTGTGTCTGATTTTTTCCCCCTTACAAGAAGGCACTTCTATCGTAGATTAGTTTTAAAAAATGTAATCACATTTCTAATCAGTGTTCCTGATAATAAAGAAGATGAATGATGGATTTATGCATTAAGAAATTATGTATAGGCTTCAGTGTGTGGAAATGATTTAATTTAAAGGATCTAGAATAGAGTGAGATGCCCTCAAAGATAATAAGAATCATGGAATAGTAGCCAATGAGTTGTGGATAATAAAAGATAGATTCAAAAATTACCATAATGTCTTACAGGTATGAAGAAGCAATGTGTGTGATTTGAAATGTTGCCCAGTGTTCTTCTTTGCTTTGCTCATTATTAAACCACAGGCAAAGGTATCAAACCGGTAGGCAGAATCAAAGTAAAAAAAACAGACTAAAGTTCAGGCGATTGGCAAAATTCAGACAATGGTAAAATCCAAAAAACCCAAAACCATCAATACCAGAGAAATATTGTTTGGTAATTGCAGACACAAAGGAACTAGACTAATGCTTTGCAAAGGCATTCACAAGCTGAGAGCCCTTAAATACTTCTAAATACAATGTGTTGATTGGGTGCATCTGCATGTGATTAGTAGTCAGGTGATTCAGAGCGGGGGAATTTGTCGGCCATATTGTCTGTATGCAGGGATTCATGGGAATCGTGGTCTGTGTCTGTGTCGGATTACATGTCTGTGTCCTCCATGTTGTTAGTGTCTGTGTCCATGTTGGCCATATTGTCTGTATGCGTGGACTCATGGGAATTGGAGTCTAAGGTAGGTAGAGCAGGTGCAGGTGCAGGTATGACATAAATAAGGAGATAATGTGGCAAATATAAACTTTTCTTGTTTCACCCAGTTTGAACTGTCAGAAGAGTAAACAGTTTCAGCTAAATTTTAAAAAAGACCTAAATCACTTACTAATTATCCAAATCATTAAAATCTTTTTAAAGTGTTAGATTTGACACATCATTTCCTCCTTTTTCTAATGTAAAATTGGGGACTGGGGCGGGCTTCCTGCAAGTCAGTTAATTTTGGTGAGTTCAAAACAACTGTGTAACTGTCAATCATTGTAAATTCATATGTTGATTGGATCATCTAATGTTTTTATTTGGGGGAGAAGAAGACCTAATACAGCACATCTGTATTTTTTGCAGCTATATTCAGATACAAATCTCTCAACGCAATACTTATATAATAAATATCTTCTTCTTTCCGCTTATCCCGTTCAAGGTCACCAATGGACCATCCATTGCTTGCTCATTGATTTGGCACAGCGTTTTTTTCTGAATGCCCCTCCACGACCACAATGACTAGTGCACCCTAGTGGCTGGGACCATTCACACTTACATACATATCTATGGGCAATTTAGAGTAGCCAATTGACCTAATCCACATATCTTTGGACTATGGGAGGAAACCGGAGTACCTGAAGGTAACCCACGCAGGCACAGGGAGAACAAGCAAACTCTGCACAGAAAGGCATCCTGGTTGACCCAGAGATTGTACAAGGGACCTTCTTGTTGTGAAGTGACAGTGAACTTATAAAATAAGTATAATTAAAGTATTTAATTATGTAACATATAGTATAGTATCGTATAGTATAGTATAGTATCAAAGTCCAGTTATTTAACTACTTTTCACCTCATAAGTTTATTTTTGCCAAATACACTATAGGATGAGTTTCAGGAAATTGAGCTTCAGGCTTGATTTTTGTGTGAAATCCTAATAATGATGTATAAAAATTGTAAAAAGAATGACATATCCAAGTATGACTCATTCTTTTCTTCAGTGATTGATTACAGCATATATTATGAAGCCAATTCTGTGGGGTTTCTGTTGCATGTTTATGGGTTAGCGCAATGAAAAACACAGTTGTTGAACTATGATGGATGAAATGTTAGTTCCATGTGAGGGACCGCCTGATCAAACACTCTAGTCAGATATAACCAAACTTTTCTTTGTTTCTATCTCTCTCAGAACCCCAACGGGATGGAACTCTTAGATCTCCTCTTTGAGCAGGCTGATGAAAACTCGGTTCCTGAAGAGCCTGAGGGTGGCCGTGTTAACCCGGCCTGGCCATTCCCGGATCAAAGTGTGAGTATAGTGGCAGTCGACACATCTGAATCACAAGTTTCACTGACTCCTTAGTAGATGAATCCCAAGCTTCCATGTGGAGATCTTGTGTTTTGATCCCACAGTAACTTTTACTTTAAACAAGTGAGTAGTGATTTCATTCTTTAAGCAAAACAAGGGCTTCATCTTGATTCACAGAGACTGGAGTGGGTGGTGTGTTCCTTCATCCACTGTCTAAAAATATGTTTCTTTGAAAACTAAGCCTTGGATCATAATGAGAATCTGACCTACTTTTGTGTATCTGTTGTGACCATGTGTTCTGTGTTCACGTGTACATTTCTGCAGTTACTGTCCCACGGTGATGATGGAGCTGATAATTTCCTGGACTCCTTGCTGAATGTGTGTGAGTGTGTGTCAGGCTCTAGCTCACCCCTGTGGGCCCCGTCACCATGCGACAGTGGCATCAGTGATGATCCCCTCTCTGACCATTTGGACAGTCCTCCTCCTTCCTCCAACCTGCTCTTTGACTCCTTCGTCATCTCTCAGCACCAATATCCTCTTCCTGTTTCTCCTTGTCCTCTTCATACTCCTCCTCAGTCCCACCAACAACAGCACTCTGGATGGGCTTTGAGCTCAGTAGAACGAGATGTTTCCATCGATGTGGGTAAGAAACCTGGTTCAATGGTTTAACCATTTAAAGTAGTAGAAGTTCAAAGCATGGAAACTGCTCTTTATTTATGAACTATTTATTTATTACCATGCTACCTGCTTCAAAATGATTGCTAATGACCCATATTATTCAACCAGATTGTCTTTGACAGCATTCTGTAAATCACGAAATGTTTTAAATAAAAAAGAAGCAATTTCATCTTTCAAATACCCATATCCTCCTGCTCACTCTCACTCTGCTGAATTGAGAGCTAAAAACTCAAGACAAAACAGTTATCCAAGGATCTCGAGCTATCTGTGACTACAGTGACTGAAAACAAAATTTTTTTAGAAACATTCAGACATAAGAGTAGTTATAGAAAAGAATATTCAGGGGTGGAAAAGTATTCAGAAATTATAATTAAATAAAAGTATGCATAATGTGTCATAGTCCTACTTAATTAAAAGTGGAAGTATCCAGTATATTTGAAATGTAAATGTTTTTAACTGAGGAAACTAAGTTAACGTCATTTCTTCATGTGAAATTGGACTTATCTAACTTAGCAACTGAATTAATCAAAAGTAAAATTCTAAAGTTATATTCTGGCTAATGATAAATACTGATTATTTACAGTAAATAATCAGTATTTATCATTAGCCAGAATTTAACTTGCTGACTAGCCGATTTATGCTAGCTAATGGAATCAGTGGTACTCTAAGCAGGTATTAGCAATGAAAAGAAGCTAACTTTTAAGTTAATTATAGCCAGCTAATGTTAGCAAATTAGCAAAACATGCTTCTTTCAAATTAGAGTTCAAATGAAGCATAGGAGACACATTGTTTGCAGCTTTATTGAGGTCAGCTTCAAGTTTCACACTACAGTCTAGTGGTTTATCTGTGTTTATATGCACAGAGATGTCTATAGCTGTAATTACATGGTGTAGCATGTTATGATAGCAGGTTGTAGGTTTTTTAAAACACTGATGACCTTGATTGGCTGCTACTCTGAGCCCATTCCATTGATAGGTAGCGTACAGTCATTGGTTGGATGAGAGAAGAAGAGACTGTTGTGATTCGTGATGAGTACTAATCAGATTATTAACAAATTCTAAACTATTTCTACTTTATTGTAATGGGGGAGTGAGATGAGTAAGATCTGCCCCACCACTGTTGTATCTTCAGCCTATTTTTACATCAATTAGTTGTAATAATACAGTATAGTGCTGGGTAATCACAGGTACAAAGGGAATACAGAAAAGGGTTGAGCATCTAAAGCTTGGTGTATGGGATTGCATGTAATTTGACACCAATCAAATCAGTCATTTTCATTCCATATATTCCAGACTTCATTCCATATATTCCACATATATATTTATATATATATATATATATATATATATATATATGTGTGTGTGTGTGTGTGTGTGTGTGTGTGTGTGTGTGTGTGTGTGTGTGTGTATTTTTTTATATCAAAATGCATCAGATGTCCCCACAAATCTAAGAATATCTGAGAGCTTTGACCTTGTGGACACATTTGCTAGCTCCCCACAAGAAATCTGCCTTTTTTATTTCAAAATGTTTCATTTTCACTATCATGATTCATTCTAATAACCTAGGTTAGGGTTAGAATTAACTTGCTGCCTTAATAATTATGTTAATGGAAGGTCCTCAGAATGTGTGTGTGTGTGTGTGTGTGTTTGTATGTGTGTGTGTTTATACAGAGGCCTGGGAGTCCAGTCTGTCCTTGTATAATTCGATGGCTCCTCAGTGTGTGCCAACAGCAGGTCCGAGCCCTGATGCTCCTTCAGTTTTCCAGCTCAGTGTGAAAGATCTTCTTCTGTCTAACATAGGAGAACCTGTGAGTGTACCTGTATCATGCCTGCCTGCACTTCTGGTTAACCCCTCTGTTGTTTTTGTTTGTGCCTGCATATCTATCTATCTATCTATCTATCTATCTATCTATCTATAAATATATATGTATATATGCACGCACGCACACAGTCAGCATTCTAGCTCATCTGTGAGGTTGAGGTCAGGGCTCTGTGGAGGCCAATCAAGTTCTTCCACTCTAACCTTAGCTACCTTGATGGAACAGGTTTTCCAGTGATAGAAAGTTGTGATGGTACAGCATACAAAGACATTCTCTACAATTCTGTGCTTCCAGCTTTAAAAAACATATTAAGACCTGTATTTGTGTGTTTATGTGAGCTATGAAGTGGGAGAAACAGTGGGTGGTGTTTGGGGATTTGGGGACAGCAGCATCTTTATTTTCTTTCTACAGTTCTCAATGTAAATGCAGTGGAAAAAGGAAGAGAGTGAAAGCGAGATATCTGTTATAGGATCACATATTAATGAGGACAGAAGCAGAGAGCGTAGAACACCGAGCCGAGGGACTGCAGCAGACACACCAGACACACAAGCATTTAAATGTGTACCCTGCATAAATAAGCTATTCTGAGTCACTGGTAATTATATGTAGCTTTGAGTGAGAAGCATGTCAGAATTGTGAGAATGTTTAGGTACATTCAGACAGCAACAGTGATGTGCAGTGCAGCTGTTTGTTTTTTTATTATTATTCATTTCTGTACATATTTAATATTCAATATCATTCAATATATATGGTATGGCAGGTGACATGACAGATACATTATTTCTGCATGGTTTTTACCCTTTTTTTCTCCTAATAGCCTCCCACTTTATATTAAGTTTTTCTAATAACTGTGTAGTTCCATATAAATTATACAAGCATATTTACTGTAGCTATTCAGCATGTACAATATACTGTTATAGATAGATTACATCTCATGAAATACACATGTACCATATCCATCAAATCAAACAGGTGCTTTTATAGCTTCTATATCAAATTACACTTGCCAATAAATGTGCAGTTGCTGTGTTGTTAGTATGCATATGCTGATACTATCAGTAAGAATACCTTACTGGAAAACCAGCAGTTAATACAAATGTAACTCCTTCCACCCTGTTGCACCTGAAACAGTATATACATCCTTAAGAGTTATGTTATACACTATTTGGCCAAAAGTATGTGCACACCTAACTATCACACCCATATGTGCTTTTATGATCATTCATTACAGATTTAGTCACCATTTGTTGTTATAGTAATCTCCACTTTTTTGAAAAGGCTTTCCACTAGATTTTGAAGCATGAATGTGGGTATTAATGCTCATTCAGCCACAAGTGCATTAGTGAGGTCAGGCACTGATGTTGCATGAGGGGATCTGGGGTGCAGTCGGAGTTCCAGGTGTTTAGTCGGGATGCGGTCAGGCTCTGGGCAAGACACTTGAGTTCTTCCATGCCTTCTTTACCAAACAGTGTCTTCAAGGAGCTTGCTTTGTGCGCTGGGGCATTGTCTTGCTGAAACAGGTCTAGGCCGTTTAGTTTTAGTGAACGGACACTTTGTGGCAATTGTTTGGGGATGCCTACATATGGGTGTGATGGTCAGGTGTCTACAAACATTTGACCATATAGCGTGGTGGTCATCATTTATGTGGAACTACATATTAAGGGACCCATTTTCTACATGTCCTTCACTGACACATTAAAAAGTCAATTCAAGTCCACAGGAGCAGAAGAAGCAAAAATATGCACAGTGGTGAATGTCTACTGTTAACAAATGTTATGAATTGTAATTCATAATTTTAGCATCATTTAGTCCAGTTAGGGCTTGATATTGTCCTGATCAATCATTGTAACAACATTCCTAGCCCCCCAAAAATCCACACATACACCCAAAAAAGTCCCTACTACATTTTGAAAGAACACTACGTATAACTGGGTGCAATTTTTTGAATACCATTAAATTAAAATGGATGTTAAATGAATTGAATCCATGACAGCCTGCAATTACTTCCTTTCTACCCTATAATTTCAAGAACACTGACATAAGCTTGTTAGATTGGTCATCATTACACCTGTTACTCGCAATCTGTCTGCCTCACTGTCACCTTGATTCAAGATCATTTTGATTTGACACTGCTTCAGATTCTTGGCTGCGCTCTGTTCTGTCACTATTTGACCTGATCTTGTCAAAACAATGGTATGCTGCCACATTTGGTCTAGACAGCCTTCAGCAAAGTGAGAATAATTGAAGTGTACAGCAATCACAATTTACATATCTAGCTATCAGATACAGAGGTGTACAAATAGTCAAGTGAAAATATATATATATATAAATACATTTTAAAAACCACGCTTTCATGTGAACAATTGGTAAATCCGTTCATTGATTCATGTATCGTCATCGAGATTACGACTGTTACGGCAAATTTCATCTTAACTGGACAATGGGAAGTGGGTAATAAATCGATTACAAGATTTGATCCAGACAACAAACAAACAAGATGTGAAGTTAATAGAACCGTGGTAACAAAGCAAATGTGTACAGATGGTACATCAACAGAGTATAATTCACACTTTGTTTTTAATGGGCAGCACAAGGCTACCAAGCACAGTGGCTGGAAAGTTTAACAGAATTAAACCCACATTTGCCAGGAGAGCAGATGTTCAGGTGACTGAGGGTGAGGCTGTTTGCACATTGAATAGAATGCCCTTGTAAAAGTTTTCTGGCTAAAGTTAAATCAGTTTTTGCATGTCGTAGAACCTTATTTAACAAGATAAGAGCAAAGCATCTTTCCTCCACCGAATCAGCAAATTGCACCTTTTCCTTAGAGACTGTAATGCACACTTCAAAGCTGAAACTAGTAGGTGTTTTGCAGTGAAGCATATTTTACAGACAACAGGATCATGGGTATGTGTGCATGCAGCATGTGTGATAGCAGTTTGAGTTGAAGGCATTCTAATCTATACTGATTGGAAAAACACAGCTAACATGGAAGGAATAAAACACGACTTGGCATGCAATTATAGGAAAACATTCAAAAACCAAAGTGACACGAAGCTGAGTTAATGTTACCAAACCTAAGTGTTTTGTTCCTGTTACACCAAAGCAATTTGCCACTGCATTTCTTTTTATTAAAGAATAACATGGCATACTTTTTAATCTGATTATAGTTCAATTTAGCGTTATTAATGTCCATGAGTCAATTTATAATCAGCCTCTTGTTTGTTTCTCTCTCTTGAAGTTAATAAGATTAAAAAAAAATAAAAAATGCACATTGTCATATTACCAAAGAAAATCCTTTCCTGTGTCAGGAAAATGAAAGGAACCACGTTATTTAAACATCATATCAGCAGTAATGTCCGTCATAACTTCCAAGTTCCCTTGTAAAATGTTACTAAAGGGATTTTAATGACATTTTCTGAGCCATCGGAATTGAGAATTCAACAGGTCTGTGGTGTAATAGTTATCCGTAAATAGTGTGAACTATTTATTAATTGCTTAGTGAACTAAATATAAGTCACATCTCTTGCACCCAGTTGGGAATGATGCTTTCCTGAAACCTGACTAAATGATAATTCATATATCTAGTAACAATGACACATGCAACAAAGAAACCAAAATGTAAAACTCTAGCGTGTGCTGGAATTGAGGCAGTTTGTTATCTTTGATGTGTGTGTGTGTGTGTGTGTGTGTGTGTGTGTGTGTGTGTGTGTGTGTGTGTGCTCTGTACAGCCCAAGCAACCCTCTCAGGACTTGCTGCAGGAACTCGTTCTTAATGATGATGAGAAGAAACTTTTAGTCAAGGAAGGAGTGTCTCTACCCAGCCAGCTTCCCCTCACCAAGGTAACACAGTAATTAGCTAATTATGTATGTATTTTAAATATGTAATAATTCCAAATGCTATTAATTTGCTTTTACTACACTACCGGTCAAAAGTTTGGACACACCTTCTAATTCAATGATTTCTTTATTTTTATGACTTTAAAAGAGACTGGATAATGATGGACTGTTGTTTCTCTTTACTTAGTTGAGCGGTTG
>JAQQZR010000018.1:11458177-11488902 GCA_030068235.1 Notoglanidium macrostoma | reverse complement strand
GTTTTGATGTATTCAGTAATGTTTTACAGCGTAGAAAGCAAAAAAAATAAAGAAAAACCTATGAAAAAGAGTAGGTGACCCTAACATTTTGACCGGTAGTGTAAGTTTAGTGAACTTTGTTGTACCTGGGCACACATGTGCGCAATCCTGTGCTCATATAGGTGACTAATCTGAAAGGGGCTGAGGTTAAGTAGCCTTCATAAATACACAGATGGGAGAATGTGACCAGGAAAGCATTCAACACATTACAATAATTAATAAACAATTAAGTCATAAGATACCTTTCTCACTCCATCCAAAATGCAAACACACACCCAAAAATATCAGTCACATGGATGCATTCATAGCTTCGCATATCCACGCATATGTTAATAAACGCAGGGTCTGCTGTTCCTGTACACTTCGTGATTGCTGTGTGTATCACTCCAAAAAGAGGTCATTGTGCAATTATATTTGGTCACTTATCTAAAGAATTTTAAACTATTTACACATTCATAGATTTGTTAGACCATTTGTTAGTGCTTAGAAAGACAAAAAGGTTAATGATAATAATAATTAAAAAAGAAACTTCAATTAAAAAGCCAGCGAAAAGCAAGCATATCATCCTAGAACTCAAAAACACAACACTGATCATAGCACTGATACATATCAATGCATCAAAGGATGTGATTTAATCCATTTAATCCAATTCAGCTTAGGGCAAAACTCATTACAGGCAAAACAAAGCCTGTACCTAAACAGCAGTAATAGTAGCAGTTAAAACATTGGGGTTATGAAGTTTTTAGTCCTGGGCATGAGATGAATATTTTTAATCCATCATATTGTCAGATATTCTCTGTTGGATTCTCTGTTGGAAATTTTTCCCAGCCTGAAATATTAACAAAAGCTTGGTTTATTTCAGTCTAGGGCTTTTTAATTGGGGGAAAACAATCAGCAACATGGGGTGATGTTTGATCGTTCAGTTTTTGATGTATCTTGCGTTTGTGTGTGTGTGTGTGTGTGTGTGTGTGTGTGTGTGTGTGTGTGTGTGTGTGTGTGTGTGTGTGTGTGTGTGTTGTTGTCATTGTTGTTTCTGCCCTTTCATTAGTATGAAGAGAAGATCCTGAAAAAGATTCGCAGAAAGATTAGGAACAAGCAGTCTGCACAGGAGAGTAGAAAGAAGAAGAAAGAGTACCTTGATGGCCTAGAAGGGAGGTAATGTCTCTTGCTCTTTCTCTCAATGAAGAAAGCTTTGAAAATTTAAAACATTGTACAATTTTTTCTTTGCAACAAAACAAACAAAAAATTAATAGCTGTGAAAATGTGCAAATGGGTGAGAACCAGCCAGAAGAATATCTGTCTATAAAGAAGCCAGGCTTTATACATGTAAGAGTGGGTTTATCTGAGGAGGAAATCTAGTTATAATTCATTTATTTGAGCTCCTGCTGCCTGTCTGAAATTCAGAAGTGTGCAGTGTGCGTTAAGAGTACAATTATAATTTCTTTGCCTCACACTTTTACAGCATGTGTTCATGTTTGATTGCACTCACAGTGAGTGAAATAAGAGCAGCAGATATGGCTTAGCAGAGATATTCAGTATGTACCGGATATGAGTCATGAATGGTGTGTGTTCCTGCTATAAATGTATGAGTTATTAATATGTGATATAATGTATTATTCAGAATGGCTACCTGCAGTGCACAGAATATGGAGTTGCAGAAGAAAGTGATTCATCTGGAGAAAACCAACACGTATGACTCTATCTCACACATAAACAATCTACTACACCATGGACTAATGAGATCATTCACCAAAATAGCATAATAACACTGCTCATGTATTATAAATAACTAATCTCAAAGGTGCTTCTGATGACTTTTGCAAATGACAGAATGAATACATAAAATTGTATCTTAATTTATGATAAGAAACACTGCAAATATTGCTGCAAGGGGAGATCTAAGGGGTCCAAGCACCATTTGCAAATAGTTGTCAATTTTTACCAAATTACAAAGAACACTAAAGTGACCGTAGATTAATATTGGTAGGTTTTGTGATGGCAGGTCAATGCTAACACTGTGAAACACTTGACTTTTATGTGTCTATAATAGTTTTCCCTACATTATCGTTATTATTATGCCATCGGTGAGAACTTGTGATCTAAGCATTGCTCAACCCTAATAATTTCATCTATTCAGTGATTCAGATAGATTAGTTTTTAGCCCTCAGACCAATTAATGCCACCAGCCATCACTGATCCAGCACACTAGCTAGCAAAGAGTAGAGTCAATAATAAAGGACATTACTGATCATGTGAAATCTTTTAAAAACTTAGTAAAAGTCTGGCACTTAGTGGTGGCTAGATCCGACCCATTTTTACGTCTCAAATGTGTCTCACTTTTCAAAGGTGTCTTTGAAACCTTTTACTGCTGCCTTAGGGAATTTCTGGCCATAGAGGAACTCTAGTGTAAACATATGTTCTAAAATTCACCATCACATGGACATCGGAAAATCACATCACCACAGACGTCTTAGGAAAACAATCGAAAATTCAGTGCAGCTTTTACAAATATAAATTATTTCCTAAATTAAAGGCATGAAATATGAAATTTAATTGTGTTTTGGATTTCAATCAGGATGTCTCAAAAATGCTGCCATTAAAGGATTAATCGCTAATCTTAACGTCCAGTCCGTTAAATCCATGCTGATTCTAAGAAGCAGATCTTTCCCATTATTACACCATTTTTCCTTCTTCTGTTTCCGGCTCACTCTCTTTTCCTCTCAGGTCTCTGATGGATCAGTTACGAAGGCTGCAAGCCCTGATCATGAACAGCTCTAGCAAAACTGCTCAGACTGGCACGTGTATCCTGGTGAGTGACAATGTGACAAGTGAGATCAAAAAAATGTCATTGATGTCACAGAGAAAGCACTCTGAAGGTTTTTGTGATTCAGCATACGAAATTCAGTTTTAATAGCAGGAATTACAGACATCAATAAAGAAATCAATACAGTTTTTAAATCTTAAAACATCAGCAATTTATAAGATAATGACTGTCTACTGCATCTGTAGTGTATGGATGATTGCCATGCATAAGAATTGTTCAACATGTTTCCCTGTGTTGAGAAAAGAACAGAAATATAATTTACTCATGATATGCAAAACGATCATTTTGATGATTTGAGTCATAGTCATTCGTCAGTCTATTAATAATGTTCCTCTTTTGCATGTGCGTCTTAATCAGAGGTGAATGTGTAGCATTATAAATTCTGTTCAACTCCAAAATGAAAAAAGGAGAAAATTATATTTAAAGGGTTCATTCAAATTTCGCTAAAAGATTTACCTTTACATTTATAACATAATTTACATATGGAATTTTTTTTTAAATGAATTATTATTTTTTACACTAGGAAATAAATTCCCACTTTAGTTATCAGCATCATATCTGAGGTACAACAACAAGCCTCAGTGTTGTCTCTTCACTCGACAGCTCTTTGTTCATGCTAACATCGAGAAATAATCCTTGATTCATTCAGTCAGATTTGCTCCCTTGGCTAAATGTCTTGTTAGTAATGTCTATTTATTAACTCATTTAAACATTTTGCACTTGATGATGGTATGATGGCTCAGGAGTATCTGATCAGAAACTATTCTTAACGTTTTCAACAATCTTATCAAATCATGACAGTTAAACTGGCTCCTTATCCAATTTTTTACTCAAAACCCACTTATGCTAGAATTGTAAGGCCAGCTGTTGGAGCATGAATAAACATTTACATAACACACATACTGTTTTTTACAGTATAACACTTTTTTTTATAGTATAATTTCCTCAGCACAAAGAAAGGTGTCACAAATCTTGTCTGTTGTAATCCTACATACACTACAAAAGTTAGATTGAAAAGTAAGTATTCTTTCATGTTTCAGTCATTTTGATGCTAGGAGCTTGACCCGTCCACTGTGGTGATTTTGAAAAAATCCCATGCCATTCATCCTGTTATGAGGTTGCCAACGAAACGATATAATGCAGTCAATGCTCATGTATGCCAGTCACTGCACTGCAGTTCTGACTTCATCCTGCTCCTTAGAGGCATCATGCCCTAGATGTGGAATTTATTAATGAGTACAAGAGTAAAGCACTCATTATCCTCCTGTATTCAAGCTGCTTGATAGGACAAATGAATAATTTATAAGTGGTGTGGAAAGACATGCAAAAATCAAATGAATCCAGATTCCCTCGAAATGCGAAAGCCCTGCCTGAACTTTGCAGAACTAATGGGAATTACATAGTGGATACATAGCATTATTTATTCTATCACTTAAAGTCAATTAGGTCCCTAGACAAACTTACCTGAGCAAAAAAACCAACATGGATTACATTATTATTTTTGCAATTTATTAGTTGATTTTCCTTGTATTAAAAAGATATTTTCATGGTATTAATAGTACAAGAAATTGTACTGTTGCAATCCAAATGCACATTTAAGTCAACTTTTTTTTAGATATTCGTGAATATACGCATATAATGGAACATATCAATAAAAATAGTAATAAATAAAAAATAAATAATAAAACACAAGCCAATAAAAAATAGACTGCATTAAGTGCGAACAACATGAGATGAGTACAATATGTTTGTGTCTAACTACAAATAAGAACAGGATGTGCATAAAGATACTATAATCCACATACTAGATGTAGATAATTATATTGGGATAAAAGATAATAATGCTATTAAATCTCTTGCTCTAACTTTCTTCCAGGTGCTCCTGCTGTCTTTCTCTCTTATCCTGTTCCCCAGGTTCCAGCCACTGTCCTACAGCAGGACTGGGGATCCAGCGGAGTTTAGCACAGCCATAGGTGCGTGTCTTAATAATCATCAGATATGTTTGGTGGCCTGGGAAAATCCTGTGAAATCCAAATTTTGACTTTTTGTCCTATATATAGTTCTGAAAACTACAGGCAGATTAAATTTGGGTACCCCGCAAAAGTGTAAACAGGGAAATAGCATTTAAAGATTCCATTTCACCCGTGGTGCAGGAACATTTTGACAGCTGACATCTGATTATAAACTGAATTGAGCATGTGTCAAATACAATGACATGATCAAAGTGTGACATTCTCTGTCTGAGGAAATCACACTTAGCTAGCAAGGTTTTAGACATCTTTAGACAAACTGATTGTTGGTAAACTGGGTCATCGCAATCCCAATGTGATCTTTGCTTAGGTAAAACATAAAAAGGAAAAAAGACAAAGATTTCTTTGTCATTTTGTTGAAATTTAGAAAACACAATTATGGCCAGATTTTGGTTTATTATGACAGAAACAATTACATTGACATCAGGCCTATTTTTCTCAAGCTGCCTCACATATCATCAGTTGTATTAATATTCATACATTTTCGTTAACTGACTTACGTTAAGTGACTATCAGTTGGACAGAATACAAGACAAGCATAGAGCTGAGCTTTGGACCACTGGCTCTCTGGCAGGCTTGGGATTTGTCCTCCCAGCCTTGTATAGACGACATGCAATGCATAAAATTGCTGGGCTTCATTTTCATACTGTGATGTTTTGCAATCTCAAGCCCATCTCATATTGAAATCCTTGCTGTAGATATCTCCATTGGCTTAATTTTAGCAGCATCTTTGTCTTTCTTTCTAATTCTTTGTAATCCAAGGTACAAAGCCATGACACACGGAGTGCACATTTAAGAAAAATTTATGCTGTGTACGCTTCTGCAAAACATTCACTACTGAACATTTGGAAAGTTTACAGGTAAGGGTTGTTCTTGGGTTGGATAATTCAGATGGCTCAGCGACAGGAGTCCTGGAAATCATGTCTCATGGCAGAGATGGTTAGATTAGTTGAGGTGGTAGGCCTAATACCTAATACCTCATTTTAGAAAAAAATCATTTAATCAACAATCATAAAAGTACTGACCAATAAGCATATGCATTAATAATGGCCAGAGTTGAACAAATCATTTTCCCAAGTTAGTTAGGTTTCTGGACAAACAAAACACGGGTTTGAACAGCTCTCACTTGCCCAGTGGCCTAGGTAATGAATTAATGGTTTGTCCATCCCTTATGACCCAGACAAAAAGTGAAATGGAATTTAAAATGTCCTTTAATTTGGAATAATTGTAGTATTTTTCTGAAGTAGATCCTATTTGAGGGAATTTAAAGCAGTTTTTGGTAATTGAGCTCATGCTGGCTTACCGTACCTAATTATGCAGTACAGCTTGATACTTGTTTCATGTGTCTCAGACTGTCTTTCCTTCTAACATGTGCTTGATCTTTTGCTTTGCTTTTGTTTAATCATTGCTCACATTAGCGTGAGCAGCGAGAGCTACACCTTCAGTATCCTAATCAGCTTCATTCACTTGGTGCAGTGAATCTGCAAAGACTTTTGAGAAGGCTAGATAGTGTTTTATTACCCATCTTCTGTTGAACCCCATCGAGATCTTTTTGTTAATGGGTGAGAGCACTTGCATTGCCAAAACCGATACGTTTTCCATCATGTTTCTATGTATTTTTCTGAACTATTCCATTTTAACATGAAACTTTTTCCTTGAACTTGCAACATACATACCCAGTATTTCATTTTATTTCTAATTTCAGTTTAGAAGTCTGGGCTGATGATTTATGCCCAAACATTGATGTCTGGTATATAAATGAATCTTGATTTGTGGTCTGACCCAGTGGCTCCTTTCCCAGTCTTCAGCTCCCTCAAGCACTTCCTCCAATTCCAGCAAGACGCATGCCATGCCAGCTAATCACCGAGCACTTTCAGGTGCTCAGTATGTGATATGGGCCTGATTTGTGAAATAACCGGCATGTTACTCTTCCATAATTGGGACTCTCTGGCCTGAATATTGAGCAGAATGAATGAAGAAGCGCTTACCGAAGGTTGTAAGTTGAATATTAATTCGCTAATGTAGATTTCTGTTTGTGTCTGTGTCACCTCCAGTTCAGTCACGCTCACTACGCTCTGTGATAGAGGTCCAAAGTCTGCAGGCAGTCTCCTCCATGGACAGGCTCATGGAGGCAGCCACCAACATGATTTCCAAGATTCACATCAGGCCTGAATATGCCGATATGGACCCCCTGCACCACAACCGAAGTTATGGAGATCAGGAGCATCACCATGGTGACCCAATCACTGGGCACATGACCATGCTGGGTTGGCATAATTCACAGCCATGTCATCAGGACAGAAAATGATGTCAAACATCAACTGAATGGACAAATCCATTTGCATTTGTGTGGCAAACTTTTTTTTTAAATGTTTTTAAGTGTTGCTCATGAAGAGAAAATGTCAGTTTTTTTTTGCCGAACCTGACTGGTTCAGATGAAAGCAGCATCATGCTCATTAACAGAGAGTTATCAGCACTTTGATAGTCTCATTATCCATACAACATTGACATCTGACATGTACAGATATGAGTAAACAAGAAAAATGAAATTACAATAGTAATTGCCACAAAACAAGATCAGATTTTGCTCACAGTGTGGTTTTGTTAGTAAAAACTGTGGCAAAGTCATTGTATTGTTTTCCTTTTCTTTTTCTACCTGCATTATTTCTGTCTGAATCAGTTAATTAGTTAATCAGTCAAACCAGGTTCTGGCTCGCATTGGCTCAATGTAAAAGCTGTGTTGCTCCATGTAAGATATTTAAGATAACTAGTACAGGGGGAGTCATTAAGACAGAGAAAAAGGATGAGGTGTAAATTTTCAGCCCATTAAATAATGGAGAGCTTGTATCATGACTGAATAAACGAGGAATTATACCTACCTTAGAGAAATACTGAATTTTAAAGCAAATAAATCAACAACAAAAAAATCCACAACAAATAAATTAAGAAAATCAGTCGAAATATACATGTAAGTACAATGGAAAAAGAATAGTGAAACTATAAAGGGTATGTACATACAACACAAACAAGGAACTGTAGGATATTTACTTGTGTTTTGAGTTAAAAGAGAAAATAAGTGGAAGGTGCTATGTTGGGATGAATCATGTACAAAAGCAGAACATTAAAGTAAAATCACAGAAAATAAATGCTGTAAATAAACTGACAAAGACTGGGCATATTTTTGTGCCACTCAAACGTTAATTCTGTATACATTTTATTTTCACTTAACGTAATGCCACTGTTTGTGTATTTGTATCTGTTTATATTTGTATCAGTATCTGTATCCAGATGTAAATCCGATATGGGCGTGGCCCAAAGCACAAGGTTTTTTTTTTTTAAGGAAATAGATATTTGCATAGTATTTCCCCAAATATAAATAAACTTTTATGATAATATATATAATTTTTAAATTAATGCACATTAATGCTTGTGAGTAATCTGGAAACCTTAACACGTTATTTTGTTTTTAACGCAAATCATAATATACTGTCAGGTAATCCCTCTTGCAGCGGACCGTGCTTCTGGGTTTGTAGTGTTGCGTATGAGTACGAGAGTCCATTTCCCAAACTGTACCGCAAAACCACATGAACTGCTTGAGCAGTACCAGCTGGACTGAATCGCAGCTGATTAGAGCTTATTAACTACAAATTCTAAAACGGCTCCTTTAGGTGCGGGTCATTAAGTGAAACATTACAGAATTGCTAAACCTCATTTGTTCTCTTGTCTACTCTCTTGTTTGTCTTGGTTTTGTCAGTGAAGGCTGGTTCTTGGATTTGTTTTCAGTTTTCAGCTCTTTGATTAAGTGCCTGCTTTAGTTTGTGTTTTGTCTTTTATACTCCCTTGTAATTTGGGTGATATTACTTTGCAAACTTACAGACAAGCTGTTTGTTTACATTTATTTTGCAGCAGGCATTACTTTGTCACTGTTCCTTATGTGGTTGTCTGATAATTAAGTCTGCAGTTCATTATGGATGTTTTGGGAAGTGTCAAGCAGTCCCTGAGACTTATTCCAATTCAGAAATCATCAAAACCAACATGTTATATTAAAAGAAAAAAACAGACACATGATTACTCTTACCAGTTTGTAATGCATGTCTTTATTCCAAGACCACACTTTCATTTGTTTTATCTTCCAAATACAATACAGTACAAATACAAATATAAATACAAGTAAATACTACCATTTCAAACTCATGATTAATCACAGCCAATTATTGCGATTAACTGGATTCATTTATTTAATCGATTGACACTACTAATTAAAACACAAGTTATGTCATGAGGCCAGTAGGGTAGTGTACTGTAAAGACATTCCACACTATACAGTAAGTTGTACTGATGTTTCTGCTCTGCCATTTCAGTCAAATGTGTTTTTATGAAGTGACATAGCTGTGCACCATAGCAATACCCAGAAGTAGGCCTAGAACTGAGTCTTGTGGAATGCCAAACTTTAGAGAACTATACATTAACATTTACCTACTGATAATATTCAGTCAGCCAAGACATGATCATTGCAAATTCTTCTACTATGTCTAGATGAATATTGTGATCTATGGTATTAAAAGTTGTGATAAGATCAAGCAACACATGCAAGAAGGCAGAACCTCGATCAAAGGCCAGTAATCAGTCATTTACCACTTTAACCAAGTCTGTCTCAGTATTGAAGAATATGAAGACTAAATCCTGACTGAAAGAGTTCCTATTTAAATATGAACTCAGCTACTGAGGTACAAACTTTTCAATGATCTTGGAGTTAAAATGATTTTAGAAAATGAAGGAAATATTAACTTATCTAATGAGTTGTAATGATTTCTAATTTCACCACAATAGTTTATCAACTCCCCATGCCCATGTATGTTTCTTCCAGTTTCCTCCCACAGCCCAAAGACATGCAGATTAGGTTAACTGGTTACTCTAAATTGCCCATAGGTGTGAATGTGAATGCAAATGGATGTTCATGTCTCTTAGCCCTGCAATCGATTGGCGACGTATCCAAGGTGTACTATGCCTTTCGCCCAAAGTCAGCTGGGATTGGCTCCAGCTTCCCTCTAATGGATAAGTGGTGTAGACAATGTATGGATGGATAGTTTGGACAAGTATATATATTTTATACAGTATTCTGTATGTCACCGGAATATTAAACCTCCCTAGTTGTCCAACTGTGATGATGGGCTGCTACCACAGAACTGAACAGTAGTCTTATCTTTGAAATGACCAATTATACAGACTTAGAATTACCTGTACAATTTTCTTTTCTCAACAAAGGAAAACTTGTTGAAATTATTGTAGATGGAGATTAACTTTGGAAACTCTGTAATATTTACATTTACGTCATTTGGCAGACACCCTTATCCAGAGCGACTTACATACATTTTATTTTTATACAAGTGAGCAGCGAAGGTTAAGGGCCTTGCTCAAGGGCCCAGCCGTGGCAGCTTGGTGGTGCTGGGATTTGAACTCACGACCTTCCGATCACTCGTCCAATGTCTTAACCACTGAGCTACCACAGACCCCAATAATAATATTCATTTTAATTTTGAGCATTGTTATTTGCTATTGTTCCTTTTGGTTTGGTAACTTGATTTAGACCTCAGATGTACTTCCATTCGGCATGCGTCTGGTAATCTCCCTATCTTGGGGAAAAATGGAGAAGGCGATGGACACGAATAATACACCACATCATCTATGCTCTGCATTCCCACCATCTTTCCCCAAGTCCAGCTGGGCTACATGGCCTCTTCGCATGCAAACCTATATTTTCATTTCTTTTTTAATTAGATCCACTGAGTGTTGGCTATGTAAACAATTTGAGGAATTAAAAATTACACAGATAAAAAAAACCCTCACTGAAGATCCCCACTTGCTCTGACACAGAAGTGGGAGCCTACACAAATTAGATTAGTTAAAGCTGTTTGCTCTTAGTCTACTTTGGAGGTTACTATGGAAAAAAAAATTGAGGCATGGCAATTTCCCCTGCTTTTGGTAGAGGGTGTTCACAATGTTGTTAGGCAGACCAGCACAGTAGGACATTTTGTAATTCCAGGATAGCTATAGTGTTAGGAGGAGGAAAGAAGAATAAGTTTCAGTTTCTTTATCCCTTATGCTCAGAAGACACCATTTTTCATTAAGCTTGGCTCAAGAAGGACGTTTTATTCTTTTCCTTTTCTTTCAATTTTGTGAAGGGCATCACTGAAGCTTTTCATCAGTTTCTTAAAGTCCATTGGTCTTGTGTTTCCTTGAACCTTCTTTATGTACCTGACAACAGACAGAACACAAACACTCTAAAAATGTGGTGAATACTGAATTATTGATATTAAACTAAAAACATATCAAACCCTGTCAACAATAATTTAGCCTATTATTCCTGTACTCATATAAGTAACAGAATAAAAGCCACACTTATGGAAATAAATGAAATCAAATAAAAAAAATAGATATTAAAATGCGTGACTAGTTCTGCTCTTTTTGTAAGTAAACACGTGGTTCCTTTGTGATGCCCACTTGGATTTTTTTAAAGACATACTGGGAGTTTTTTTCTGAACTCATGTTTTATGTGGCTTATTCATGTATCACGTGAAAGAGGATGGAACTGTATCTGTCCCTGTAATTAAAATGCATTTTATACTCAATTGGCCACTTGAGAGGTGCAGTTGGTGGAGCATGGTCAAAATTTTCAGTTTACTGTAAAATGCCTGTTTCTGCCGGTAATCCGTTTCTAGAGATATTGAAATTGAGGTATAGACAAATTGAAGTATTTTCCTGCTTTCATGGGGCAAATAGCGGGGCTCTTTGGCCAATTTGACAAAAATATGACATATGCTGGACACATCACATAAGCACTGTCAAATATAATCCAACAATAATAATGTATATAAACCATTCAAATAAATATCTAATGGGAATCTATTATATTGTCAATATATTGCTACATGAATTGTCTTAGTTTTAATTATTATATTAATCACTGCAAATTTGGTTTAATTTAACTACATGGGTTCAACCCTGAATATTCAGCAGCTTATAAAATAACACTTGATCCAGCACATCTTGTTATTTTGCATATAATTTTTTTTTATATATATGAGGCACAGACACACAGTAAAAGCCCCATTGTTGAATTAACAGCTAGAAGGTTTAATTAACTCTTTCAGAGTACATTTGGACCAAGCATATGAACCATTCAAATAACTCCAGTAGGACTCAAATGAAGTCTGAAAGAGTTCATTCAACACTGTGTAGTACTGTGTAGTTACTTGTTAACTAAACCACAAAATACTAAATTTGGATCATGAAATATTAATGTATTTGAGGTACATAATCTATTTTATTGCACTATATGTTAAATTAAGAAGATAATGAAACTGTTTTTGTTAATTCAATGTGCTGTACAGTAAGGAAAATGTATATGTTTATGTCATAATAGAGAGATGGAGGGGCAGAAATACCATATATGAATGCAGGGAAGGGGAAAAATTATTCCAGTGGATAATGAGAAAAGTCATTTCCATCCCAGTCATTACTATTTCATTTTACTTTTACAAATTGCCTTTACATGAATAGATTTTAAAACCACTTTCAAACCCTTTTGTATGTAGAGAGTCAGTGTATGCGAGTTTGAGAGAAACTACCCTTGTGGTGTTTTTGTTAGGGGACCATTAATTGATGTTAATCAATAATCTGTTTAATTTGTTGGCACCAAGATGTTAACAGCAGGTCCTTTAAGTCCTGTAGGTCTTCATGGATCGGATTTGTTTGTCTAGCACATCCCACATATGTTCGATCAGATTGAGATCTGGGCAATTTGGAGACCAAATCAACACCTTAAATTCTTTATTATATTCCTCAAGCCATTTCTAAACAATGTTTGCATGTGACAAGGCACATTATCCTGCTAAAAGAGGCCACTGCCATTGGTAATACCATTGATATGAAGGGGTGTACTTGGTCTGCAATGATGTTAGGTATGTTGTACATGTCAAGGTAACACCCACATAAATCCAGGACCCAAGGTTTCCCAGCAGAACACTGCCCAGAGGATCACACTGTCACCGCCGTCTTGCCTTCTTGCTCTACAGCTAAAACTATAATAATATTACAGGATTACTACACAAAATATCTTGTAGTAATACTAAAATAACTATAATACTCTTATAGGAATCTTATAGTAATTTGGGACATCATAGAAGTATTATAAGACTGTACTATAGGAACACTAGAGATGGGAAGCGAGGCATTACAGAATATCATAGAAGTGTACAGAATCATATCATTATACATTACTATAGAAATCGTATAGTATTACTGTAGTGTTTTTTCGTAATAATTATTATTATTACCCTACTGTTATGACCAAATTACCCCATTTACACCTATTTACTGTACTGTAGTGTACACTAAATCCCAGAATAACCAGAGTATAACTAGCTAACTTTAAATGTCAATTAAAACAGATCTGTCACGCTTTTTTGATGCTATAAGAAACACACATAGCTAAAGAAGTTAAGCGTTCACGAGCGTATGGGTTTTGTTTTGGTTCCTAAAGAATAACTAAAGGACAACAACAACGCAACGAACACAATGCTTTAAGTGTTGCCGTGAATAAAGAATTGCTATTCCAAAGTGAAAGTGACTCCCAGTTTCTGTGGAAAAGAAATTCTCGTGGTTAAATAACTTTGGAAGAAAGTATGAGTGGTGTTTTTATTTTATTTCATTTTTTCGACACTAAACAGCTCTTCATTCTCTCTCTCTCTCTCTCTCTCCCTCGCTCGCTCTCCTTCCCTATACCCCCTTCTCTCTCTCTCTCTCTCTCTCTCTCTCTCTCTGGTATAAACTGCAGCGCGAGCGCAGAGCGAGATCAGTGAGCTGTGAGTGAGGAACAGACACCTCGACTGGTTTTCTTTTACTCCTCTCTGTTTACCTTGCCTAGAAAAATGGACCGTGAACTATTACATTTTTAAAGCGTTCAG
The DNA here is from genome assembly GCA_030068235.1 of Notoglanidium macrostoma. Lineage (NCBI taxonomy): Eukaryota > Metazoa > Chordata > Actinopteri > Siluriformes > Auchenoglanididae > Notoglanidium > Notoglanidium macrostoma. Next base: position 11,475,043 of record JAQQZR010000018.1, on the reverse strand, counting down.
GAACAACAACAAGCAGACTCTGGTCAGAACTAAGGAAAAAGATTTCAGACACAAATATGGACTTCATGGAAACTTCTGTTCTGTTTGTTATCTCCTTCAGCTAATCATTATCCATTATTGAAATTTCTAATAGGCTACAGCTTGCTTGTCTCTGTGATTATCAGGAGAAGTTTGCAACTTTGTGATGACAAACATGCAGCAGAACAGCAGCAGTACTTCTTCGTTGCCCGGTTTGGGACTGTGTGGACTCGGAGTAGACGAAGGTGAAGACCTGTGGAACCGGAGCACAGGGACCCAACGCAACCTCTCTCTGCGCTGCTGGCTCCAGCTGTTGTCTAAAGAAGCCATGCCAGAGCTATATGGTGACACATCGAGTATGGCACTGCGCGTAGTCATCGCTCTCGTCTACCTGGTGGTGTGTGCTCTCGGTTTGGTAGGCAACCTGCTGGCTCTGTATCTGCTCAAATCTCGGCACCGGCTCAAGCAATCATCCATAAACTGTTTTGTCATGAGCTTGGCTATAACAGACCTGCAATTTGTACTGACACTACCCTTTTGGGCTGTGGACACGGCGTTGGACTTTCGCTGGCCATTTGGCAAGGTCATGTGCAAGATCATCAGCTCAGTCACCACCATGAATATGTATGCTAGCGTCTTCTTCCTGACAGCTATGAGTGTGGCTCGTTACTGTTCTCTGGCCTCGTCCTTACGCATGCACAGCCCCAAGATGGCATCGGCTGAAGTGAAATGGGCAAGTGTGGCCATCTGGCTTGTGTCTCTGCTGGCAACGCTGCCACATGCTGTCTACTCAACCACGGCACAAGTGTCAGATGATGAACTTTGCCTCGTACGCTTCTCAGATCTGGGAAACTGGGATCCACAGCTTTTGCTGGGTCTCTATCAGACACAAAAAGTGCTCCTGGGTTTTGTCATTCCACTGATTATTATCTGTGTTTGCTACCTGCTTCTGCTGCGCTTTGTGCTGCAAAGACGAGTTAGCGGGATCCCCGGCTCGGACAGTGAACGGGGGAGGCACAAGCGCCGTTCCAAAGTCACCAGATCTGTCACCATTGTGGTCCTGTCATTCTTTCTGTGCTGGTTGCCCAACCAGGCCCTGACACTTTGGGGTGTCCTAATCAAGTTTGACTTGGTGCCATTTAGCAAGGCATTCTATAATGCCCAGGCCTATGCTTTCCCCATTACCGTGTGCCTCGCACACACCAACAGCTGTCTCAATCCAGTGCTTTACTGCCTCATCCGGCAGGAGTATCGTGCCAGTCTCAAGAAACTGCTGCTGAGAGCCACACCATCCTTACGCAACCTGACCAATATAGTGCGCAGGAATAAGAAGGTCGCCGATGCGCCACCTGGCGTGGCTGTCGTACACATGGATGCTGGGCTGTGAAGTAGTCCATGGAACTGTATGCATGGACATGTAGTCATCCCAGATCATCATACCATGCTGATATATACCATGCATCATACCATGCTGGCACCCAGCAAGTTATGCTTGGACTAATACTGGTTATGCAGGACGAAGTTTGGGGTGTGACGTAGTAGAAGGTCCAGGAACTGTACGTATAAGCTCTCTGGAGCATATGGACATAAACTTCAGACTTTAATCAGAATTGTAGCAATCCTGGGTGTTTAAACATGTGGTCTGGCTTTTGATTCAAGAACCTCTGTATTTACGGATTTTGTATGTCTTGGTGCCACAATCTTGAGTTCTTGTGTCAAGCTTGTCCATTTTTGTCGTTGCTATAGTAGATCTGGAAATATAGAGATGTCTGTTGTCTTTTTTTAGTTAAAATTCATAACTGATAATCAAGCACTGAACAGAAGATCCTCATCAAAACTCAAAAGGGAAATAGATAAAAGCAGGTTAACTTAAACAGTAACATAAGACTTAATAGCTTATCTGCAATAACAGTTGCTTTCTCCAGCCTTTTTTTATTGTACAAAGCCTAGTGCGACACCTCAGGCTGATATAATTATATTATAATTTTTCTATGTAGGTTGGATTCATATAAATATGACCCAAATGACCATATGTACCCACCTGCAGGTGCTAAAATATAAATGACCATTATGAGACCACACTGCACACAGCTATGATCTGAATTATATACATAATACATTGTGTATTGTGAAATAAAATTAGCAGGTTATTCTGAATCTGAAACTGTCTTAAAAACATTTTGATTAACAGGCATTTAGCAGGTGTTTGCAACAAGTTAATCAGCTTTACATCTAAAATAGATCTAGCTTTTTTCTCATTGAAGAAATTCATCTTAACAGTTCTTGGGCACATGAAGCTGAGTACTGAATATCTGTGGTCGGTTAATGTTTCAATCTGTGTGACTGTATGTGTAATTCAAACAGGGGAAATAGTGTCATGTCCATTCACTGTGAATGTCATGATCCACTCTGGTCCTTATTACCATTGTAGTGGTGAGGATATTCAGTAAGACTTTGCATTAAGGTTCCCTTAATGATTTTATTTAACACATTAGTTTACATGTATAAAGCAGTTGTTATTGATGGTTCTTTTTTACATACTACTACTACTACTACTACTACTACTACTAATAATAATAATAATAATAATAATAATAAAAATGTCTGCTGTTTTTAATTGGCAAAATTCAGAACTGAGGCTGAAAAACAAGTTCCAGTATTTACACAAGTTATTAATATATACTAACAAATTTTTCTGACTTACTTTAAACTTCAGTACATACTCATAATATATGACCATTTTTTTTAATTTTATTAACATTACAATTTTTTTTCATAATGCCAAGTTTTATATTTGCTTATTAATACAGTAAATCAGTAAATCATGTTAGTTTAATGAACCTTAATGTTTAGTTTTATGGATATTTATGCTTTTGAAGTAAATTATTAGTGCATATTAGATGGAAGAGATGTAAATAACTAACATAAATAAAATGATATTTTGAAGCATTCATAAAGTGGGAGCGCTTGAGCCTATTTCAGTGAAAGAGGTGAAATGAAAGGACATCACTAATGCAACCACAGAATGACAAATATGTGTGAAGATGTGTGTTTTGTCACATCACTAACACGCACAACCATGTATAGACACGGCCCCACATGCATCTGTACATTCAGCATATCTGAGACAAAATAACTTTGATAGAATGACAGAATGACAGAATGATTATTCTGTGCCTTTGTGTGCCACTTGTAATGTTACTTACTACTCAGTTTTGGAAATTCAGTTCTATTAAATTGTATATGTATACAACTTTTAATAAGAGACATTGGCACAAAGTAGATTTATATGAATCTGGATGTATCCAGCTATCCTCTGACAGAGTGACAGATTGTAGAAGAGCAAAGGCAAATACATTCACAAGTACATTCATTATGAGTATGTCATGAGTAAGAGACATGGAATGAGCATAGGAAAGTCTTTATAGAAGCATTTTTAAATGGTATAAATCTACAGTCTATTCACTGAGTCTTGGGCACAGACTGGTTTAGGGTATATAGGTGAGCCACATGTGTAGAAATCTCCAGATGAAGAAACAGGAGGAAAAGAGAAGGAGTATAATGTCCCATAGGACATTCAGGATGAATCCTGTAAGTCCACAGGCAGGAAACACAGCAGTAGGAGAAGAAGTGAAGAAGAATCTGGAACTGGCATAACATTAGACAGCAGGGGTGTCCATACAGCTCGACAGAAAGTAAACTACACTCTTGGAAAAAGTGTTTCATCTAGCACCATAAAAGGAACCACTGGACTTTTTGTGCAGAACTCTATAACATAAGGCTTCCCTTTCAGAAAATACTTCAAATACAAGATTTTTGCAAGGAATTTCATCCTTTTGATGACATGTATTCACCTGGGTGCAGCAGAACTGTTATCTTTTATCATGATATACGTATTTTAATAAACTCTCATGTTTATAATATTAATGAAACAATTACATACAGACAGATTGGACCACCACAGAACAGTTTTAGTGTGACTTAGAACAGATTCTGCAATTCACAGGAACTGTACTGGAGGAATGAATGCCATTCTTTCAAAAAGAGCTGATGTTTTGAAGATTATGATGATGATGGTGGTGGTGGACAGCACTCCAAAATCTTCCATAGGTGTCCAATGTGGTTGAAATCTAGTGAGTGTGAAGGTCATAACATTTGAGGTACATCATGTTCATCCTCATCAAACCATTCCGTAAGCCTTGTGAATGGGAATAGGACAGAAACAGGATAGAAATATTTTATTGCAGGATAAAGGTGATCAGTCTGAAGAACTTTGCACTGATTTCTGTAGCCTTTATTCTGGGGAACAAACACTTCATATATACCATATTGGGGATTCATCACTATACAACTTTAATTATTGGATTAAATACACTTAAAAAAGAGTGGATCTAGCGAATTTCATGTTCTTCCTTCTGGGGAACCAAGAGGGTTTCCATCCAGATAAGTCTTCAAGTAGAACTAAGCATCCAAAAAACCCTTGAGGAGCTTTAGATTGCAGAGTTTAGCAATAAAATGTTTCCGATTTTTATAAAATCTGGTATAGTGTTTGAATCAGTTTGATGAACAATAGGGTTCTAAACATTATGGTAATTCCAGTGCAAATTTTGCAACATGGTTAAGTACATTATAATTGGTGAATAAACAACATATTTAGGTAGACAGTATGCATCTGTCAAATCTGTGCACACAGTGACCATTGCAGAACCATGCATTGCTTGCTAACTGAGATTAATAAAAAGCTGCTAACTGAGATTAATTACTCTGCCAAGAACATTGTCACTATGTGACTCTGGTAATTACAGATGCTGTAAAACTATTAATGGCTTCTAGATTACTTCAACATGTTCCTCTTAAATGATGGCTTTGTCTTCAAAAGGTACAGATCTTTCTATGATTATTTCCTTTTAAAATTTCTGGGACAAATGTCACGGAGTCAACCTATGCCCTTTTATAATCTGATATTTACATTCACAGCATGAAAATGTTCCATATCTGGCATTTCACCAGTTATGAATGACCACATTTTAAAGGACAATGACTACATTTTATCTGGTTTTAGAAGTCGGGGGGATGACTGTTATATCATGCTAACCTCCGGAGCAGTTCTTGGTTTAAGTCTATGCTCAAAGTTAAACACAGCAGAAAATGGCATCCAAGTGCAGAGGTTCCAGAGGCACAGCACTAAATCTGGGTCACGCCTTGTCAGATTCTTCTTCCCAAATAACTTCAGAGTAGATGCACTGGTGTGGTTCAGAAGGAATCACGTTAATTAAAAACTAGATGTTCGACCTCATTTTGGTGAATTTTGTAGCATCGCATCTCCAGGGGGCTCTGTTTAGTGTTCCACAAGTTCTATCTATGTCCTGTAGGTTTTTGCCAACTTCACAAAACATGTTGGTAGATAGACTTGAAGACTAGATAGATGGATTTGAATGCAAATGCATGTCAGAGTTTAATAACACAACCATGGCAGACAAATCAACATGGCTGAGCAATAACCAGGAATAAATAAACAGGCAGGGAAACATGGTGGCACAGCGGGTGTCGTCACTGCTCCACAGCTCCAGTGTCCATGGTTTAATCCTCAACTTACTGTGTATAGAGTTTCGAAAGTTCTCCCCATGGCCATATGGGTTTCCGCTGGTTTTCCTTCCAGCATCCAAAAACGGTCATGAATGAGTGTGTGAATGTGTGTATATGATGCTTGACTGGCATTACATCCAGCGTGTATTCCTTTCTCATGCCCATTAACACTAAGAAGCAAAACAGGGGTTACTCTAGGACCAGGATTTGGACCCTGTGCTGTAAACTATAGATATATATAATAAAGGTACAGTAAATATTATAATAAAGGCTATAAGCAGACATTGTTGATGGGGGGTAGGAGCAAACAGGTTTTTTTGCTAAGAATTTCCAAAACTTTGTAAATGCCACTGTGTATTTCTCACGCTTCACAAAGTGTGTGTTTACTTCAGATGCCCCTGCTGACGTGAATCTCAGAGCATAAAGATAAACGAGCATTTTCAAAAGACTGAAATAATTACCTAGTGCACCTTATCAAACATGTCAGGCTCTGACCTTTCAAAACAACCAGGCCACTGATAATAATTCGGATTGAGATGAGGAAGTCTTCGCTGTGCTCAAATATCAGGGTGATGGTGAGGCATCAGCTTTATCACTGTGCTATTGTGGACTCCTGTCACTGCTCTGATACTGTCACTCCAACAAGCCTAGCATATCAGGGCATGCTTTGGAAGACCAAGACACTGTTCGGACTTGCACATGCTCACGTCAAAAAGGGCAAATCAGACACTGACAATTTTGGTTTTATACACAGACAACTTCAGACTGGAAGACTATTTACTCGGCTCATTTAAAGGAAAACGGTAAAGTTTTCTCAAATATATAGCTCTTCATAAACACATATCTCTCTCTCTCTCTCTCTCTCTCTCTATATATATATATATATATATATTTCTCTCTCTCTCTTTATATATATTGTTGTGTATTGTTATATATATATGGTTGTGTATTAGAATGAGCACATCTCTCATATAAACCTGTGATTTTCCTACTTTCAGAGCTGCTCAACACCACCTGACCAATGCATTCAACAACACTATAGGATTTTTTTGATATTTTGTTTTTTGCGTCTATGTTATCAATGATTAGTAATTGTGTCGTCTTGGTGTTTAGCCTACAGTGGATAATTGTTGTTGTCGTCTTCATTTAAAAGCAATTATTTCCTATGGAACCACTGTGACATTTTAATATTACATGAAACATGCAGTAAAAAATTTTGATTAAGAAGAAAGTTTTGTAGAAAATTCCTTAACAGAAGATTTTTAATGGTAATTAAAAAGCATGTGAGTAAAAGCAGTTTTGTGCAGTAACCGATAAGATAATTCTGGCAACCTTGTCAACAACTCAGAGGTAAATAAGCTGAAAACATAATTAGTCTGTGAGTCCAGGAGCTCCTTGGCAGTCTCTCAGAGGAAGTGAACTCCTACTTTCCAGTTCTGGGAAGATTATTTAGTCAAATTTTACCAATGGCCAAATACAAGCTCCCTGAGGAAAGATATGATTATTTCTTGAAATCACTTTTTTGTTGTCAATATGTGATTTATGTTTAATTAAGCACTTCATTACTGTACATCAACTGTAAATGGTTTAATGTGTAAACAGAGATGATGCCTGTAAGGATTGCATGAAAACAAAGCATTTTGTAAGCTTTTAAGCTAAACATACTCTTATGTATGAGTGTTCCAGTATTGCAGACAGCACTATTAATATTTTTCAACAATTTCTACATCTTCGGCAAGAAAGTTGCTGCTTCCTCAAAATCTCACCCATCTTCTAATGAATTAGCTTACGCACAACCATTTTGGAACGAACAATCACAAGCTTGGTCAAGCAGGGCAATCATCCAACTTCCATATACAGCGAAGCCCCATCACAACCTGTTTGCTCCTCAATTACATATTTTTTTTTAGAAGTTGGCTGGGTATCTTCTCTGCATGAAGTCTGATGATGCCTTTAATTTCTTATGTAAATTCAGATGTATTATTGTGATTTCTCTATGTTTGCAGTAATTCATGAATAAACTAGGATTAGATGTCCATTTGGATTATTGAAAAGATTTAAATAAACAACAACACAACAATAATAATAAGGGAATGGTAGTAAAGCAGGAAGTGAATTACAGATCTAGGGGTCTGGGTTCTTTATAGAGATATGTTTACATGTCCACATGGATTTCTCCTAGTCAGTCTGATTCCTCGCACTTCCCAAGTAATAAGAGAGTGCTTTGGCTATTATAAAATATGCTATAGGTGTTGTATAACCCTAGGTTCACAATAGCAATCAAAAAAGCAACGAGCAACCTTTCATTTTCCGTGAGTAACAAATTCAGCGACAGTATCAAGTGACATTTGAATTGAGATTTTCTCAATTCTGTGCAGCATAAACTTGATTCCATAAAGCAACAAAGCCAAACAATTAATTCAAATGATTCCAATCCAATGGCATGTGTGGTCTGATGTTTCTTCAGTTCCCCACCTGTAACCTTTTTTTTGTATTTTTTTTTATTATAACCGTGGTTTCATCTTTTCCTGTCATCTTATCCAAGCTCTCATTAAATAAATATAGAGACATATTAAGGTTAGAAGAAGGTAGTAGAGATCATTAATAAGTGTATGTTGCAAGTACAGTTAGCTTGCTTTGCCAACAATCTGCAACAAAGCTGATACAAAACCTAGCACATAACTTGCGAATGAAACTAAGATATATTTTAAACAAGTGGTGGGTATACAGTAAACCATATTGTGTGGTGTAGGCTATACATTTTGCCAGCTGCTGGACAGTGCAAACTCAATAGCAACAACAGTAGCAGTCAATACACACTCACGAGGCAAACAACAAGCAGCAGGTGACATCAACTTATCACATGCTTGTGTGTGTGTGTGTGTGTGTGTGTGTGTGTGAGAGAGAGAGATACATGCAGCCTTGACTAAGATAAAGCAATTACTGGAGCTGAATGGATAAATAATAATAATAATAATAATAATAATAATAATAATAATAATAATAATAATAATAATAATAATAATAATAATAATAATAGATTCCCCCTCTTTTACAATCAAACCAATTTTACTATTCAAGTAGGTGTTGCTAAAAGGTGAACATACAAAGAGACACTACCTTGATAGAGGACAGAATCAGAGACCGCAATAAGATGTATGATTGCTATTATGATGAGTACATTATATTTGAGTTACTCGCTGGGTGATCTTGATATGATAAATAAACTAATCCCATCACTGCAGTCTGTTTTCTTTGCTCTGAAAGTCATTTCATTGAGTAAAGGTGTGTATTGAGCAGTGAATATGGGCCATCGCCATGGCTACAAAGCGCAGGGTTAATGGACCAGTCCAGATTCTGTGTTCATGGTTAAACAAATACACTGTGCTAGAGGCAATAAATAAAAGAAACCACCACATCTCCCACATAACTTATAAAACAGCTCATAAAACTTATCAACAGCTCATATGTTAACATTCACCATAGTTGCAAGATTGAGACAGAACATCCATTTGCGAACTCTGCATCTTCTCCTTTTTTGTTTATCATTTCTTGTCAATCTATTTCAACTCTCATTCTGAATCTCTACTACTAAATGAAGAGCCTGTGGGATGCAAGATTTATATGGCTCGGGATACAGTAAAAGAGAATTAACCACAGATTTGTTTTGTTTAGACAGAAAAAAATCAATAAGCTATCTCGCAAGTCAGTATGTATACAACAAGCATTGGGTTTAACGTGTTGACAGAATGTTCCGCAGTTACTTAAACCCATAGTACAACAGCTTGATGACACAGAGAGTGTGCAAGAAAAGGGACTATTGACAAGTTTAGAAACGTGGTTGAAATGTTCTTTGAGGGCTGATGGAATATGAAAAGAATTTGTGAAGGATTTTGGTGGCGCAGCAGGCAGTGTTAACGCATCACAGCTCCAGGGTTCAATCTTCAGCTCCGTTTACTGCCAGTTCTCACCGTGTCTCATCCAAGGTGTATTTCTGCCTTGGGCCCAGTGTTCAGGGGATAGGCTCCGGCTCCACCGCCACAACAATGACCTGGATTATGTGGCTACTGGAGACGAAGGAATGAATAAATAATTGATGTGTGTGAATAGTTTAATGTACAAATGTCTGCACAAAGTTATGTCTTAATCATGGATATTAACAAAAATGACCTCACATTTAGTCTTGGTAGTTAATCACCCTGTCCTTGTACATGATTTTGTACATTTGTTTGTTCAAGCTTTCCTTTCAAAATCATGAGAGTTTTGCTAGAGTTGGGGCCATGCCAAATCAGCCATGTTTAATATAACAGTGACCCTTAAGGATCCCCAGTCTTTGCAAAGTCATAGATAATCAATTGAAAAGTCATTTAGTGTACGGCTGCCATAACTTTGTGACTAATTACACATTGTCTTTAGATGTGAGAGGGTGTCAGACTTTAGTCTTTTGAAAGTCTGTTCAGAGTCTTTTCAAAGTCTTCTAGCGAATCGTTAGCATAAATGATGACAGAAAATCTTCCCTATTCAGCACATTCATTTGTAAACAAAGGTTTAAAATAGGTCTTTTTGCCAGATATTCTTAATACGTCTACATTTGAGCCAGATTGAAAGTAGTATGTATTATCAGTTCACCTGTCCTGCATCTTTGGCTGTTTAGCTAGTTCCAACATGGAAAACGGACAGAAAATGGACAGCAGTCCCCTACAGAGGTACTGGCAAAACTAATAACTTCCAACAAGTTATATTTTGAGGTCATAAATTCAGGAACATTGTGTAGTTTTGCTTAAAAAAAAAAAATTGAAGGTTATTTTTCTATAAAATACTAGTTTAAAAAAAATATTGGCACCCATACAATTAATATTTTGTCATGCCTACCCTGAAGAGAATAACAGCACTGAATCTCATTCTACAATACCTAACAAGTTTGGAAACACTTGTAGAAGGTTGTTAGTCCACTAATCCATGCAGAACATTTTAAGCTCCTTTATATTCTTAGGTGTGTGCATGTGGATTTCTTTTTCTAATTCAATGTTCAGTGTTATATAAGTGTTATAATAAGTTTAATAAGTGTTCAGTAGAGTTTTGCAATGATCACCTCAGTTCCTGGATTTGAACTTTACATGCACAAACCTAAGAATATAAAGGAGTTAAAAATGTTCTGCATGGATTAGTGGATTAACAACCTTCAGTAGTTGATTTTGTGTTTCCTGGACTATTTCTATGCTGATTTAAAATATTATGTCGATTACCTTGTTGAAAGGTTTATTTATGGCCAAGTCGAATCCTCCTCTCAGATGCAACCAGGTTTTAGGTGAACCTATATATATTTACCTACTGTATATCCATGTACATGAGCCACTGACCACAAAACTGTATCAGATTGATCCACCTCCATAAATAACAGTGGGGTATCAGGAACTTTTCCTTGTATGCAGGCTTGTCTCCAAAACGAACATATATTGTTCTAATGATGCTTGGAGAAGTTCATGTGCTGAATTTTCTTTCAACTAAACTGTTCTGCTCCAAAGCTGTGACCTTTGGGCTCATGTGTGTTCGTGGCTCCATATACTAGGAAATTTTCAACCTTTTTCAAACTGTATGTTATAGTCCTAATTGTGCTAAATGGTAGTTTTATCTGGGTGGCACAGTGTGCAGTGTTTAGCACGATCACAGCAAAAAGGTTCTGAGTTTTAACTGCTTGGCTGACTGAGACCTTACTCTATGGAGTTGCATGGGTTTCCTCCAGGTGCTCTGATTTCCTCAGTCCAAAGATTAGTTCAACTGGCTACACTAAATTGCCCATAGGTGTGAAAGTGAGTGTGAATGGCAGTTCATCTATTTGTCAGCCCTGCTATAGATTGGCGACTTGCAAATACCGCCTGCCTTACTGCATTTGTTGGGATTTATAGCTTCAAATACATGAGCTTTTCTCCATTTACTTCTTTGCTTTATTCTTAATTAAACTGCGTGACTGCTGCCTGCTGCTACAGAGTGTGACAGAGGTCTATTTTACTTAACCTCGTGAGACCCCACTGTCCTCATATGAGGACATCACAATTTATTGGGTGTACATCCTTGTAAGATCCTCATAGAGCCTCACCATTAGGCATTACACTTTTGGCAAATTTATTCCTGTTTGACGACATTACGCATGAGGTGCTAGGAAACAGAAACAATGAGGAGAAATTAGCACACAAGGCACATAACATTAGAGAATGTGTCTGAGGAGGCTACATCATGGTTGTTTGACTTGGGGGTGGACAAAAATATGGTGTCATGGGCAACAGCCACTCTGTAATAATAAATAAAATATATTGTGTATATATACACCTATCAGCCATAACATTAAAACCACCTGCCAAATATTGTGTAGATCCCCCTTGCACCACCACAACAGTTCTGACCCATCCAGGCATGGACTCCACAAGACCTCTGAAGGTGTGCTGTGGTATCTGGCACCAAGACATTCACAGCAGATCCTTAAAGTCCTGTAAATTGTGAGGTGGGGCCCCTATGGATTGGACTTGTTTGTCCAGCACATTCCACAGATGAGGAAAAGTCAACACCTTGAACTCTTTGTCATGTTTCTCGAACAATTCCTGAACAATTTCTGCAGTGTGGCAGGGCGCATTATACTGCTGAAAAAGGCAGCTGCCATTAGGGAATAATGTCGCCATGAAGGGACGTACTTGGTCTGCAACAATATTTAGGTAGGTGGTAAGTGTCAAATTAACATCCACATGTATGCCAGGACCCAAGGCTTCCCAGCAAAACACTGCCTTGAGCATTCTGCCGTCCACGATCCTGCCTTCTTCCCATAGTGCATCCTGGTGCCATTGGTCTGCAGCCACGCAATCATATACACATTAAGCTGTGTGTTCTCACACCTTTCTATCATAGCCAACATTAACTTTTTCAGCAGTTTGTGCTACAGTAGCTCTTCTGTGGGGCCAGACCAGACCAGACAGGCTAGTCTTCACTCCCCATGCACATGAATGAATCTTGGGTACGCATGATTGTCACCAGGTCACCAGTTATCTTTTCTTGGACCACTTTTGGTAGGTAATAACTACAGCATACTGGAAACACCCCACAAGACCTGCCATTTTGAAGATGCTCTGACCCTGTCATCTAGCCATCACAAGTTGCTCAGATCCTTGCCACTTGCCAATTTTTCCTGCTTCCAACACATCAGCTTCAAAAACTGACTGTTCACTTGCTGCCTAATATATCCCACCATTGTGAAGAGATAATGTTATTCACGTCACCTGTCAGTGGCTTTAATGTTATTGCTGATGAGCATAAATGAGTGGGTGAGTTATAAGCACTTTTTCCTGAATGCTCGACAATGTTGTGTAAAAAAGAGTTTGCAGATGTCACGTATGAGGTAATAACTCTAATAAAGGCAATGATGTTGTGCCTTAGACTGAAGCATTAGTGTCAAGTTAGATCAAGTCAGTTTTGTTGAAGCACAGGTAACTCCGTCATCTTGGATCTCAGGTGGTTCTTCTACAACTTCATTAGAATCACACTCTGAGTTGATCTCAAAGCTAGATCATTTCTTGCATTTGATTAACACAAAGGGGTCTAGACTAGTATAGTCTAGTGCACATCTGTAGTTGAGATCAGTTATGGACTGGAGTGAGGAAGCTGAGGTTGAGGAACAGTGAGAGCCAGAATTCACACACCATGTTGACAAATCTCCATTTCTAAGTCGGGGTTTTTAATAAAACAGAACAAACAAACAACCAATCAAGCAAACAAAAACCCTTCTGTTTTAGGCCACACCCACTTTGGGTTTAAATCTGAATACAGATACAAATAGATACAGATAGTACAGGTTGTGTTAGCCCCTACATTTGTACATTGATAGCATTCAAAATAGAAACCTTGTTTCTTCTTATTATTATTCTGTTTTCAAGTTTCCTTAATAGGACTGAATTGAAATTTATTTGTACTACCTCGTGGACCATTTAAAAATTCCAGTGGGCCATAGTTTGGACACACACAATCTGCTGCTCATTAAATGCTTCAAAATGCCTCATTTATCCCAATTTATTAAATTTTGTGGTTGTGATATGAAATACAGATAGGTGCAGGGGAACTTTAAGAGACTGAAGGTTAGGGACTATGAGAAATAATGAGTAAGGGCATGAAATATAGGCCGGATGTCAATCTTATTTAACTAGTCAGGTCTGGCTGTTTGGTGATAGCTGCATGTCCTAACCTTACTAGAATGACCAAGATACATAAACATGTACAGCAACTGTTTCATGCCCTATAGCTTCTAACAACTATGTATCTGTTTGTCTAATTGTAATAGACACAGATAAGTTACTTTTATTGTGGCACTAAATAGAGAAATAAGAGAAATAATTAGGCAATAGATAGGATCTAACATTTTAAAATTTAAGAGAGTGTCATAGTTGAGATATGTGGATCTTCTATTGTCATACAGTAAAACCAGTATGGTGCTTCAAATGCATCATTCAACTATTGCAAGGTTTTTACACATCAGCTCATTTAAAAAACTACAAATGGTCATCAGCACTTATGTTTGGATTTAGGAAATGAGATAGCCTAAGTTCTTTCATAAGTACCAGCATTGTGATTAATGGAACCAAGGACTGAAAACATGACAGTTTATGCATCGTTATTAGATACATACTTTACTCTGAAAATACAGGCTGCAGGCTTGTAGATGGTAATTGCAAATAATGTTCAGTGTTTTTTTTTCCCTCAATTGATTCCTGTGAAGTACACAAATGAAAAAAGAGAATGGGTTGCACAGGGTCAAGCGTTTCAGAGAAGTGGCGAGAATTGAAATGCTGATTAAAATGGAAGCATATCTATTCATGAGACACGTGAGAGGGAGGAAAGAAAACCACTTCAGAAATATGTTCTGTGCGAATCGGTTAGTGTAGCCGGTAGTTGACCAGGTGTTGTCTCTCTGGCAAATTATCATATGGTTGAATGGATTTCATCGTTTGTATAAAAATGATTTAGACTCGTCACTCGCATAAACAATAAGTGCTGGAGCTCTGCTTATAACTGCATTCATATACTGATAACACCATTCTCAAAATTAATAATCGGAAAGAAGCTTTACAAGTTGCTAATAAGAGCTAATATTAAAATAAATGAAAGAAAAGCACTGTTGAATTCTGATTGATCAGAAGGTGTTACTTACAGCAGCTCTGAGAGTAGTATGGTTGCAAGGCAAATTATATTAATGCACTCGTTCTAATATTTAGACAGGAGCTTAATATATTAAACACCTTGTGTAATCATTGATATGGTGACGTTTTCTGTGAACGTATATGTTGTTTTTGGAAGGAATCTGCAGTGTAAGTACTTTCTAACTGTCAGAGGAAAAGCTGCGTTTTTTTCCATCATGGAAAGTCTTCTGGTTTCTCTGTAGCTGTTTGTTTGTCTTATTATTTTCTTAAAAGTGACAAAAGAGGCTGGTGAGGTAATGACTGTTATAAGTGATAACAGGAACAGTGTGGTAACATGGTTGATCCACAGCCTTAAATGCATCTATAAGCTAAAAAAGAAGTGTCATTCTTTAATAACAGCAGTGTTTTTATTCCCTACATACACAGCATTAATTTCACTTGCATATGCATGCACAGACACTGCATATAAGTGAAGGTGTGGTGCTTCACAGGAAGTAAAAAAAATAAAACATGACTTCTACGTTTTTGCTCCCCTTAATTGAATTGTTGTGGCAAGAAATAACAAAGCAATTAGATACACTGTTCCTGACAACAGAGCGTCATTAATTAATGGCACATACTTTCAATGATACATGAAATGAAGAGGTCGGTCAGGTAGATAGTAGATGGTCCTCACTGATGAATGATTAGAAATGACTTGGCTTAAAAAATTGCCCAAAATATAAATTTCACTGAGGAGTTTGTTTACCTGGTCTCATGTCTTCATGATTTATCGTTTAGATTAGCAAAGAAATTGATTTTCTACCTTGTTTATGCCATGCCACTTTTGGAAAGATTGATAGTACACCTGTGATATAGTTGGTTTCGAAACCAACAAAAACTTTCATGTCACTCACCCCAGGCAATGGATGGACTGCAAGAACTTTCTTTAAGATGTCAAGATGGTTTGCTCATGCAACTTTGCTGAGAAAGAGAAAAGGGATGACTATCAATAGAAACAGGAGCTTTGAAAAAAAAGAAAAGAAAAACATTTGTAGACAGTTTCAGGTCCTAAAGAGCTTCTACAACAAGCAGGTTTTAAGAACACACTCATGGTGTTTGAAGAGGCAACATATCCATCTTGTGCCTTTTGTAAGCTTCTCCTGAAGGTTAAAATATCCTCTATTTTATAAGTAGGGTTTTAGATTCTTTCCATTATGAGATGGCCGTGTAATGTTGACGGGCATAAATATGATGAAGATAAAACATGTGATGATGATTCTTCTTCTTCTTCTTCTTCTTCTTCTTATTATTATTATTATTATTATTATTATTATTATTATTATTACAGATTTAGTATAGAAGGGTAAATTAGATTTTTAAAAATCTACTTTATTACACTCTGGCAATTTTATAAGGCACACCTTATACTGAGATTGGATAAATGCATGGAGGAACGTGTGAACAGGTGTTCCTAATAAAGTGGTGCTTGGTGATAAATTAATTTTGTGATAAATATGACCTAAAACATCATCAGATTTCAGAAGTCCTAAAAGTAGATAAAGAGAACCCAATTAAACAAGTCAGACAGAAATATTATACTTTGTCATTTATGTATTGAGGAAAATGATCTAATATTACAAGGTCTTTTCAGGTCATATTTATGCAGAAATATAGAAAAATCTAAAGGGTTCACAAACATTCAAGCACCACTGTACAGACACACCCAAAAATGTCAGTGTTTTTATTCAAGTTATCTTTTTCAAGCACCACTGCACAGACACACCCAAAAACGTGTGTGACAATATCTCAGATCACATCATACCTATTTTCCATACATACTATTAATGGAACAATTTATATCTGCCAGAAAAGGAAAAACTCTGACCCCACTTAGAGAGTAATATGACTATACAAACAGGCTGTTAGAAACACTCACATTGACTGGATATGAAAGATGCTCTGTGCTCTGCTGTCTTTAAAAATAACTGACTCTGTGGGTAGTAAAATGTTATTTTGGGATGGAAAACAAACAAACAAACAAACAAACAAACAAACAAACAAACAAACAAACAAACAAACAAACAAACAAACAAACAAACAAACA
>JAQQZR010000018.1:11424669-11437169 GCA_030068235.1 Notoglanidium macrostoma | reverse complement strand
GTGCTTCATCATGGTTTTACTGATTCTGGTATTGTTAACAAGGTCATGATGCTAATCATTTTTAGGTTTTATTTGTTCATTCTTATATGTAGGTGTAGTGCAAATCTAAAGGAGCAAATGCATGGGGTAAAGATAAATGCTGTAACAGGTTTTTTTTTTCTAATCACTGTTTCAAATTATGAAATAATGGTCTGAACTTGTCAGTGTATCTGTTCAGAAAATGTCAAATCTGATCTGATCATGATTCAAGCCAGTATTAGTTTGATGCCAATATTCAGGATTGGTTTCCTACTAAAAGTGATTAATGTGGTTATGGACATACCGTATTGAATATTTGAATAATTGTGTATTGTTTCACAAACTGCTGTTGCCAGAAGTAAAGAGTATTAGTTTTGTGCATGAAGGGAGACAGAGAATGATGAATAGGTGTGGAATACGTGGCACATTCCTGCTGTTTGCTGAAAACCGGCACCTAAAGCGGCACAGCAGCTATTCCCTGTTTCTCCATGCCCGATTTACTTTTCGCTATGATTTAACCATAAGTCATCATTCACTCTTGGTCTGGATTACACTTATTCGCTCTCTCTCTCTCACTCACTCCCCTGCTCTTTCTATCTATTTATGAGCATTTGACTTGGGTATGAGGTCATTTCCAGCGCACTATCTTCGTTTCCGAAAGCATCTCTCTTCAATCCATCATTCAGTTTTGCATTAGCTGTGTTCAGGGTTCAGGTACTGGTCGAGGACGGGAGCGTCCATCATCCAGAAGTAATCGTGTGCTCAGGGAATCAAAGAGCTGCTTCTAAAAATTGTAATAAGCAACAGGATTCTCTAGTGAAAGATGGAATGCATCAGTTGGACATGACAAGAGCTTGTGCCTATTCACACAAGTGTTCACATGCAAGAATACACTGGCCCAGGCGAAAATTTATTATGCGTTGGATTGGATTTTCATTTCATTTCATTCACAAGCATTAGATGGTGGGAGGCCACTACAGCGTGTGTGGAATGGAACTGCAGGAGCAGGAGCAAGCATTCATTTCTAATGTATCATGTAGTAGAGATTTCAGTCCAACTGAAGGTGGCATAACAAGTGTTCCTATCAGTAGTAGAGATTTAATGTCTCCTGACCCTGTCTTTCTCAGTCACTATAGGTTGTAAAGAAAGTAGGCATGGCTTTTATGTCTGTCAGACTCAGCAAAGGCATGGCCTCTGTTCATGTCAGGACAAAAGAGGGAGGTGTGGCTTTTGTTCAAGTAAATCCTAAAGGAAGAAGGCATGGTCTCTGTGCCTGTCAGTTTCAGTAAAGGAGGACTGGACTGTGTGATTAACAGTCCCACTAAAGGAGGCATGTCCTGTGTGCCTGTCAGACACTTTGAAGGAGGTGTGGCTTCTGAGCCTGTCAGTCACAGGGGAGGAGACATGGCATCTCTGCCTGTATGTCCTGAAAAAGAAAGTGTCCTCTGTGCCTGTCAGTCTCGGTGGACAAAACAGTCCCAGTGAAGAGGGAGTGTCGGTCCATATCTGTCAACCCCTTTGAAAGGGACCTGTCCTGTGTGCCTGCCAGTCCCAGTGAAGGTGGAGTGTCATCTATGGCTGTCAGTCCCTTTTAAAGAGACATATCATCTGTACCTGTCAGTCCCGTTTAGGGGGAGTGTTGTCTCTTTGTTCGGCAGTGCCTCTGAAAGAGACATCCTCTGTGCCTGTCAGTCCCAGTGAGGGGGGGGGGTGACATCTATGCCTGTCAGTCCCATGAAGGGGGAGTGACGTCTATGCCTGTCAGTCCATTTGAAAGGGGCATGTCCTCTGTGCCTGTCAGTCCCATTGAAGGGAGAATGTCATCTATGACTGTCTGTCCCTTTGAAAGAGACACATCCTCCGTGCCTGTCAGTCCCAGTAAATGGGGAGTCATGGCCATGTATGTCAGTCCCTTTGAAAGGGACATGTCCTCTGTGCCTGTCAGTCCCAGTGAAGGGGAAATGTCATCTAAATCTGTCAGTCCCTTTGAAAGAGACACATGCTCAGTCCCAGTGTAGGAGGAGAGTCGTCTGTGTCTGTCTGTCCCATTGAAAGAGATGTGACTGTGCCTGTCAGTCTCAGTGGACCTTTATCCCTATAAGAAAGAAGTCCTGCTGCCTATGTCTGTCAACCCCAGTGAAGTCATGACTTCTGAGCCAATCAGTTCCTCATAGTTCCATGGCTTCCCTGATAGTCAGACCCATTGAAGTAGGTGTGGCCTCTGTATCAGTCCCAGCAAGCCTGTCATTCCCAATGAAGTAAGTATGACATTTGGTCTTTGTGCCTATACTGTATGTTGTAAAGAAACAAGGCCTCTGCGTTTGTCATGCCCAGTAACGGTGTGGCCTCTGAACCTGTCCGGCTCTGTGTAGAAGGTGCGGTCTAAGGAATACAGTATAAGTCAAAGTGAAGGTGTGTCTTTTTGAATGGTCAGTTACAGTAAACGAGGCATAGTCTATGTGCCTGCAAGTTCCAAAGAAGGAGGCGTGGCCTCCCATTCCACACAACTAGCCCTTTTTCCTTTGTTAAAAGATATCTTTCGCATAGCTTATAAACAGAGATATTGTTTTATCAGTCTGTGTTTCTAGGAAACTCATAACAAAGAGTGTTCCAAGTAAAATATTATAGTCATCAAAATGTGAAGTGCTCTTTGTAATGTATTGATTTATGGCTACTGGATGTTTTCTTGCAAGCAGTGTCAAAAACAAAGTAAAATGAACATCAAACTGTTTGCATAATACTGAATTACATTCTATTGCATCATATTGCATCGCATCACATTGAATTGAATTGGTTGGCTGTTCCAGATTTATCTTTCATACATCAGATAGATTATTATGTATCAAAATGTGCATCGTATCAACCTGGAAGCAGACATACGCACCATCAGTGAGAAACGTTATGTGTTCTGTTAGTTTTGAAAGTCTCCATTGTTGCGGCACCGAAACCAGCCTACTGTTTGCGATGACTTGAAATGGAATCTGTCAGGCTTCATCTACAGTTTGTGTAAGTTTGCACATTCCACAAACTTCATAGCTCGAAATAACTGTATTCTTCTTGTGTTGATGGATTTGCTCCTTATATGTGAATTTTAATTGAAGGACACTGATCATGTTAAATAACTGTTGCAGTAAAACCAGTGAAACTGCTTCAAACAACCTGATAGGGCTTTATAAATGATTATAAATGAATAGGTTTTTGGAGAAGAAAAGGCTTTTCTACTCCGACAAACTCAAATGGATTCATTTGCATGTAAATTTGGGTCCTTCAAATTTGTAACCCAATTTTCTTCCAATTTAGTTGTTGCAAATTTCCACTCCATTATCTAGGTCTCCTCCTATTGCATAATAGCTACCAGTGCAGGACAATCAGGGCTAACACATGCTTCCTTAGACACACTTGAAGCCAAAGAACTGCCTTTAACTCAGCGTTATAGGACAGCTTGGAGAAGAATGCTAATGCCGCGTCCCATTTACCTCAGAAGGCTGAACTGGGAATGACGTCACACTCGAGTTGACCATGCTCCAGTACAAGATGGAAAAGCAAGACCATCAATTAGCAATACAAGTTCTTAGTCACTGTTAGCTATGCCAGTTGATGACAACGCATTGCATGGTATTTTGCACGTACAAATACTGTAGCAACATGTCCACAGATATAAGTTGGACAGTACTGTATGACTGATATAGTATATATGACTTTTTTAATGAGACACAAATAAGACAGAAGTGCTAATAAACAGTATTATTACCGCTTTCTTTAAATGTTAATGCATGGAGTAGCCAACTTGGATTTTGAAATCGGGTGTGGTGAGGTCCCCACGATTTTGTGAGTCAGAAATCTGACTTCACGGGCCGTTCCAGTTGACATTTTCTACTTGGAACTCGGAAATCTTGATACCATTGTTTGTATAGACATCCAATCAAATGCCTGTGATTGGCTAGCATTCGCACACAAGAAGCATGGCTAGTTAAGGACTCAGCTTACCTAATGTGGAGATGAAATCTTTGCAGGCTACGTGAAGAAGAAAACACCTTACATGCTTACATACTCTGTGCGGTTTTGTATTGACTATGGAGTAACGAGTCTGCCAGTACTGCAGGTGGTGCTATTAAAATTACATGACAGTTTTTACAACTATAGGAAAAAGACAGAGGCTCTGCAAAAGTTATCCATTTTGGAATTGGCTTGGGCATGTCTTGATTGTAGCAACCAATCAAAGGCTTTGGCATGTAGCTTGTTAGTTCGCCAACTAACAAGTTTAAGTTTGCCATGCCATGTGCATGACACGGCAAGAGAAGCCTCCACTGCAGGGGTGTGCGGGTCTGTAAAAACCACTTATTGTATGTGGAATCAAGTCGAATGTCATCTCTGCATTTTTACAAGCTGGTCTATCTCAGGGCGTAACATACAAAGGAAGTAAGGGGTGGCAAGACCAAGCGTTCATTTGCTTTGTATTTTATTCTCAATCTTAAATCTTCAGAAGCCGACAAAGCCCAAATAATAAACAAAATTCCCACTAACGCTACACAAAGGTCGGCCTTCCGATGATAGGGCGAATCTCTGTTTTTTGTTTTTTTTTTCTTTCTATTTTTTACGTGGACCAAGGCTTTCAAAAGTACAGTAAATTTCAAAAACTATTAATGGAATTTCAATGTAGATGAAGCAAACTAATAACTGGGAAATGTTTATTATGCTAGCAAATGAAAGATCAGACTTGAACCAGGTGAAGCGATCTTTTATGAATTTGGGACCTTAAGCAAGACCATGAACAGACTTTAATGCTACACTCACTACATTAGAATATATGGAACCGTTTGTCAGAAGGCAAAGCAAACTATAAATTGTGCTTTATAAAAACATTGTGGCCTCTGTTTTATTCACCACTAGATAACTGTAATGTGGTGCTCCATGACTGAGTAACAGTCCGGCCAATTTACTGCACATTCATGGCACATTTTGAAGGACATCTAATTGGGGCCCGGCAATGTGACTGTATGATGTCACTCAAGTTAGCGCTTTTTAAGAATTTTCAGGGGAAAAAAAAAAAACACTTGAAATCAACCAAACATTTGAATGAATACAGTGTAAAGAACTGGCAGGGTAATATGAAGCTTATAAGTAATGTAGTTCGGTCAATAAGACAAACGTCTCCTCCTGGGACATAGAAAGAGAAGCTAATCAGAAAGCATGAGTAAGATATATCGAGAGATATCATTGTGTTTGCTTCCATTAAAAGCTGTAATCCCTCATAAACGCAAAGACGCTAGCTGAACGTGATAAATGAGACGCATCGTGCATTCTTTGCATTAGGATTCATGTTTATGCAGTGCTTGTTGCCTTCTTCAGCATCATAATTTGAAAGGAACACTTTAAGCATAATAACATCATGTACGTAAGGTTCTTTCTATTGTACTTCAGGTGTTACCTTTTCTCTAACGGTTACCTCTATAAATCACTGCATGAGAGAGCAATACAAATGACTTCTGTCATACTGTGTTTACTGCACGTGTAGTTTTCCCTAAGCTGAAGAAACAGTTTGCTATAAATATCGAAAAGAGGGCCCAGGTGTGCAGTTTGAATGCATAAGCGTGGTAACCCCTTGTGCTTTTGTTAAATGGCATTCTTTGTGTGTGTGAGTGTGTGTGTGGGTGGGGGGATGAGAGAGAAGGAAAGAGGGAGTGATTAGTTCTACATGGGGTGGTCTGTGCACTCCTGACACACGGCTTTGCTCCGAGGGCCGAGGTTGGGCAGATCTGAATGCGACTGACTTAATTAAGGTTTACAGGTTCCACTAGACTACCGCATATATAATGCCACTCATTACAAGGCAATTATACAGAAGCCGGGTGAGCTTTGTGGCTGGAACAATGAGACAGGATGGGAGGAAGGTCTGAAAAGAAGCCCTTCTCTGGGTCGTCCACTGATATGTATGTTATCAAAATCTAGAGACATTTAGAATGAAGGTTTTTTTTTTTTTTTTTTTTTTAATATAGGTGTCAAGAACCTGATCATTGTGTAAAGATGAATAGCGTTCAACCTTTATGAATGTAGCTCTCTGTTTCTGATTAAATGTCCCTCAGTGTCATTTGAGAAGAGATTGTAAGGATGAATACCTAGGTGAACCTTTTTAGGCCTCTCAGTTTTATCAATAAAGCAGGCATCTATAAAGCATGCAGTTCAGCACATTATGTTTGTCCTGCAATGAATTGTAGTTATCTGTAAAATCCTTTCACGTCTGTGGAATATGATAAATGGTTCCGATGAACTCAGTGGTTCATTCGTAGGTAGTTCATATGAGTTTTTATATTACAATGTTAAAAAAAGAATTTGGAGCGAACCATTCAAATTACATCAGAAGGGCGACAGATTATTATTGTTTTGTATTAACCGAGGCATGGTGGTGCAGAGAGCAGCGTTTCTGACTTGAATCGAACTTGGGTTACAATCTCCGCGGAATTAATATGCATTTTCTCCTTGTGTGGATTTCCTCCCTTCTCCAAGAAACCTGCCAGAAGGTGGTTAGTTAAAGGCTCACCCTTCCCAGAATCCTCTGCGCCAAATAGCGATCATTTCCGATGCCGGCAATATTGCAAAAACAATCCAGTGACATCCTAGGCCATGGATCTTAAATTGTAAAATGAAATTGAAAATATTTTATCAAAGTGTTTATATTTTCATATGCTTTTTCTGTATGTAATGGACCAGAACTGGCCCCGGCCACAAGGGAAAGAAAAAGGCATATTTTATTCAAAGCTTCCACGTATGACACGTAAATGAAGGTCAACATGGGTTTCAAAGGGATCACTACCGGTGAATTTGCGGAGGGTTTGCTGCGCAGAGAGCTAGCAGGTAGCAGTCAAACAAAAAACAAGAAATTGGATTCTGGGAAGAGTGAGCCGGCCGCTTTTGAACTGTACCTAGGTGTGAATGAGTGTGTGAATGTGTGTGTGCATGGTGTTCTGCGATCCCGCTTCATGCCCAAAGTTCCCACTAACCACCACAACCCTGACCAGGATAAAGTGGTTATAGCAGATGAATGAATGAATTGATGTCACTTTCCTCAGTATCTTAACATGTCAGCTGTAAAAGTGTTCATTCTTCTTTTTCTTTTTCTTCTTCTTCTTCTTCTTATCTTTTTTCTTTCCTTTTTATTCAATCATGCATTATGATTGTGCCAAAAAAAAAAAAGGAAACCGCATCGCCCAACCAGGCATATAACACAACAAGAAATTAGTCCGTTCTGGTATTTGTCTTCCCAAACTTTTATGTAAATTGTGAGTGAAAATAATAAATCTTTTTTTTTTTGAGGAACAGATGAAGTGGAACTTGTGACCAAAAAATGGTACCAGAATCTGTAACACCACATAAGCATATCCAAAAGTATATCCAAAAAGTCATAATACTTTACTAATGTCCAAACAAGACAGGCCTAACCCTAGATTTGTTTTTCAGTGTTTGTTTCGGTCATCTGTCTTTCGTTTATAGATGTTTTCATTTAGTGAAATATGGTCGGGTGAAGAATTACGAGCATAACAACTGTACATTGATGCATGATCAATTCAGTGGAGAAATCATCGTGTGAGTGTGCTCTGAAACCGAGTGGCCGACCTCAGTAAATAAAGCTAGAAGTATTGAGGGGAGAGAGAGAGTAAAGGGGGGGAGGGTGTGCAGGCGAAAGCGAGCGAGAGTGTGTGATTTCTGCCGAGTGCAAGCAGCGTCTATGCCAATTTGCCTTTGATCCCTGACTGACACACTGCTACAGACCGTGCAGCCTGCACGCACCATGACCACCTCTCTCAGCCTCACTTATAGCCCAGAGCACTCTGGACATACAGAACCTGACTTCAATCCATGTCCTTTAGACTAGAATATAAACCTCTGTTTTTTGAAACACAGGAAAAGGAATAGTGTATCTGTTGTTGATAAAGTATTATGTGTCACATAAAACAAATCTATGCAAATTTGCAAATTTGAATGAACAGGGCCGACGTGGTAGTGTTTCGGAATTTAACATGAAAGTAATGTAGAAAAAGGTACCAATGCCACCCAAGTCCGTATTCGACCCTTAAAGGTGCAGTCATCGATTCTAATCGAATGCACTTTTTTCTCAAGTTCAAACAAAAAGTCCGCTAGCTGTCCATACTGTGCATGCGCTGAAAAGAAATGGTGTTCATACACAACCTTGGTTCTGTAAATGGGAAGCAAACTCGCACACAAGACTATTCCAGCCAATCAGCTACAGGGGGCATTCGTTTTTGTGCACAGGACAGGGGGCGAAGGAGGTGTAAGGGAAATAAGGGTGTCGTCGTTAATGTCCATGTCTAGGCTATGTGCGTCAACACATTTGGGGGCGGAGCTTCTGAAGGAGCACTAACAGGAAGTGTGTATTTGTATGTTTTGCTTTTGACTTCAATTATCAACAATCTTTCTCCGGAATCGATGTTTCCTCCATTAAGTCATGCAATTATTAGAGCGTACACTAAACAGCCCATCAAAAGTCTTTCGTTCATTTCTCTCTTTGTTATTTTCTGAGTTCTGATTCGGAGTTATTTTCTTTTATTCATCTTTTATTTCATTTATAATGTTAGACTGCACTCGGTGTACTTTCTAACTCTCTGGGCTGCTCTAACTCTCTGGGATGAATCAAGTGATCCATCTATGCTGTCTATGCACGTGCTTGCTGTTATAAGAAAATAATCAAGGACAGGGTGCTGTGATGCAGTGTGACACAAAGTGGAGTTACTGTAACCACCCAAAAGTTGATTATGTTCCGATAACAGAACAGCGCGTCCCATGTTGTCGTTCATTCCTTGTATAAAACGGGAATTTGCCAACTATTCAATTTTTTATAATTTATTAAAGAATATTATGTGATACTTTCTATATGTTTGTAGTTCCTGCTAATGTTACAAGTTAGTTCCTGTTATCACTTATAATATAACGTCTCAGTAACCGTAGTTACAAAAAGTTCTGACACCATATTAACAACGAAATAATTTTTTTATTCATTAAACAACATGTCAAACAAGTCAGTTTGATTTATTTAGGAGATATTTGTGAGATGTCCCTGTGCACGTTGTTACTATAGAAACTGTAAATATTAGAACAAGTTCATTCATATTGTCTTTTGATTCGCCTTGCAGTTGGAATAACTGTCAGCATGAGTCATGAGTTGAAAAAACATTTTTTTTTTTTAAATCGCTTATTATTTCCTGCAATCCTTATTGATGTTTAGAAATTTCAGCAGGCATGATGTTTAGTTCAGACGTTCAGGAGATTCTGGAGATTTTGTAGTCAAAAATGGCAATAAAAATTGAATGGTACATTTGATAGTGATACACACGTTGTATCATTTTAACGGTACTTTTTCAAGTTTTATTAAAAAAGGCAGTTTGATTTATGTTGATATAAGTTATTAAACTGGCCAATTAGGCATATAAATGTAATTTGCGCACGCAGTTGTTTCTAAAGTGACTTTCAGGCTTAGTAAATCACACTGCGGGTGTTAAATGAATCCATTTGCATCGTCTCTGACCTGTATTTTTTTCCCTTAATGTCCCAAAAAGATAAACACTAAAAATGGGAAAATTTTCATTTGGAATCCTCTGTATAGTCGGTTAGTAAACACACATTTTTTTTTTTTCCTTCGCGTTATCAATTTTCGGCAGACATGAACCTAAATTCATTGTAAACTATGTTTCACATGCATGTGTTTAACACATCAGGAGATTATCTCTTTAAGCTAGTGTGATAATGCAGCTCCGTATTGACACTGTTACTGTAACGCTAATCATTCCAACACCAGAATGAAAGGAAAAGGGATAAAAACATCAGGATTGACTGATTCACAACACGGCCATTGGAAATCATTGGCGGATGGTCAGTGGTGGGGGTTTGGAGAGGGTTGGAGCAGAGGTGTTGCAAAGAGGTCGTGAAAGTCTTGACCCGTGCACACCAGGACCCTCTCTCGAGACCAACCCTCCAGAAGAGACAGACATATAAAGCATGGATGATTGACGCCCCTGATCAATTTATCCATCCACCCAGGAGGCCCTTTTTCATGCCCTCGCCTCGAACCGCATGACATCCAGGGTCGGTATGACCTCACAGGATCAGAGGGGACCCTTTTGATCCCCCTGAGGGAAGTAAATTTTTAACAGCTATATCTGCCAGTCTGTTTTTACCACCAGGACTGAAAGGAGAAATTAATTTGGTATGAAGGAACAAGTGAGGATGTAACGTTATTCGGAACAGATAAAAATACAGATATGAATATAAGGTTAATTAATTTTTTTTGTAAGCTTGCCAGAGCGGTTCTCAGGGCATCTGAGATTAGAGGTGCACATCGCCAAAAAGTTGTCCAAGCATGAGGTCAGATGTGAAATTGGAACAAAGTTCATGTTCATTAGCATGAATATGCAGCATTGCTCAGTGCATTTACGCTCATTCATCCTTGGGTCAGGGTCATGGTGGTTTCAATTTGGCTACTACAAATGGGCTGTTAGCTTGTTTATATTTTGGGAAATAAAACAGTCCTGCGTATATCTCTATTTGAGCTGAGCTATGAACTCAAGTTGTTGTGGTTGAGGAACTGTCAGATCCAGAATTCACACACCATGCAAGCAGGGCTGCCATTTCTACCTCTATTTTTGTCGCCGGTGTTTTTCAGTGTTCCTGGGGGCATAGTGGCAGGGTTCATGTTTAATTCAAAGAGAAAGAAAGACCATTCTGGATTAGGCACGCCAACTTTTGCTTTAAATCTGAATACGCATGCAGATAGTGGCATTTACGCTACACTCTTAGCTCAGACACTGCACGCTGGGTCTGACAGAGAGATATACAGGTGTTTTATATTGACTTTGCATTAAGCCCTACTGGTGACTCACACACACATACACACATATACACACACATCTCTCCAATTTTCTCCAGGCAGTCACGCAACACTGTGATCAGAGCCGGTCAAACATCAAACCTACTATTGCTATTCCACTCCTCCACTCTCTCACCCTTTATTTATTGATATATTTTTTTCCTTTCTTTCTCAGCACAGTCTTTTCAACCTGACTCAAACTCACTTGAGAGTAATTAGAATGGAAGGAGAAGAGAAAATGATATAGATGTTGTCTTCTCTCTTCTTCTTGCTTCATTTTATATGTTAATAAATGAATAATTTAAAGCTTGCACTTCTTTTTAAGATCTCTCTGTGTGTGTGCGCATACTGTATGTATTCTCATGCTGCCATATGAATACGTCCAGAATATATTATGCCTATGAAATTCCCTGAAAGCATGCGTTTGAATTTTAATTACTTCAAATATTAAGTACTCTAAAGCATTTGAATATTAATGAGCTTATAATTTTATACTTATACAGACAGAATGGGAATGCAAAGAAAAATCACATGGGCAGTGTCATGATTTTAGCCAAACTTCAGATAGAGCCGTTTTTGTTATTTACCCACTATCATTATTTTTATTGCTAACATGCCTAAAGGTGACATGTGATCCACAGTGAGTGCTACATATGGTATGAGACCCTCCATAGTGCCCAAACATTTCTGATGGAGCCTAACAAAAAAAATATATACATACATACCACAGGCACGTTTTACTAATACGTTCCCATGTTATCTATTCATTCCCTCATTTTATTTAAATTGCAGTTTACCTAAAACGAGGAACGAGTGAGTAAACATGACCATGATATTTTTTCTTTTCTTTTCATGTTATGAGTGAGGCTGCGTAGTTTACTGAAATCCGTCAAAAAAATATTCAGTGATTAATTCGTGACGCTATAAGTCTAATTGTAGGCTCTGGCTGTTAAACACAAAAAATACAAGTCTTAGGACAAGACAGACATGAAAGAAGGGCTTTCAAAAGCTGTCTAAGAATGTATTCACTCAAGGTTTAATTGCCTCGTACTGCACCCATGAGCGAACATCCGCCTTCGCTACTTCCCCACTGGCCTGCGCTCACACTGAGCTCAACATTCCCATCTCATCATCACGAAGCAGCTTTTTGTGTTGCTTCTCTTTGCACGATGCAGACTCTTTTTACATTGTGGATTATTTGTCCTCTTTGCATATCGCCTTCAATTCCCCAAGGTTACAAAGGTCCCTCTGATGGAATGGCAATTTAAATTTTCAGTTTAATTCTATCTCTTTTTTTAGAAGGGGAGTTTTTCATGCGGCGTAATTGCGGCTTGTTGCTCTCTGTGTAACTGCTGCTTTCAGGTCGTCCTGCAACTCTTTTCATGTGACTGCAGGCTTACCTTCTATATCTCTAGTCTGTTATCTGAAACTATGGTGCACCTGTCCAGGGACGAAAGTTTCCACCTACATATTATCCAACTAATTGCACCGACAGGGATATTTATGGTCTTTGCTGTGGCTCTGTAGCTTTTTTTCCATTCAATTGTCATTGAATAATCTTGTCCCAGAGAATTTCTGGAAGCTCCACCATCATGATTATCACTTG
>JAQQZR010000018.1:11413442-11424569 GCA_030068235.1 Notoglanidium macrostoma | reverse complement strand
TTTTTTCCATTCAATTGTCATTGAATAATCTTGTCCCAGAGAATTTCTGGAAGCTCCACCATCATGATTATCACTTGTAGTTTCAAAGTACTTTTTTTTCTCAAGTATTTCTAGGTTAAAGAAACACTAGAGGTTTTTTTTTTTATTATTATTATTACCTCTAGAGACCTTTTAACAGATATCTATCATTTTTAGGACAGTGAAAACATTTTGGATCATTTAGCTGAAAATCCTAGCAACCACATTTCAATAGACTTACAATGGATGATTAAAAGTACACGTGATCTTAAACATTTGCATGTGGATTTTTGGCTTTGAATATGTAAATACTGTATTATGTAACATAATATAATATTTGAAGAGTATTTAAACAATAAAATTAATTTTAACAGAGTGACGTTTGAACTGCAGAGATCTGTGTGTGCGTGTAGAAAGATTTGAAGAGACAGTGTGTGTGTGTGTGTATGAGTGTGTACATTTGTGTCAGTGTATGAGTGACAGAACGAGTGAGTTTGTTTGTGCGTGTGTGTATGTGTGTGTGGGCAGTAGTGTGTGGGCATGTGCAGTAATACTTTAATCCTCCTCTCTGTTCTCCAGGCTGCGCGTTCCTCACCTACTGCGCTCGTGAGTCAGCCATCAAAGCCCAGAATGCACTGCACGAACAGAAAACTCTGCCAGGGGTACGTATCTCTCCTTCTCTCTATCTTTCTTTCTCTCACATGCAATCTCTTGCTTTCTCTACTGAATCCTGTTTCAGGCTCACATATCATTTAATCCTGATTTTTAATCTTGTCTATATTAAATATCCACCCCAGGATCCATAGACAGTGTACGCATCCAGGTAGTACCCTGTTGTGTATGTATTACATGAATAAAACTACATTAGCTATAATGTCATACTAATAGTGTCCGTGCTTTGGGAACTCGCTGCAGAACACCTCACTGTTCGGTTATTTATGTCCGCCTTCAGGTGAACTGGGATATTCTAGTGCAGCCTGACACCGTGTCATTGTGTACTGAGGGAAATATCAAGTTCAAGTGTTGAGCTAAAAATAAAATTTACACGAAGTTCCTTTTACCCCAGCAGTCGCTGGTCCACCAAGACATGTTTAGTGTGCTGCCATGCTAATGCTGACAACAATTAATGGAAGCCTGTAGCTACTAGTTTAGCACTGTGCAAAATGCATGTCTAAATGATCACACACTCTCATGAAAAGACATCATTTGTTCACAGTTTCATAAAATAGCAGTATAGCTTCATTGACTTGACTTGACTTGACTTGACTCATCCAAGTTACTTGTAAACATACAACTCCATCTTTAAACTGTAGGTCGCGCTTCAATTGCAAGGAGTGAAACATAAGCGTATACAGTACTGTGCAAATGTATTGAGAACCCTTAAAGGCAGGGTAGGTAATTTTCTAGAACCCAGCAAGAGTAGTCTAGATTTGTAACGTATACAAAAAAGTCCACCCCCTCCCTTCAGCTGTTCCTCTAAAGCAGCGCCTCCAAAATACATGAACGCGCACTGCCTGACTACCGCCGAAGGAGTTCGCAAGAGAGAGCGTCGGGGGAGGAGCGTTGTGCGTTGTTTTCATATACAACTACGTCATGTCTCAGTCACTTGTAATAAAACACCTAACGTTATCGTAATGAATGAAAACAATGAACATAGCTATTGTTAGTACTCATAGCTGTCGACCAGCTTGCTAGCTTTAGCAATATGTCTGGGGGAAGACTCTGAACATGCATAATGAGTGCACAGGCAGAGTGCACACAAGTAGGCAGGTAGGTAGACAGACAGATAGGCAATTTCATTCAGACCGAATGAAACGATCGGGTGGGCTTTTTACAGGCCTCATTTACAGATGTTTTAAAAATTATTATCGGAGCATTTTTTTTATTCGTTGCTGTCATGAGGTAAAGAGAATTTCAAGAAATATAACAAAAAATTGTATTACCGTATTATGTAAAAAAAAAATGTGGTTGACACTTTACTCAGTCTTTACATACTCATGAAGGATATTACAGAGAACTCTCCCCAAATATTGATAACTGTTGGATGTATGTATACTACAGTGCATTAAGCAATAATTGATATTTCAAACAAACGTTTCTAATAAAGCCTTTCTCTAAAGAGTGCCGCTGTGCAGGTGTACAACCAACTAAACTTGGCTATAGGCTGCTACTTCCTGTTAACAACATTATCCTGGTGTCTGATAATCAGCCAGATCCAGCAGCATCCGATGGGATTTCCTAGCCCACCTCACAAAGAGGCATTATGATCAACAAGACTTTACAGGTTATCAGGGAATTGTGTGTGTGTGTGAGTGTGTGTGTGTGTGTGTGTGTGTGAGAGAGAAAGAGAGAGAGAGAGAATTTTGGGTTGTTGTGTGAAGCCATGTACACACAGTGTGCTGTCATGAGCAGGGATAAGGGTGTGTGTTCATACACTCCCACAGGGTACATCCCTGCCACCACACCAGCTGCCTCTGATAGAGCAAGAGGAAGAGAGAGCGAGAGAGACAAAGAGGGCGAGAGACAGTAAATAAGGAGGTGAAAGATTTATGTAAAGGTTTTGAACATTAATCTTGTGGTCACACGTAAGAGTACAGAAAACCTATAAGCATGCAAATGCATTCGCCAATACGCACACGCGTGACCTTTTCTGACCTACACATGCACTCTCAGAGCCGGCATAAATATAAACTACGTCGTGCAGTTGCTTTGCATTTCAATATGTGTTTCCAGCTGTAGTTACTCACACTGTTTGTGAGTGTGTGTGACCCTGAACTGAGAGTGGTGTAATAGTGGTGATAGCATGTGAGACCCAAAAGCACCATAAAACTGCAGGTCTGAATGAAGTCCAGCTTTAGAAAGGCCTGTGTGCTTTTCTGTACCCTGAAAAGATCTGTGCTACTTTTTCCATTAGTGTGTGTGTGTACATGTGTGTGTATGTGTGTGTTTGGGGTGGGTCAGGCAAAAATGAGAGTGATGAAGGCATATTTTTAGGCCTGTTAGCCTATTTTGGGCGGAGGGCTGGAGGCGGGAGGGTGCGCGAGCGAATTCAGTGAACTCATACTCCTACCCAAGCACGACATGCTGCTGAATATATACAAAAACACACTATATTATAGAGGTACCTATTAATGGTAAGGAATGGATGACAATACAGTAGAGGAAATATTGGGAGTGAGGTTTCCGACAAAACAGGAAACATCTCTTTTTTTTTTTTTCACACCTTCCAAGGTTTTCCCCCTTCTCAGACTGGTTCTAGCCAATCATGGTCACCTGTTATACAGTGGAGCATGTTTTTAATGGTTAATACTAATTTACCAGTTATCTCCTCTCCCAGTTATGATTTATGCAGCTCATTTTATTCTTAGTATAAGAATCTGCTTGTAATTCTTTTACACTTTGGAGCTGCAATGTTTATTTATGGATTTATTTAGGACGCTTTAATGTTGACAAGACAAAATGTGAAGCTTCGATTTTGACAGAAGACAAACGTTATTGACCTTTTTTCCATTTGAACAATTTTTGTCACATCTGTAATGGTTCTAATTTGTAAGTTGATATTTTTTGGTGTCACTGGAACAGAAATGAGTGATATAATAGTAGATACACACATAGTTAGATATATAGATAGATAGATAGATACCACCTCCCAAAATCATAAAATATAATTTTAAACTGACAAAATGGTAGCATGTGTCGTTCTATAATGAATAAAATGTTAACTGAGGTACTAGAGGGATAAAACAGGAAACTAATCAACTTTGGGGTGTAAACAGTACCTACGCTTCATGTCTGGCCACACCCAGTTGTTGATTATTTTCCCTTAACCGCACATCCTGAAGTATTTCATTCCCTTACTCCATTTCAGGATATAACAAGGTTGAAAAATATTGAATTGTCACAGGAAATAAGAGTGATGGCACAGATGTCAGCTACAACCTGAACAAAGAGCCCAGAGAGAAAATGAAAGCTGGGTCATACTGAGCGGAGAGAGGAATAATGAGTGAGAGGAGGGTGAAAGAGAGGGTTAGAGAGAAGGATGAACGGCGAGGAGGGAGAGGGGAAATAAGATGGAATATGCAAATACAAACAGCAGTGAACAGGGTCATGTTTATGACTCCAGGCTGGTGTGTGTGTGTATTTGTGTGTCCTCTGAAAGCACACGAGTGCAACACTGACATCTCTCAAACATCTTCCTCAGTGTGGCGCACCAGAGAGCTGGGGCCAGCCAAAAACCTGAGAGCCGAACAGCGAGAAAGACACACACACAAGCAGCGAGACGTCACAACGCTCATTCTGCATTCATACAAGATATTAATGGACATGTGGGATATAAGCTCATTATTTTTTCATCAGAAATGAAAGAGCGGCGAGTGAAAGCAGACAGGGAGGGCAAAGGGCAATCCCTATGGACGAATTCACAGCGACAGCACATTTGGTGTGTTCTTGACCTTTTAACCCTTGTGTCATTTGTTTTACTTCTCCGGGACTAAACCCAACTGAAATCCTCCTCATCGTTTCATGGACTTGGTTTTAGTTCATGGCGACAGATGAGGGAAGCCGAAGTGATGAAAAATTACGAGTGCTCATAATGCGTCTTAAGCACATAAGCTCTGTGATAGACAGGGATTAGATGACTCTAATCTAATCACATCCTGATCATTATTCTTCAGCATCTCATCACCTCTGAATTGTGGAAGAGTCTGCTGTTTGGTAGAAGATGCTGTCAGTCCCAATACTCTAACCAGGTCACTTATTTAATCCAGTTTTAGTTTCAGCCAAGTATTTTCACTTTACATTTCTCCATTAATTACAATTATACCCATATTTTGAAGCCAAACACACTGCCATGATGGAAGATGCTGCTTTCTTAATCTTTTATATTTAAAAAATCTTTATTCCATCATGTCTTTTAGTGAAACACCACTTTTCCATCTGAGCAACATTTCCATTTAAATAAAGCACATTTATTTTCGACTTTGGGTAGAACTCATGGTCATATTTGTTATCCCTTATGAAAAATCAATATATTGCAATATGTTGGCTAAATGTTGCAATATCACTACAAAATGCAGCAGAACCTCAATAGACTTTCAATGCTGTGCTCCTCTATAATGGGCTTACACATGATTATAGTAGCAGTTTATTATACCAGTACAGTATATACCAGTACAATTACAGTACATATAATTCATAGTACATATGGAGGGGTGAATTTGAGGACAATACAGCAAATTCTAAGAATATGAACCACAGTAACAAACACATGCACAATATACACAAGATACACACAGAGTATAATACAGTATGCATAAAGTGCACAACAGACAATATAGAAGACTATATGTATACAATATGCGAGACAATATACAACACTATAAATAATATACAAGACTATATACATGAGTATAAACAATATACAAGACTATATATAATTTACAAGACTATATACATGAGTATAAACAATATACAAGACTATATATAATTTACAAGACTATATACATGAGTATAAACAATATACAAGACTATATATAATATACAAGACTATATACATGAGTATAAACAATATACAACAATATATATAATATACAAGACTATATACATGAGTATAAACAATATACAAGACTATATATAATTTACAAGACTATATACATGAGTATAAACAATATACAACAATATATATAATATACAAGACTATATACATGAGTATAAACAATATACAAGACTATATACATGAGAATAAACAATATACAAGACTATATACAATATAAAAGAATATTGCATATACAACACTTTGTACAGTATAAAAGAATATATACAACACTTTTTTATTACAATTTACAAGACTGTATACAATATACAAGAACATATATGACACTGTACAATATACAAGGCTATTAATTAGGCTGGTGCATGAGCACATGGCCTTTTTGAGCAAAATTAATTCACGTTTTTGTAAAATAATACATGTAGTTATTGTTCAAAGTAATCGTCATTAGCTTCTATGACATTCTGCCATTTATCTGGCAAAGCACGAATAGTGTTGGGAAAGAAGGATTTGGGTTTTAAGGAAATGAATTCATCTATGCAATTTCGTACATATATGAATTTTTTTAAATGTTGGCCAGCGAGCGCATGTTCCAGTGACCTAAACAAGTGGAAATCTGATGGTGTTATGTCCGGTGAGTAGGCAAGATGCGATAAAACTTCCCATCCAAGGTTTGAAATTGTGTCTTTTGTCGCTTTTGCAACATGCGGCTTTGCATTGTCATGAAGGAGAACGATTTTCTTTTGTGAATGGCCGCTGGATGATAGTAGTTCATTGATTTTTTCACTTAATTTGATCAATCGATCACTGTAACAGGCGTTGACAGTTTCTCCAGGACCGAGCAGGTAGTAATAAAGAATTCCTTTCTGATCCCTCCATATGCAAAGAACTTTTTTGCCGTGAATATTGACTTTTGGAGTCGATGGAAGTCGAAGTTGTTTCCTGACCTGAATCTACCCAAGACTTTTTTTCTATCTGGGTTATCGTAGTTAACCCATTTCACATCCTTGGTAACAACACAACACCAAAAACTTTTCTTTCTATGATGAGCGGCAGTGAACTGCAAGTGTAAAACCATTGAGTGATATTTCTCACTGAAAGTACACATGGAAGCCACCTACCAACTTTCAGAATCTTTCCCATTGCATTCAGATGCTCCAGAACAGGAGTATAATCAATATTCAAGCGTATTGCCTGCTCTCGACTCAATTGTGCTGCATCTTCGTCCAACAGTTTCTACGGCTCCTCATCTTCCGTTACCTTTGGTCTACCACTTCTTGGCTAATCATCTAGCTCGAATTCACCTTTTCGAAACTTAGCAAACCAGTTCATGACCGCAGAAATGCTGATTGCAGCGCTGGCATAAACTTTGCAGATTTCATCTCTTGCTTCCGTTGAGTTTTTTCCACCATTGAATAAGAAAAGGAAACAATCCTGTTTGGCGCTATGCTTGATTGATAAACTACATAAAACACGTGCTTTTACAGGGAGCTTTGATAAATAATTAAAGATATTTACCAGGCCACAACTTACACCTGTATAGAACACTATTCAATATACAGGACTATATAAAGTACAACACTGTGCAGTATAAAACATTATATACAACACTGTACAATATACAAGACTATATAAAATATACAAGAATATATACAACACTTTGAATATACAAGAGGATATACAATATACATGACTATATTCAATATATTTCAGCAATATCGCAGAAGCAAGAGTGCGGTTATATGGTCACAGACACTGGAGACTCTTTCAAAAATCGTAAAATAACAATCGTTAAATCTCCTTAGAGTATACTTCACCATAACAATGGTTTCTTTGTTAAATAAGAACATGTTTATTACAGTAGATTATTAGTTATTATTAGTTCAGGAATAAAATTGTCTTAGATAAATAGATATAATGGTACGTACAGGGTTTGACTAAAGTGCTTGGTTTGAATGCTGTGATCATAAGGGGTCTGGATCTGGATGAAAAAAGTTTGAGAACCCCTGATCTAGAAGGCCCTAAGGGTTTCCTTCTCATATATATGGATAGGATGATGATGAAAATACACTTGACATGTGTGTGAGCTGCTGAGTAAAACGCTGTAGAGCTCTGTAGCTCTATGTGCACAACTCTGTGTGTGTCCGTGTGTGTGTGTGTGTGTACGTTATCTATCCATGGCTCTGTGTTTGTGCATATGTGTGTGTCTTATCTATCTAAGGCTGTGTGTGAGTGTGTGTGTATGTGTGATATCTATTCACTCCTCTTCTGATTCTTCAGCGTGGTACGGCCCGAGGGATCTATAGTTGCTATAGTAACCCAGGCAAGCCTGTTATCAGCTAAGTGTAATGAAAGAAAACTCAATTCCGGCTTTAGTGCCACACACACACACACGCGCAAACACACACATAAAGCACTTCCCTGAAGCCACAGTAAAATGTAAGGCCGTGCTGGCATTTGCTTCAGCATTCAGCTTAGCCTTCTACTTTAACCATGTAACAAAATGTAGAAGATGTAGCACTGATGAGCTGCATTATATTCGGGTCAACTTGTGGACAAGCTTACATAACATGTATCGCAAGACGTTATAGCCTTCACCGCTGGGAATATTTCTTGTCCATGTGTTTCATTTATAGCTTTTTATTCTGCTTGACCATTCCTGCTTTCCAAAGCACCAGGGTCAGGCACTGAGCCGAGATGCTAAACTCCTTCAGATGCTACGCTGTACACAAATCTCGCCGATAAACCCACTCACTTCCTGTTTTCAGTCACGTTTAGCTGGCTCTTGTGTGTGGATAGTTAACAGGGAGTTTAGAGGTTTTGAACAAGTACATTTCCAGCACTTCCAGTAATATGAATTGTTTTATACTAGTATTAATAGCCTATTATAATATTTAGCATTACATAAGTTGGCTAGTTATGCAATAATAATACTACTAATAATACTATAGTCCACATTGGTAATGAAGTTATAATTTATACCTGTCTAAATGCACAGCTAGCAAAGAACTATGATTTGATATTTGATTGTGAATTAGCTGTAACGTGGTAAGGTTATGTTTACTCTGTTTTTTCATCACCCAACCAATCAGGTTGGAACTCAGAGGTCAAATAAAGAGCTTGAAAAATATGCATTACTATCATTTTTAATATTTCAATGTCAAAAAGTGACTAGCGATACATTCTTTTGGGACATTCATTTTTAAATTATGTCCTGGTTGTACGTTAATATACGATAGCATACAAGTAATAAAAGTGCTTGCCTTTTCTTAATTGTTTGCCTCCAATGATGTAAGCTAAAGCTAAAACTTAAGCATTGTATCCTCCATATCCTCATATCACCAGATTAAATGTTGAGAAGCTAGTTATCTAAGCTAGATAACTAGCCAGCGTAGCTAGTTAGCCAGTGCAATTTAGTTCAAAGCAGAATTAGTGGCAACAGCATTGTTATGGTTACAGAGTGCACAAAAAATAGCTTGAGAGCATTTTTTATTTTATTTTTTTTGCTTGGAAGGAATATCTGACATTTATCCAGAGTTGTTACTTGAGGTTGTCAAAGATGACACTTCCTGGTCTAATTGGATCTCCTGGTGATACAGTGCTAATCCATAAGCTATAGCTAAGCAGCTCCTTTTTAGCACCGTCAAATAAAACCTTAATACATGGAGAAAAAAAAAAGATCTAACCCTGCTTTTGTCTCTCATTCAGCAAACAATACAGTTTTGATTTGAGTGTGTCCAGTTTTCTTCTAGTTAGAAATGCTACTAAAGAGAATCTATGCTGTCTCGTTTATATAACACCGGGAAACTTCTGATTAAAATGTGTTAAAACATTGTAATAAAGCTGAATGAAAGCTAAAGCTATGGCTGAACTATGGTTGAAGATTTATTTTCTTAGTTGCTCTCAGATATACTTTCCAGACAAGCTGTTAGCAAAGCGTTTACTTTCATGCCTGGTTCGATTAGCTAGACATTAGCCATTTGCCATTGAAGTAACCATTAGACTGTGTTTCTTCAGAAATACAAAGTAGGTCATTAAATTAAATGAAGTGAAGTAGCTACAGGACGGCTGTTAGGACCACACCAACTAATATGTTACATGAAAGCCTATAGAAATATTCAGCTGAACTATGTGGCTGTGAGCTGCTATCGCTAACTCTGACTAAGCACACAACTGCTGTAGGGGAAAAAGGGATTCAAGCTGCTTGTCCTTGTTTAAGCAAAATATTTTGTGTACTTCCTTTAGAAAAAATGTCTGCCGTCGATGCTCAGTTTTGCCCCTCCGCCCAGGCGAGAGCTGAAACGAACGCTACCCGCCGGCTGTAGCTAGGCAACGCGAGTGCACTGGAGCAGGAAAAGAGCCTGTGCCAAAAAATTCGCCTGCTCTTCAGGAGACGCTGCAAAATGATGAGAGCTCTGTCTCTTTCTCTTGCAGCGTACTTTCACCTGCCACTCATCCCTCATATCTTGTCTTCTTTCTGAGT
Source organism: Notoglanidium macrostoma (assembly GCA_030068235.1). Classification (NCBI taxonomy): domain Eukaryota; kingdom Metazoa; phylum Chordata; class Actinopteri; order Siluriformes; family Auchenoglanididae; genus Notoglanidium; species Notoglanidium macrostoma. Next base: position 11,414,520 of record JAQQZR010000018.1, on the reverse strand, counting down.
GTCTCTGGCTTTTCACTGTTTCTGATTCTGTGGCATTTCATACACATGGTGACATGCGGCTTTGGACTTTGTAAAAAATGCACACATGTTGAATAATCTTTGATAATGTGTAAGTATTGAGCCAAATGGTTTCTTTGTGTGTGTGTGTGTGTCTTATGCCTATAAGTCTTGTCTAGGCGTTGCACCTGCATGACTGTAATGTATATCCAAAGCACTGTGTGTATGTGTACCCAGCTAACCACCTCTTCATCCATCCACCCATCCACTTACACATTTCTCCATTTATACACACCCATCTATCCAGCTACCGTCCATCGACCCACCATCTACTTACACATCCATTCATCCATCAACCCATTCATCCTTCCATTCATATGCCCATCTATCTACTCACCCATCCATCCATCTACCATCCGTCCATCTATCCAACCAATCCGTTTATGTAATCATCCATTCACCCATCAGCCCACCTTCCCATCTGATGCGTGTATAAATGTTTGTTATTTATGGATGCATATGTCTCATTTCAACTCCTAACCCTGTATGTGTGTGTGTTATTTAGTGTGCAGTAACTGCATGTGTGTCTAGTATTTGTCTAGTAATGTAGTATGTAGTGTGTGTAATGGCTGTGTAATGGTGTAACGTATGTGTGTATGTGGTGACAATCTGAAAGAGGCTTATGTTCTATGACTGCTCTACCAGACTGGGTAGTGGAATGGAGCGAGGCTTTCGACATTTATCTACCAGAAAGAAAGATAGACAGAGAAATAGACAGGCATGAAATGGATGGACATAGGGATGTGTGTGAGAGAAGAAAAAGGGGGAAGGATGCAGAGAATGGGAGCGAGAGAGAAATGGATGCAGGGAGAGGGAGTGCTGCCACTTAGCAGTGACCTACAATGCAGGCACACACACAGACACACATACACACACGCACACATGCACACATCAAAAGGAATAACGATCCAACTCTACACTCATGTATTCTAGGTCACAGCAGCCCACCCCTTATCCTTTTTTTTTTTTTTTCAAAATGCAACCATGATGTGACACACTGCCACAATAGACTGGAGGGGCT
>JAQQZR010000018.1:11390296-11400580 GCA_030068235.1 Notoglanidium macrostoma | reverse complement strand
CCTTAAAAAATGCTGACCGCATCTTTAAAATGTATGTTCAACACAGACGGTTCATTAGGTGGGTGACTAGATAGCGAACTCTCTGACTTATATTATGTGTACTCTGTTTCCGTGTGTGTGCTGAATTATTCAGTAAGGTAAAACTTGTCAGACAACACCAGTGGAGTGTACGAGTTTCCCCACACACAATGTAACTGCAAGCTCAAAAACAGAGAGGCATTCGCTGAGACGTGTGAGACTCCTCATCACATTCAGCACTGATAAAGTAGTAGGTTTTGCTGGGATGTGTTTTTTTTTGTTTGTTCGTTCGCCGAAGATACAACTAGGATTGCTGTTCCGTCTTTCCTTTTTTAGACTTTTGTTGGACGGTGTTGGGTTTTTTTTCCGCATTAACGTACAATCAAGATGCATTCTGTGTTTATAGGCATGCTGAGAATGTTTTCGCCATTTTCTCCCCAATTTGGTCACCTATGAATTCCCACCCAGCAGCCAGCCCTCTCCTGTCATACAGCAGCTAACATCTGGGGGGGAGGATCGCTATCATTTCTTTCCACCCTTTGAGACACATGAAGCCATGCAACTTAATGGTTTTAAACTGCTGCATCACCGGGCTGCAGAATACACATGGAGGAAAGAGTTATCTGCCCTCTTCTGCATACAGGAACTGTCAAATATCCGTGATTGGCGAGAGTTGCTGTGATTGACAGGAATGGATAGTTATGCCAACCTTCCCACCCAAAGAGCATGGCTCCCGGCCATGGATGGCTGTGGCATTGTCAGGATTCGAACTCATGATCGAGCAAACACTCTCTTCTTGAGGTTGTTGCTGACCTCTGAGCATTTCTGCCCAGTATTTCAGCATGTGTCGTGACCTACGAAAGCCATTTTTGAGCCCGATCTGGAAAATAGTGATCTGGGGCTCACCATTTACCGCATCAGATATCTGCTCTCAGTGCTCCATGCCAAGTAAAGTTATGTGTCAATGTGATTGGTTCTATTTGTGCCAGCGTGTGTGGCTTAATAATTTTTCTTATATGAGCAGAGCTCCTCGTATGCAGGTATTCCTGCTTGATGACATGCCATGCATCCAAAAAGCTCGCTCCTTCACAACTTGTGTGTTGGTGGATGTAATGAATTTTGATTCCTCTATGTAAAAAGTAAACCTGTGATCATGAGCCACTCCTGTAAATTAGCCAAGAATATGTCTGGGTGCAGGCTCAGGTATTTAGGCCAAATGTAAAAACACCCTAAATATTCTCTATCTGCTCTAATCATTTTGCATTAGAATTTTTCCTTATGTAGAGGATTTGCGTACCCGCTAGCCTTCTGATATGTCAATATGACTTAAATACAAATTATGAAGTCTTAATTACGTGAACTAATTGCCTGTAAAACATTTTTAATTGCAGCTGTACTTTCTTACACCCGGGGTAGGAAATAAAAAGTGCAAATATTCTGTATATTATTGTAAAATGTCTTCACAACTGAATGTTCGCATAAAGTTTGGAAATTAAGTGATATTTTTCACTCACATGCTCCACAGCAGTTAGAAAGTTCTTGAAATTTAATTGATCCCTGGACGCTGCTACAGTAGACTTAGAATATAAAATATACTTCAATTCAATGGATGTTCATGTTATGGGCTTAAACTCTTTGAATATTGTGCTTTGCTGTCTTTCTAGCTAGAAACCAATGAAATAGAACAGAGAAAATATATGTTTTTTTTTTTTTTTTGCTTCAGTTTATTTTGGGATATAAAAAAAATTTCACAATTGAACTTGTGAATATGATAATAGGTTGTAGAAAAATAAGACGTATTAGATATATTTGACTTGTGTGATAATGTCAGTAGTACACAGCCTAGAGGACACATGAACTCCAGGGGAAGAACGCACGTCAGCTTTTCTTTGGGCTCTTGGCACGGCAGGCAATCAGTAACGTTAAACCTTTCCCAAAACAAAAAATGTTGTAGCTTTCTAGCTCGCGTGCCACTTTCTGCTCAGCTTTGGCTTTACTCATACACGCACACACACACACACAGGCATATTATATATTGTGTAGCACAAATCTGAAATACGGCAATCAGCAGAATTTATTACACATACAACAATGTCAACTACAATAATACACAAAATCTCTGTGTCATTCTTTTGTTACTAGACAGATTTCAGACATCCTGTGTGTCTGTGTGTGTGTGTGTGTGTGTGTGTGTGTGTGTGTGTGCCTCCTGCAGTGGCTTTGTATGGTGAGCTTAAAAGACTTGCCAAATACACTGGCAGTGAACACAGTCTCAAAGACAGAGACGCATTGTGCTGTGGGTTCTTGCGTGGTGTGTGTGTGCGTGTGTGTGTATGTGTGTGTGTTTTCCATTGAAAGGCTGGGAGATGAGAAGCTGTTGAGTTCAAGAGACACATGGCCTGTTATGGGGTGTGTGTGTGTGTATGCGTGTGTGTCTATGCAGTGCTAATTGACCCTCTCTGACACCTAAGAAGAGCTCTTATCACCAGGGCAAGCCCTAGCATGCTGTTAGTTAAAGCTCTTTCTCTCTTTATATTTAAAAAAATGTGCTTTTCATAGCAGCGATCATGTATAACATTTTCCCACTGGTTGTCATGTACAGAGCTCTGCTCATGACATGAAAGTGGCCACAATGCACCTAAAATGAGGGAAGGAATTATTAAAACATGGCCACAATTAAACTAAAACGAGGGAAATAAAACATCACTACAATGAGGGAACGAATTATTGAAATGTGGCTATGATTGAACTAAAACAAGGGGACAAATTATTAAAACGTGGCCACAATTTCACTAAAATGAGGGAACAAATTGTTAAAACTTGCCCACAATGTAACTAAAGTGAGAGAACGAATAAACAAGGGAACAAATTATTAAAACGTGGCCACGAGTGAATTTAAACCAGGGAACAAATAATTAAAACATGTCCAAAAGTTGTGAATATTTCTTTTCATATCATGAGTGGAGCTCCGTGGTCATGAGAATCTTTTAAAAGGCTATTTTTATTTAGTTTTATAGGACGCTTTAAACCATGGAGTGCTTTAAAGTTATGGATTCTCAATAATTTCAATATGAGCAACATTTTGCACATCAGATTTTTCAACCTTTCTTAACTGTATACCAACACTGCAATCAATGACCTTTCAAAACAACTCCAAAAGAAAGTCTGTGTTAAAACCACAGCTCCACTGATTCATATACCTTTAGCAGTGTGACAAAAAAAAGGAATAAACCGTCAGAATGTGCTGTCAGAGGAAAATAATCCACAGCAGGTTGGTGTGATGTGCTCCGACATGAAGCAGAGTTACTGTTAGTGGACTATTTTGCAATAACAGCACAATCTGAAGTGTTTCATTCCTCATACAACATAGCAACTTATTTACAGAAGGAAACGTCATACATTTATACATTTATAGGTCCATTTGCAAAACCAGTTATTGCCTGTTATTACTGTTTCCGGTTATAGACTCCTTCCGAAAAGCTAAATAAACATATCACAGAAAACTTCACCGTATCACAAATTTTATGTCATATGGAGGGTCTGTGATATCCCTGTGTACGTTGTTACTATAGGAACGATGACGTATAAGAAAGAACGTGTTAAAATGTGAAATGCCTGAAGTACTGTACGAGCCACAATGCACCATTTTATAGACATTTTTACTGCAGTACATTCAAGTCATATTGACCGAAGATTTAAAATATAAAATTGAAGTAACAGTTTTTTGTGAAATTGAAGTGACGGTTGAAATGCATGATAATAGTCTTTGGTTAAATTCCCTCAGTTCTTCTGTTTACACTCACTATGTTAATACACCATATACAGTATGTATATACATATTAGGTAAATAGCTTAGGCCTTAGCTAGCTAGGATTTATTTGGTTATTATGTGGTAAAATAAAAAAAAAAAAAAACAGCTTAAAGTTTAAATTTAAAGTTAACTTTATCCTAAAATGTTTTCATTTTCATCACTAAAATTATGGGTTATATACAATATTCTAATCTTTTTGGTCATCTATAAACCTAGATATGTCTGGATTTTACAAACAGCAACAAAAAAAAAAACCAAACATCGCTCCATCATGACTGGTCTTTCTTTTATTTCGAAATGTTATTCGGCTTCAATGTGCTTGGCATAAAATTTTTGATTTTTGACTGGACCGTTCACACTCAATGAAGGGAGAGTAACGTTAATTAATAATGTCAGGTTCACCGACATGTCAACACTAATATGTTTTTGTTTTCAAACACATCACTTTCGCTACTTTTACATCCGACGTCTACACTACTCTGGAGTTTTGGAGCCATGAAATTGGAGCATTTTTGAAGCGCTGCTGTTTGAAAATGTTTTAGTGTGGACAGCCAGAAACGTAGAATTTTGGAAACACTGGAAGCTAAAACGTTTGGCTCTAAAACGCTAAAACATTGGGCGGAGATTGCTGATTTAAAACTAAAATGAGAATGTATGAAACATGACTAGATTTCTAATGATCACAGGTTTCACCCTCCATCCACCTGTTCACAAAAGAACAATAATTTGCTTGGAGCAATGACATGCACTAGCTCACCTGCAGCTCGATTTATATTTAAAATGTGATTTATACTTCTGCGTCAAACCTACAGCATATCTACGTCGACACTTCACTAGGGTGAAGCATTTATACTTGTACATGAGGTGTGCCTCTCCTCTAGGAGTCGCTCTCACATGAAACACACCAGAATTTACCGCTTTAATGCACAGAAGAAGAGCGACGCGACGTCTGTGTTTCGCTGTAGAAATAATAAACAGAAAATAACACGAACAAAATGTTGCTTAGAAACAAGAAAAAAGAAACCTCGCGTGATTAATTATAAACCCGAACGCACTGAAAGCATCTCTGACGTGTTTTAACTCCTCTGTATTCAGTACCCGAAAAACTTCTACGACTTTTAAAGACGTTTTTGAGATGAGAGAAGGAAAAAATAAACAACAAAAACAACAAAAATTCAGTTGGAGCAGTACATCTTTTTTTATTCTTAAATATGAAAGAAAGAGAGAGAGAGAGAGAGGAAAAATAGACACCAGTTCTAAAATAATTTCTTTCTCTGTTATAAAAATTTCCCTTATAGCTTGCCTTAAACAGGTGAAACGAAAATGAGACAGTCGCAGGTTGACACAGCTCTGGCAGTTGTCATGGCAATGATAAATAAGGCATGCACGCTCACAGGCTGTAGTCGAGGCTAGCAAGCGGACCAATCACAGTTGTTGCAGCCTGCGTTGCCGTGATGCAGTAGTCACATTTTTGGTGAGGTGCACGTCAGGAACGGCCGACGCAGAAGTATAAATTACTCCAAATAAATCCGTCTTCTCAGTCATGATTTCATCCACATTTTATTCTCGTATTTTGCTGTTCGGTGAAGCCGCAAATGATCATGTGATCACTATGAAATTGGTTACGATTTGAAAATCCTCCAGTGTGCACCAGGCTAAAACATGGTACCACAGAGTGCTATACGACGTATCACGAAACGCACAAAAGGTGAAAATTGTGCGTAAGGAAAGAAACTCAGTCAGAGAAAGGAGATGTGTGTATCAACTCACCTGACCATTTTTTTGTCGTACCTCAACCTGTAGATGAGTAATGCTCACTTCATTCAGTGTACATACATAAAGATTCATTTCTTGCTTATTTTTTGAGAGACCAGCTGAGGTGTGTGTGTTTGAATATATGAATGGTGGAATAGAGAGAGAGAGCGGACATAACAACTCTAAGCCTGAATGATGCTGAATCTTTCACACCACTCGCTGTTTTTCCTTCACATCCTGCCACGCTCTCTCCCTCTGACTATTTATCTGTCTGTCTCTCTCTCTCGCTCTCTCTCACACTTCCCCCATTCCACCACGACTGCTCTGATGAGGCTGAAGGGAGATAGTAACTAACTCGGTTATATAAGCACATGCTTCTTCCAAAATGTGTGTACATGTATATATGTGTGTGTCCATGTGTGTGTGGTAAGGAGCTTCGTAATCCTGCGTGGGAGAAACATTTGGAGTGCAGAAAGCAAGGAAAAGAAGGAGAGATGAGGTGGAATGTAGCCTGAGGAAGGGATGAGTAGAGAGAGAGAGCGAGAGTAATGGAAAGAGAGATAGCTGGAGAAAGAGCGGATATGCCTCTGAGAGAGGCGAAGTGAAGATGAAAGAAGTGAGAAGAGGAAGAGAAAAAGTCAATTTAGGAGAAGCGAGAGGAAGAAGAAGCAAGATTATGCAAGAGGGATGGGAGAGGAGAAGTAAAAGATAGCTAATAGGCTGACAGTTTACTAGGTCTGACAAATTCCTTTTAAAATTGTATGGATATTTTTATTATTTAAAAAAATTGTATTTCGGTACACTTAAATATTCCCAAGCGAGAAGCCCGAACATTAGCGGAAGCACTACACTACGATTTTGCATGACATGAAGTGAAATCGTTGCTTTCTAAAGCAATCATTAAGATACAATATCAAAATTTTTTCCAAAAATTTGAAGGTTTTGGGTGCGCTTTGTATGTATTATTGATTTTTTTTCCCCCCTGATATCTAGCTGGATATTCACATGACCAACCCACAATCATCCCGAATCCCAAATGGCATCCTATTCACTAATACGTGCTCACTACATGCGCTCACTACATAGGGTTTAACATAATTGTAGAACTGCATCTAATTTGAATCGTATGACACATATCGTGAATTTAATTTCAAATTGAAAATAACATATATTTCCTACATTTATAGATGGGTCATTTGGAAAAAAATTTTAATGAAATCTTTGACTAACATCTTATTTAGCTCACATTCAGACAGTATTCGAAGAGTGAAACCCTTTCTACCAGCCCCTAACATGCATCGTGTCCATGTGTGTGTGTGTATGTGTAAGAGAAAGGGAATGAAGTATAAAATAAAAATATCTCCAAATCATACTCATATATATTCATAAGTTACAGTAATGCAGCATGACATTTTCTAAGTCATATTTTGGGCACAATGTGTCTCTGGAAGTTTTAGCTGCTCTCACGAATCTGTCATTTTTTACACGGTGTGTATGTGTGTGCATGTGCTGTGCTCTGTGCATATTCCAAGCCTATTTCTCCCTAACTTTATTGATTTGTACAAGGACAGAGTTGAGGAAAATCATTATGGGCCGTGATGCCAACGTTGCTCAGTTCATCAGCTTACAGATGGTGTGTGTGTGTGTGTGTGTGTGTGTGTGTGTGTGTGTGTGTGTGTGTGGGTGTGCATGTTTGCTCACGCCTGTTTGCTCGTTCCGTTCTCCATACTCGTCTTTTTTAGGCATTTCTAATGTGCCCCAGTTTCATTATGTGCTACTGGATTGCATCATACTACATAGTCTAGTAAGCAAAGTACGTACTTATGAATGCTTGGTCATTGCACTTGGCTGATGCTAGTGATGTGCAAAATCTTGGTTGTTATGGTATATGCATGAGCGAAAGTGGGAGAGGACAAACCAGCCCTGAGTGAAAATCCACTTCACCCAATTGCGTATAAATGTAGCTAGCTTGTTGTCAGGTTGTCGCTAACTGTAAATTTCATTTTAAAAGTAGCTAGCTTGTTGGTTTGGTGATATTAGTGTTAACCAAGTCCTTATCATATCAAACTTTAGGTGTAAATGTAGCTAGTGATAATCTTATTTTATATATTCAGTAATCTCTAAAGTCCTCATTGCATGCAGTTAGCGATAATCTTACCTCTAATTCAGTCCTTATTGAAATCAGGTCTAATTTTGTTTATCCGATGATGTGTAAATAAAGCTATCTTGTTGGTTTGGTAATTAGGTTTGTATCTAAATGCACATGTAGGTTTGGTGAGCTTATTTTTAATTAAACCCTCACCATGTCCAAATTTCTGTATCAATGTAGCTAGCAATAAACGTACTTTATAAATGTGCTAATCTTAAGTCATCATTACATCCAAAAATGTGCAACAATAGACTAGCAAAGTAATCTAAATCCTCCAAATGATCACAAACAGTTTTATCTATACAGCTTTGCAGAGATGGATAAAGAATTTTGAATGTTTTTTTCATAGCTCTTGACATTGAGGGAATGTACAGTCTGCTACTACAAAACACATCTAAACGTTTATGTTGATTAAACAGCCCAAATTCACCAATTAGTAAGGGACCGAGCAGGTGAGTGCGGGCGTTAGATTTTTCGACAATTCTGTCATATTTATATTTTTCTGGTTGTGGTGTGAGATTGAATTGAATCTTTGAACTGAAATTCTATGCTATATGCACGTAAGCTAGCTTACAAGCAGGCTAGCTAACTCAACTCATTCTAGTGAGTCTTGATTGTTACGGTTTTGGCTAAATAAATGGCTGGGAAAATGATGATACCATCTGAAACCATGTGACAAATGTGAGGTAGTTTACTAGCCGTTAGGACGTGGGAATGTTTTTAAATTGCGTTAATAGTGCTATTCATTTTTAAATTATGTTAATGGACGTCTCTTGCCATTGTCCTCCTGCACCAGTTTCCTGAAGATTAAAAGCATGTTCTTTACACTCTGATAGCCTTTGACCTGGCTATCTGGGGGCCTTGTTATTTTCAGCATCTGGGCTTCATGGCAATCTAATGGAGACAAAAAGCTTGCAACATCTGCTGATCCCTCCAGCCTGTGTGCAAACACGTATTCATTCACCTCCACCATGCTACACAATGCAGGCACATCCTATACAATGAAGCACCAAAAAGGTTCTAAAACATTAAATTAAATAATAAATGATGTTTGACCTCAAATCAACACATCCCAGCCCCGTGAGGGCTTTTGGTTCAATACTATACATGGCCCAGTATTTCCCTATAGACGGAGTATTTACTGGATGGTTAAAGTTAGACCTGAGTGCTTTGTTTTGTGAGATCGGATAGAGTTGTCGCTCGGTGGGATGTCTGTGGAGGGGAGCAGAGCCCCAAGATTGCCAGTAATTACTCTCTGACTCACATTAGCCAGCCATCTGCTCTCGAGAATCACGCCATCTCTCACAGAGAGAGAGAGAAAGAGAGAGTGATTTTATACATTTAGGCTGCACTTAATGCTGGACCCAGTTCAACTTGTTATGTTTTAATTATACTTTACTCACTTCCTGGAAAAAACAAAAAAAAAGTCATCATGGAGCTCCTGAAAATGAATAGAATGAATGGAATGGAATGAAAGATTTATTAAACATGCAAAGAAGATTTAAAAAAAAAAAAAGGATAAATGCAAAGAAGTTTAAAAAAACAAAACAAATGATTTAAACACTGTAATGTAACAACAATAAGTACAGTGAAATAGCACAATATCCATTACATCCAGGCTTCCGTAGTAACAGAATACGTGGAACGGCGTTACATGATTAGGATACGAAAAGGTAACTGCGTTCTGTTAAAGTTACAGAAAAAACACAGTGATCATGATTACTGAAACATTTAGTTAAAAACAGGAATTCTTTACAGGATTACAATTTTAAAATGCATAAGGGCTGCAACAACTAATCAACAAAATCAATAAAAATCGATAAGAAAAATAATTGCAGATTAATTTCATTATTAGTTGAACTGCATTATGAAGCACACTGTGTGCACTATGTCACACCGTAGGACTTTCTCTACGGTATGGAAACTCTGTACAGTACACTACCCTGCTGGCCTCATGTGTGTTTTAATGTGAGTAATATAATCGTTTGTTTGTGGGAACGTGAAGAACAGTGGAAGCGCAATGTTCCTGCTTGAACTGTCCCTAACAGCTTTGATATGTTTTGTTATTCAGCATGTAGTGAAGCTATTTGATTAAATTAGCTTGTAGAAAGTAAATTTTCTTACTCAGTAGCGCTGATGATCGATCGATTGCATATTCTTAGCCTACACAGTATGAATGTTTTGTGTGTCAAGTCATCAAGTCTCCGTACTACGGAGCCCCCGAAGTGACATGGGGAAAAAAAAATTTGGGAAGGAAAAAAGAAAGGTCGGAGTTTCTCATGATTCCGAGAAACTAACTCGGGTTCCCGAGAAACATCGTACACTTTCATTCATGTCGATGCACTTCCAGGTCAGTTCGGCACTCAAAAAAGTGGTGGTGCGGTGGTTAGCACTGTCGCCTCACAGCAAGAAGGTCCTGGGTTCGATAACCGGGTCACCCAGGGTGCCTTTCTGTGTGGAGTTTGCATGTTCTTCCCGTGCATGCATGGGTTTCCTCCGGGTGCTCCGGTTTCCTCCCACAGTCCAAAGACATGCAGATTAGGTCAACTGG